>RJWH01000405.1:0-340463 GCA_004363575.1 Solenodon paradoxus | reverse complement strand
TTTTATTTTTTGGATGGGTAAAAATTGCTTGGATGGGTAAAATCCTGGTGACAATCATATTTTTAAAACACAAACAGATAAAAAACTGTAGCACTGAGTTTACAGTTCATAGAGACAGTCTCTCGTGTCTACTATAATCTGATTTCTAAACCTGTGGCTACATCTAAGATCTACATTTCTTAAACAAAATGACTGTTTTCCTTATAAATATAATCTTAGGATTGAAACTCTAATCATACTATAAGGAACATAGCTCTGATTTAACACTTAGCAGGAGTGTGACTTTAGGTGAGTTCCACAACTTACCTGGGTCTCAGGTTTCCAGATATAATATAGTGGGAATAATAACAGTCTTACTTCCTAAAGTATTGAGAAAAGTTAATAAGATTGCTTTGTAAAGTGCCTAGCACAGTGGCTGGCATGGAGCAAAAAAAAAAAAAAAAAAAAAAAAAAAAAAAAAACAGTTATAATTACATATTAGGATAGGTTGTGTTTAGTGTGTCCTTTGTAATCCTTTCTTTACCTTTTCAGCTCCAAGGGTTTCTTATACATCCTGTTAAAATTGCTTCCTTTGCAGATAGAGAGGGAGACTGTAGAGACCGACGCTGGTTCCGTTGGGCTCTGGTAGCGTTTTCCCACGGGGTGAGAGAGGGGCTTGACGTGAACTGTACCAGATCTCAAGGTACCATTTGAAACCAGAACCAGTCTCACCGCGACACGCTGCCATGGCCTGCCGTAAAGAGATGCAGTGACTCCTGGTGTCCTGGGAATCAACTTCTCATTTACTATTTTTCCCCTTCAGAATTCAGATCATCATGGTAAAAATCAAATAATCATGGTTCTCTATCCTGGAAGTTGAGCTAGTGACCCTGGATGGTTACAACCCTTATCTCCACTTTACAAATGAGAAATTGAGATGGAGAGGTTAAGTGAGTACCTGAACGTGGTGCACTTGTTACGTCGCCACTTGGAAGTTCCATTCCCAGTTTTTCTTGCTCTAAACGCCTCCCCCCCATTCTTACATGAATTAGAAGTCTGTCTCTTAAAACACCAAAAGAGGATTTTACTCTCAATTCCAATACCTATACTACTCAAAAACATTTTTCCTATTTCTATTTATCACACCCCTACCTATTTTTCAGATGTTAGCACAATGCAGTATTACATATCCTCCTTATCACGTTGCAAAGAATTGTCTGGCAAGACTGCTGGACCTAGAGAACTATTGCACTACAGCAAGTATTGCTACTTGTACGCATTAGTATATGGATAGCATTGTTCTAGGCACTGATGAAAGGGAATAAGACATTCAGATCAAGCAAGTGTTCTTCCAGAAAAAAATCTCCAAAGTTGCTGTGGTCACTGCTTCTTTTTCCTATTATGCTCTTTATAATAGAAATAGACTGACAGAGAAGGAAGAAAATATAGCCATTTATTCAGTGTCTGTTTTGCAACCAGCTCCTACTGTAGGTGCTGTACCTATAGCTACTCTTTTGACTTATGTAGCTGAGGTAAATGGAATCACAAGAGAAAGATTCCAAATCCATATATTGTACATATGAAGCTGCTTCATGGTCCAGTAGCTTAAGTGGCCAGATGTTTACAAGTGCACACTCTCACTCGTGAAATGAACCTCACATCAAATGGAAGGGGATGGCAAACAAAAGCTCCATACACAATTCTACATGCAAAATTTTGAGAGAACCCTACTTAATTGCTCAGAGAAGTTGCAATCTCTTTCATCATTTCCACTTTTATTTTTAACACTTCTTAATGTTTTTTCTAATTTTCTAGACCACTGCACTTTGACCTGTATGGATCACTGTCTTGTCACAAAATGTGACTAGATATAATAATATATCTATATCTATCAGGTTTGCAAGTTAATCAGACCTCTTAAAGTCCCATTTTGTACCGAAGAGCACAATCTTGCTGATTTTCCAGGCACAGAACGATAATACTACCCTAGAAAAATTTCTGTCCTAGGGGACAATCATGGTCAAGTCCACTGAGAAGAAGAGAACATTAAATCTAAGGTTCAATTTTCAGGGAGCTTTCTGAAACTGAAAAGTGTAGGAGAAGGAAGCAGAAGGCAAAGGGATGCCACTCAGAATTTGCTGGGACCAGGACCTCTGACTGAATGCCCCATGAGCTTAGGCTCTCGAGCTATAATCTTGCCTCAACTGTATAAAACATAGTTAAGATGATGGATTTGGAGCCGAAAGACTTGGGTTTTAATGGTGGTTATTCACTTAACTGACTCTATGACCTTGGGCATTTCTGAGCTTCTGTGTCCTCATAGTTAAAAGTGTCGAGCAAACTGTTTTCCAAAGAATGCCCTGAAGTTTTAAGATAGTTAATATTTTCCTGTGTTTACCTAACAAGCACTGTACAAAAATGAAGAGAAACTGTAAAGAAGACAAGCATGTTTCCAGAAATCACATAGCTTATTAGAGGAAGTCATATGTTGAGCAAACAACTGCAATCATGGAAAGTCACAAGGGATGAATATCAAACCTATATGAACAGGTACCAGGAAAACCGTATCTAGAAGAGATAAGCATGTTTTAGTCAAGAGTAACTTTTCAATAAACAGTAAAAATACCTTGCAGGGGAAGGGAACATGGTGCATCCCAAGAACTTAAAGAAAGGCTGGAATGTGGTCAGTAACTTGATTACACAGCTGTATGTTGACAAAAATGAAGACATTAAGGTATTTCTAAGCAATGGAATAACATGACCTGAATACATTTTCTTTGTTCAATAATTTTTTAAATGTTGAAATCATCGTAGCTTATATAAAAGTTCTATGTATGGGGAGGGTGAACTCTTTTTCTGGAAAGCTTTGAGTGTAATTTTGCTTCTGGTTCAACTCACAGTGCCGCATTCTCTGTCCACACGAGAACCCTCCTTACTCTGCTCTGGCTGTGGCTTCCGGTGCCAGACTGATGTCCCACCGAATGTAGACCTTCCCCTGCTGCTCTGGCACTGGCACACTAGTGCCCATAGTGTAGTTTCCCAATGCTATTGCCCACCTAAAAGATCCAGGATCCTTGAAAAAAATAACTTATTTCAGCACCAGATTATGGAAAGTACAAGAGTAGCCTTTGATTTAGAAAGCAAACTAGTGTTCAAAGAATGAAGAGGATATATCAAAAGGAGTCAAAGGCTCACTTGAAGGGACTTGTGTGACCAATTGGCATGAGAGGGATTTTGAGCATCTAAATAAAAATATTAATACATTGCAACATATTGGATAAAGTAGGAAACTACTAATCAACAGTGATTTGAATCAATTGATATTTTGATGAGGAATGAGATCTTTTAAAACTGTTATGTTATTTGTTTTGTTTATATTGCCATGTGCTTTTTAGGATATTTACTTCACACCTCAGTCTCCATATTTCATACTATGTTCACTACCAGACTTCTAGTCAATACCATGGCAGATTGCCCATTTGTGAGTACCCTTCATAGCCTGCTCCAACTAGCATTCCCCATACCAGGGTGCTCCCTGACTCTCTTTGCCCACTCACTATGTTCTAGGTGACACTCCATGCCAGGGTCTGAGTCACAAATACGCCATGTGTGCTCATGCAATAGTCTTGAAAGGAGTAAGTTCAAGAACCCAGATGTGGGCCTTTAGAGCCATTTTAAGGATTTTGGCTTTTGTTCTAAGTGAGAGAGACTCATTGGAGGTTTCTAGTGATATGATATGGCTTAAGTTTCAAAAGGATCCTTCTTTCTTCTGTACAGTGAATAGGGGAAAGAAGGATACAGAAATAATAGGAGGTTATCAGTACAGCATGTGCATAACCTTAAATAAATAGACATTCACATGCCAGAGTCTGCTTAAATTCCATTACCTGCAGTGGTTCATGATTTTAAATGTCTGCAAACCATTGTTCACAGTAGCAGGAAAGACAGCAGGTGATGGTATTACCTGGGAAGACGGCAGACTTCTTTGACTTCTGGGTTCAAAAAGCTAATTAGTGATAGCACCTGCTAGAAACAAAACACCGTGATATGCTAGGATTTCTACAACATTAATGAGAAGAGAGAAATTCATGTGTCATTAAGTTATTGATTATGTATGTGTGCTCCTCATAATATAGAAATGCTAGCTTATATGTAATTTGATGTATATATGTTTGGTCTTTAAAAAAAAATTCAGGAGATTCAACACTTGATCTGTTATCTGTATGAAGATAGTACATTTTTCATTCTTATATTCAGATTTAATTTATATTCTTATATTCTTGTATATTATTATTTAGAAATAATCAGAATATAAACAAGCAGAAAAGGTGAATACAATGTACCATTATAGCATACTACAAAGAAAGTTTTAGATAAAATTGTGTCTTATATTTGTATATTTGTAATAATATATGCAAAGTTTTTCAATAAAATTGTAAAAATTGTTATTGCATATTTTAATAATAAATCAGTGTGTAAATAAGCAGTCTTCATTTGCTACCTTAAGTTTGTCCTGTATTATATTAATATATTAATTTAAAAGGTTTTCACTCTCTTTTGATACGAGTTCTATTGAAATATTCTAATGGGGGTAGATATGTTTAAAAAATGGGAATATATGCAAACACACACAGGCATATTTACCAAAATTGAATCAACTCAAATTGCTTTATTTTTATCTTTTATCTGTATACTATATCACGATCAACTTGTATTTGTAAATTAATATACTTTCTCGCTGAAGTATTTAATAGGAATTTAGTATTCAACAATGTAATATATTGTACCAGTATTTTATTTTGGCAGATCTGAATTGTTTAGGATTTATCTCAGCCACAGGCGCCATTTCCATCCATGGCACGTCACTGTGCCCTTGCTTGCTTGTATTCTTATTCTCATTCAGCTCCAGATGAGGCTGCTTTTCCCAGTTTTCCTTATTTCACAGGAAGTCACAGAATAACCTTAGTTATAATGCATGTGTATACATGCATGTGTATATATGGATATGTACATATTTTGTAGTGGAGTGTAAAATAGTCACATGTTTTAGGAACACTGTAATTTCAAGCTGTCAGCAGGCGGCTCTGAGAGTGAGGAGGTTAGCAAGAGAGTAAGTGTGCGGCTCTGTGAGAGAGGAGGTTACATTTACTTGCATCATCAAAGCATTTGATGGGTAAGTTGAGAACACTTAGGATATAGTTCTAAAAGAATTTCTGGGCTAAATGGCATTTGCATTTTTATGATGTTTATCCATGTTACAGATGTTTCCTCTAGATAGGTCAGATCACTTTGCCTTACGTTTGTAACAGCTGTGTCAGTTTGTGGAAGTGATATAATCTTCATTGATTATGATCTTTAAAAGTATATTTTTAAAAAATCATGGGCACTAATGTCCATTACTTGAAATTTTAGCACTTCTCTTTCTTCTAGTTTGATTTATGTCACCATCTTGAAATGTTGTTCATATATTCAACCTCTTTGAAGCCTGAGCTCATTTTCACTGAATAAAATGTTGGTCTTTTTTCTCTGACTCTATAAAAAGGCAAGGATTAAAGTGAATTTCAGAATCACTCCATGAGGGCAGTCACCAGTTTCACCTAAAATTAAAAATAAAATGAAACTATTTATAGGTATCAAAATTTATTCTAACAGAAAATCACGGGATTCGCCATGACTTTATTTTTCCCAAAGTGGTTGTGCCATTTTACATTCTTGTTAGCAAAATATCAAGGTTCTGATTTCTCCACATCCTCAATACCTGTTATCTGATTTTTTGATTCTAGACATTCTACTGAATGTGAAATGGTATCTCATAGTGACTTTGAATTACAGTTCCCTGATGACTAATAATGTGTCTTTTTATGTGCCATTGTTGATTTGTGTATCTTTCTTGGAGAAATATTCATTCAGATCTTAGGCTATTTGCCTTTTTTTATAATTGCGTTATAAACTATTTATGTATTATAGATACAAGACTCTTAGAAGTTGTTTGATTTCCAATTATTTTACCACATTCAGTGGATTTCTTTTTCTTAAATGGTGTCCATTGAAGCACAAAAGTTTTTAATTTTTTGACATTAGAGTGTTTATTTTTCCTTTTATGCCTATTCTTTTGGTGTCATATCTTAAATCCTCTTATGAATTTTTGCTTCTGTTATTTTCTGTGAAGAATTTTATAGTGTAAGCTTTCCTGTGTCATTAATTCATTTTGAATTAAATTGTACATGTGATGTGAAATAAGGTTGTGAGTTCACGCTTTCACATGTAGCTATTCAGGTGTCCCAGTACCACCTGTCGAAAGACTGTTCTTTCCTCTTTGAATGTCTTGACACCCTTGTTGAATTGAGTTGACCATAGTGTCTATTGATTCAGTTTTATTTTTTACTCATTATATACATTTATCTCTTTCTTGAGCATGTAGAGGTAATGCATAGTCTACCCCTGAAGTATACTAAATATCTCATAGCATCTAACCAGCCAAATAACAGAAAATGCTTATCAGTTAATGATGGCAGTATGATAAACAACCATAAAATCTCAATGACATGAGCATATGTTTAGCTTATGCATTTAGAAATTGATTAGGATTGTCTATTATAGGCTGTGTCTAACTGGGACAAGTTGGATGAGGCAGTCCTTTTGCATTTTCTATCTGGGATTAGAATGCTCAACTGGGCATGCTGTTGTCATGTGATGGCAGCAGCTCAGGGTCACAAGACAAACTGAGTAAATGCACTTCAAGCTTCTACTGCATCCTATCTGCCAACGTTTCATTAACCCAGATATTTCATATGGCCAAGTCCAAAATCAAAACAGCAGGGAAGTGTATTTCTGTCATAAGATTGAGGGAGAGGAAGTAAATACTTAAATATATTTTGTTATTATAATGCAACACATTATATAAAATTTTTCTAGTAAAGGAATTAAAAATCCCAAAACTCTTGTACTAGTTGCCCTTTACTATTTCTAGGAATTTGTTTTTGTTGATACCATAGAGTTTTCTGCATTCCCAGTCATGTCATCTGTGAATAATGACATGTTACCTTGTTCCTTCTCAATTTTTGTCTATTTATTTTTATTAAATTATTATACCAGCTAGGACAACCTAATGCAGTGCTCAATAAAAGCAGTAAGATAGGCATCTTTGCCTTAATATTTTACCATTAAATGTGATGTTTGCTGTAGATTTTTATTGATATATTTTATCTTATAAGGAAGTTTCTACTGGTCCAACTTTGCTGACAACTTTTATGATAAATGGGCACTAAATGTTGTCAATTGGTCTTTTTGCAATTATAAAAATAATAATTTGTTTTTTAATTCTCCTAAGATGAATTATAATGGTTGTTTTTTTACAGCTTTATTGAGGCATAATTGATAAACAATAAACTTCATGTATTTAAAGGGTGCAATTTGATAAGTTATGGTATGTGGATAAATCTGTACAATTATCACTATATCACTGTGCTCAAAATACTGAATATATCTATTGCTTACAAAAGTTTCTTAATGACCCATTAAAATTCTTCTTTCTTGTTCCTCACTGCCTCTTTCCTTGGTCCACAGGTAACCACTGATCTACTTTATGTTACTATACGTAAGTTTGCATTTTCTGTAATTTTACACAGATAGAACCGTATATTTATCTGACATCTTTCATACAACATGTTTATCTTGAGACTCTTCAATTTGTAGTGTGTAACAATTTTTTTGTTTTATAGATAATGATTTTGGTGTTGAATCTAAGAAATCTTTACCTAACCAAAGGACAAATCTTTCTCTTTTATTAAAGGCGAAATTATTCTATAATATGTTTTAAAGTTTTAGATGTCACACTTAAGCCTAGGATCAAATTTGACTTATGGTGAAACTTTGTAGCTATTTTGGGCCCACTAGATAATCCATGATAACATCTTCATGCCAAAATCCTTAATTTAATGACATCTGTAAACTCCCTTTTTCTTTGTAAGGTAAAATACTCTCAGGTTCTGAAGACTGGGGCATTAACCCAAACATCTCACATGGTCAGGTCCAATATCAAAACAATGGGAAAGTATATTTCTCACATATAATTGAGGGAGAGAAGGTGAATAATTAAATATATTCTCTTACCGTAATACACCCCTTTAGGAAGAGGAGTGTATTATTCTGTCTTTTTTAGATGGATTCTTACAATATACTTGTTTTGTTCCATATTATACAAGTGACCTCCATGTTGTCCTCTGTTTTTCTGTATTATAGAAGTAACTTCCAAGTGGCTTAACATGGTGAATAACTGGGGACAAGAATGGAAAGACTTAACAATAAACAAAATTTTGTCACCGAAAGCTCACCCAATTTGTAGTGAAAATAGCTTGATGAACATTGTAGTAACCGGGATTTGGATTGAATCCCAAATTTTTCTATTATTCACTCTGTGAAATTAATTTACAAATGATTGGAATCTCTGTGTTCACCCTTTTTATTTAATAATAGGGTGATAACACTTATTTGTAGGGTTATTTTTAGGACTGAAGAGATAGTTTAAAATCCCTGTAGAATACCTGCAGATAAAATGTATGATAATTTACATTTATTCTAGAAGCATTTGCTTTCATTAGGCTCTAGTGTGCTGAAAAAATAATATGCTTTATTTCTTATGTTTATTATTTAATGTGCTCTGAAGTCATTCATTTATATTAAAATAATGACTAACAACATAAGTTACAGAGCCCTAGGTCTAAATTTTATGTGCTACTTGTGAAAAACCAGGTCATTTGTTTATGTGTCAGTGTAATTATCTCTTGAATGGGGGAATAATCGGACCTACCACTTTATGGTGTTGCTATGAGTATAATGAAGGTGCATGTAAAGTGTTTATTATAAGGTGAACATACAGGCATCCCTTTCCTATGCTGGGTAGGCTTTGGAGTGCAGTAATTAATTTAGCCTCTAGAGGGAGCTCCATGCGAGTGAGAAATCTGTGAAGCAGATGAGCTATGCAGTGTTTTTTCCCCTAGGATTCTGTTTTTAGCAAAACTGATTAAGGGGTGATTTAAATTACACAGATTCACAGCCATGTGACATTATATATGCATTTAAAAATTTTGAAGTAGAACATTAATTTAACATCATTCAGAGTTGGCAATAATTAAATTATCTAACAAACTGTTCTTAACATTAGTCTTTGGCAAGAGCAAAAATATTAAATAATTCCAATACCAGTATATCTTTCAGTGGTTCACTAAGATTGTAAATACCATAATTTACTTTATATATATATATATATATAATTATACTAAAATAGGAAAGGCAGCAATCATTTTAATCTTTCAAACCTTAACCTTTCGATGAAATTAATTCTTCTGTGACAAAGATTGCTGAAGCAATAAACTATAAATGGCTTTCACGGAAGCAAATCCAAGCAGAGGAGAGTTACACTGACATCAACACTGTAGGTAACCCAGAGCATCCCTGGACTTATTTTTGGCTTATTGAAAAAAAAGAAAAAGAAAATACAGAATGAAAAAGATGTCACATTCAACACTAAACCCAGAATGCAATATTAATAAACTTAAAAGAAGAGATATTAAATAGGATATTTATGTGAAATTGCTCATCTGGCAAGAAATAAGATAATGCTGCTTAAAAACACTCCTAAGGAATTATTAAAGTCAATTTTTAAAGTAATAATATGTGAAATATTTTCTAAAGTAAAGTGATGGATGTAAATAATTTTCTTAGATATTGTGAAAATATATTTCGCAGTGAACATATTTTCAACACTTAAATTAATTTTCATTCATATTGTAAAGCATGGTCCTGAGACTGAAACCCACAGTATGATTTACTCTTTCTCTTATGCACTTCTCACTTTCAAAGTCCCTCTGATTTGCTTTGTAATTCTTTCTGGTAAAGATTCCATTCTCTCCAACCATGATTGCTGCCACTCAGGTTTCAGGCAAAGTTCAAACATCCCATGAGAGAATTATTGAGGAATAATTCTCTCCAAACAATCTTCCCACCCCTCCTTCATCCTCTGTAGAGTAATTTATTTCCTCATCATATTTCCCAAACATATGTTCTATTCCTGCTTTTGATTTATAGTCTTGTCTCCATGTCTGAATTTTTTTTCAGATAATTTTTTTATTTTGACATACTTGTTGGCATATGACATACTTGTTGTAGGTATACAAAATGATTGGATATATGTATGTGTGTGTATCTGTATTTTTAAGATCAAAATAATATGTTAACATCTGTCACTACTGTTACAATTTTTGTTTGTCATGACAACCTTTAACGTCGACTCTCTTAGCAACTTTCAAATATACAATATGGTATGACTTACTCTTTCCCTAACACACTTTTCCATGGTCACCATGCTGTATATCACATCCCCAGGACTTATTTTATAGATGGAAATTCATACCTTTTGTCCATATTCAAACATTTTTCCCAACTTTACGCTCCCCCCCACCCCGCTACGGCAACCACCAGTCTGTTTTCTATTTCTACGAGTCTGATTTCTTTTTCTCTGAGATTCCACATCTAAATGAGATCATCTGGTAATTGTCTTTCTTGTCTGACTTATTTCATTTAGCACAATATCGTCCAGAAAAATTCATTTTGTTGCAAATGGCAGGCTTGCTTTCTATGGTTGAATAATACTTCATTGCACATGCGTGAATGGGTGTGCGTATCACATGTTATTCCATTCAATCAGCGGGCATATGGGTTGTTTTTATGTCTTATTGACTGTGTAAATAATACCACAATGAACCCAGGGGTGAAGATAACTTTATGTTAGTGGGGTTTTCTTTTTGTTTCATTTTTAAAAATTTAATGAAGGAACATTGTGTCATAGCATTGTACAGGCTTAAGTATGCATCATCATAAATCTACATCTATATATAGAACATTAAATTTACCACCAACAGTCCCTGACTGAATTATCAATATTGTGTGAGCAGAGACTGTTTTTTTTATTTCAATATCTTCAAAACTGTCCAGGGTGCCCAAAACATATTATGAAATTAAGTTGGATTTTTGCAGTGCTGGGTACACATGGTGCCTTTTACCATGGGCATCTTTAAGTCTGTGAGGTGAGGTCAATAGCGGTAGTGATGATGATTGAAGTATAAGGAGAACCTCATATACAAAATTAAGAAACCATTATATCCTTTACCTTTTTTCAGAAATGAAAAGGTTATTCAATATTATGTTTGCTATAAATTCCATTGTCTTTCAAAATGAGTTTTTAATGTTTCAGGTAAGAGCAGAACAAGTTAAAATTAGCTTACACCTACATAAATTCTCTCATTAGGCATGCTCTGGGAAGTTTTAGGTAGAGAGAATATACAACTTCATCTTATATTTTGAGGTTTTCTGGAAGACTTGAATTGCTAACATTTCCTTTTATCCCATTTCTGTTAGTATCCAATTTCCACACAGTAGCCAGAGAATTTTTTTAAATAAAAACACATAAAACCATATTATTTACCTTTA
Source organism: Solenodon paradoxus (assembly GCA_004363575.1). Lineage (NCBI taxonomy): Eukaryota > Metazoa > Chordata > Mammalia > Eulipotyphla > Solenodontidae > Solenodon > Solenodon paradoxus. Next base: position 328,997 of record RJWH01000405.1, on the reverse strand, counting down.
TATGACTCTCTGATGACTTCCCTTTCTCTTAGAATAAAATACATATCATTTTCTTCTGGCTCCAGGTCCAAAATGGTCTCTGCCCACTGCTCCCATTTCTCACTCTGTTCTACTTTTTTTCACAAGATGTAGTCACGCTCTCCTTTCTCTTTCTTGAAGACACCAAATTTAGTCTGTGGTGTCTTTTTAGATTACTCTTTATATTTTCAGTTTTGAAGAATGTTTTCTCTTGGAATGCTCTTTCTTCATGTCTTTTAAGAGACTTGCAATCTCATCTTTTGGATTCATGCTAAAGACATGTCCTTACTCTCCCCTATTGCTTAATCTAAATAGCTACCCAGATCATTCAAGTTTGTCATCTTTCTTTGTCTTCATGTAGCACATAGCACTACCAGACCCCTTACTATTTGTTTATGTTTCTGTCCTTCTCCAATAGATAGTATAAGCATTTAGAACGCTTTGTTCATCTTTGTGCTCCAGGGCCCCAAAAGGCAAATAGAATATCAAAGCATTTCTTAAACTAAAGAATGGGTAAATGTATTACCAGTAATCAAATTTCCAGCAATAACACTACCTGTTCCTCTTTAGATTTTCTCCTTGGTATTCTTTTAAGATATTTCTTGAGGGAGTTAAGGTTAAGAACACATTCAGCTAAGGAAGCTTAAATGTTTAGAAAGTTAGAAGATTAATTGAAAGGAATGACTACTTGAGAGGTAAATGTTGAAAACACTCTTCTGAAATATCCAAAGACAGATGTATAGATTCTGCTAGAATGTACAGGCATAGAGAATATATCATCTCTTTCAAGGAGTTTTTTCTGAAGATGAGATCAAAGAAAAGGTAAGAGGAAAATAGGGCAAAGAGAACATTTTTGTATTTCTTTTTTAAATGAAAAAATAATTGCATGTCTTTTTAAAATGACGTGAATACCAAAAATCACATTAATCAGTACATATATATTATTGTAGAAATTTGAAATTCATTGTTTATACCTAAAATGCTTTAAATTACTCAGAGAAAAATAATAGCTAAGTAGGAAATGCTAATATGTAATTAGTGTCTGAATTACGATGAAGTGGCTAGGTATTTTTGAAGGGAGCAATCTGAAATGGATTTGATATGTCATGTGATAACTTTTAAAAATTAAAAATTGTACCTAAGTAAGTTTGAGATGTAATACATAATGCAATAATATATTTATTCTGGACACATTACAGAATGTGTACCAGCTTCTTGGACAGTAGTAGAGTCTGAGATAAATCCCTTTGTTACCTAGGTTTCTTAATTTTTAAAATGGCAAGAACATATGTCACCATTCTGTAAGTTCTCTAACAGGTCTGAAAACTCTATAATTTGAATGTTGCAAGTTTCAGAAGTGAAATGCACTGAAGGCAGGAAGATATGTTACCACTGAATTCAGTGAAGGTAAAATTCATCGACTTCAGTCTCTGCCTGTATGGTCTTAGGTACTACTTGGAAAGAGCATTGCTTTTTCAAAGTAGAACAATTAATTAACAGCACAGATGGACTATGCCTTGCAATTTAATTTTGCAAAACATTTTATGGTGGAATTATGCACTTTGAATATAGAAAGAACCTAAAAATTATTTGATGTAGCTTTTTTAAAAACTGGAGTGCAAGTTTTATGAAATGTTAATAGATATTATGTAAGTAGTGTGGTTAAATAAATATGGAAAACACACTATATTTAATTGGGAGATTCTTAAATTTTATCAGTATATTGAAGATCCTGAGAAATTGATCAGTAAGCAACCAATTAAATTTGAACATACAGTTAATTCAACAAATGTTTATTGCATGCTTACTATGTGCCAAGCTCTGTTCCATTGACATATTGGGGTATATTAGTGTGAAAGAGAAAATTTTCCTCATGGGGCTTACATGCTGGAGGACCGAATGAATAATAACCTATAAGCATAAGAAAAAATAATTTCTAAAATATAATAGAAAATTATTTTTAAAGCCATGAATAATATTAGAGAAATGCAAGGGAAATTAAGAAGACCAATATGGGTGTGGAAATAGACTTCATTCAGTATTTCATAGGGTGGTTACGAGAGACCTCATTTATAAGATAACATTTGAACTGAACAAAGACTTGATGGAGATGAGAACGATACAAGTAGATACTTGGGAGAATATCATTCAGTAGAGGAAACAACCAGTGCTAAGACACGTGAAGACCTGATGTTCAACCAAAAGTGAGAGGGTAATGATGGCTGAAGCAAAATGAACAGAGGAGAAGTCACGGAAGGGATGAGAGCAGAGAGCTCATGATGTTTGTGGACCACTTAAGGTTTTAGCTTTTTCTCTAAGTGAAATGGAGAGCTACTGCAAGAATTTGAGGAGAAACGACTTGAATTCATTTAAGCTCTAAAAAGATCATCTCAAATGCTGTGTTGAGATAGAATTATATAGAGTTGCAATGACAGAAGAAAGGAAATCCATTTTAAGGGTCCATTGCTGTATTCCGTGTGAAAGATCATTGTGTTCTGGACTGGGATTTGCTGTGCAGATGATGAAAGTGGTTAAGATTTTTGTATGTAGAGCCAAGAGAATTTTCAGAATAGGTGTGACTTTTGAGAGAAAAGTTGATGTCAAAGATATAGTCTAGCTTTTCAGCCTGAGAAACTCAAAGGATGGCGCTTCCATCAACTGAGATGGGAAGACTGTTTGGTTTTTAATTTTATTTTTAGTATTATTTCTTTGGTTTATATTTATGATTTTCAGGATAATCTGTTCATACCTCAATCAATGTATATATCGCGTTACAGCCACTGCTAGACTTCTTGTGTCCATCATTTATTTTAGGTTCATACCAGTAATCCAGTTTTGGATTTGTGATCTTTTATAGATGTTAGATGTTAGGAAAGCAGTTTTATATGTGGGTCAGCAATTCAACAGGGAAATGTGACCTGATGATACACATTTGGAAGCAATCAACCTATCAGTTGTATTTAAAGGCATAGAGCTTGAAGAGGTCATGATTTTGTTGACAGGAAATAGAAGCAGAAGGAAGAATAAACCTTGGAGCTTCCAACACCAAGAACCTAGGTATAAAGAGAAGAATCAACAAAGGAGACTCAGGAGTAGCCAAGATTACAGAAATGAACCATGATAAATGATGTCCTGGTAGATGAATGGTGACACTAGATTAAGAAGGTGGGAATGACAACTGTGTCAAATGCTCCTGATAGGTCAAGTAAAGTGAGGACAGAGAATTAAACATTGGATTTAGCAATGTGACATCACTGGTGATCTCGACAAGTGCAAATTCTGGAAGAATGGTGGATTCTAATACTGATTAGGTGGAGTTAGGAAAATATGAGAAGAAGGATAGTTAGAGATTATGAGTATAGAAAGTCTTTCTAGGAGTTTTGCTGCAAATGGAATCAAAGAAAATGTTGGAGGAAAATAAGGCCAAAGGAAATTAAGTCCTCCTGACACTTTAAATCTCTTTTATTTTAGAAAAATGAAGTTCCTTTCTATTAATGGTTCATATGATTAGATTCAGTCAATGTTTTGTTTAAATGGAAGAAATAATCATAATTGTGTGCTTATAGAAATTATCCAGAAGAAAGTGAAAAATTGATGGAGAAGGGTAGCTTAGTAGGTCATTTTCTATAGGCAAGTAGGATTCTAGCTTTAGAAATAAACACAAAGTAAATTTATGGTAACAGGAATAAAGGTATAGAGTTTGTAGGAGCATGTATTGGTGAGTTAAGTGGGAGGTATGATGGGGTTTATGAAGGTCCTCTTCTGATCATGGAATCCTTTTGTCTTCCTCCTCAGCTCCACCCCAATATTTGCTAATATAGGAGGTGTAGCAGTATGCCAAAGAAAAATGAGAAATATTTATTGCCATACCTTCACTTTAACAAAGTATAAATTATATTCAAAGAGATAAATAGCTAGTCCTAACTTATATGTGTGGTTGATGTTAGTAATTCTTCCCTTTTCGTATATAAACTACTTGAGTACTAAAATGAATCACTTCCAATTCTCCACCTAAGATCATCGTACCTGTATTGATATCATTTGCAGACCATTCCTCAATATCTCAAAAAATAAAATTATTCAATTAGTATTTCCTGGATGAATTAATACATTAATAAATCATATACTACACCAAAGTGGAGACCAAAATATTACAATTCACTTATTTCACTAAGTATTTTAAATTAAAGGCAATTAAACTTTTAAGTCCCCAATTATTTATATATGTGAAAATTATAAGTCACTGTATCATTGTATTAATTTTATATTGGTTATAAAAATTGCTAAAACTTTAGTAATTTAAAACAAGATCTATTTATTGTCTTATAGTTTGTGTGTGTGTGTGTGTGTGTGTGTTGTGTGTGTGTGTGTGTGTGTGAGAGAGAGAGAGATAAACTGAGACATTTCTTACTAGCCTAAAATCAAATTGTCAATAGAGCTGCATTACTTCTGAAGGATCTGTGGAAAAATCACTTCCAAGCTTATTCAGCTTGTTGACTCAATTCAGTCCCTTGTTTTGTAGGATTGAGGTTCCTGTTTCCTTGAGGTTGTCAGTTCTGGGCTGGTTTTAACTCCTAGTGGTTGCCCACTTCCTCTCATGATACTTTTCACCTGACCCCCCTCCAGCATGGTGAGTCAGTCCTCCTAACACTTTGAATCTCTTTTATTTTAGCAAAATGAAATTCTTTTCTATTATTGGTTCATATGATTAGATTTCGTCAATACAATCTAATATATATCCCTGTAACATTATTCACATCTGAAAACCCCTTCAGTTTATAATTTATTTGCAAATCCAAGAATTACCGCATGGCCATCTTTAGGAGAGGGACACTCTGCTTACCAAAATATTTGATCAAAAAGATCCAAGACATTTTCAAAAGATATTCCTATACAATTATGCTGTGTACTTGAGCGTGCAAATATTCCTACAATTAGAGACTCAAGAAAAGAGGTAAAAATCACTGTAATTTTCTAAACTTAATTTCCTAAATATCATTTCTTTCCTTCTTTGCCTTTTCATTTCAATTCCGTTCTACTGTATTCAATTCCAGAAATTTGAGTTGAACAATTTCTGTGTTTCAGATACCAGTGCTAGTTTCAATGGTTATAAAGATGGAAGAAATTTTCTTATCTCTTAAGGAGCTCATAGCTTAGTTGGGGAAACATCACAAATATATAATTTGCAGCAGAATGGTATGGTAAATTAACATTAATGGGCAAAGAAATGGAATTAGAACTGCTTGGAGCTGTCCACCTGAGAGCCCCAAATGCTATGTATTGGATCACAGGAATACTTCCAAAGTAACTGTATTTTCAAAGAGCCCCAGCAGTCTGTCTCTCTTTCACATCTGTCTTCAACTGCCTGAATAAAAATCATTTTAGGCATGGCCTTGTGACTAAAAGGAAAACATTTCGGAGTTGGCATGAGCTTTTCTATAGCTTAACTTTTCAAGGTCAAATAAAAGCCTATAAAAATCAAGGCACCCATCATGATCAATAATGTGGGAGTGGGAAGTCAAACTGGCACGCTGGGCTGGGGCTTGCATATGTGTTTAAATCCCTCTAGGATATTCTTTATCTGACCCTTTGGCAATCACTTTTACTGTGCACGGTTGAGGGCTGCTGAAGCACTCATTGGCAGGGCTTTGAGGATTTTGGCAGTAGCAATTTATTAAATAGACCCTGGCACTGTCCTTCACAGACAGAAAGGAACTCAATCTTTTATCAACACAATTCAGACAACTGATTCCATGTTGTCATGTTTTTTTTTGTTGTTGTGCTTTTTGGATGCAAATATTTTAGATAAACTTTAGTTTCCTCACCTCAGAGTTCTGGAGTATTTTTCTTTAACTCATTTATGTGTTCATATATTCCTTTCTTTCATTGCATATGCAGATTACCTCTATTTTTTTTTTTAAGAGAAGGAAAAGCTTAATTTGGCTTCGCATGTGCACTAAAGTCAATTCTAAGTCTGTAGGGAGGTGAGAGGAAAGCAGGGATATAAGTCATCTTTTTGAGCATTCATTAAGGCTGTGCTTAATCCAAACAGATGTCAGTCAGAGGTCATGTCAAGACCCTTGTTATACCTGTTATGCCATTAACTCATTTTTGAAAAATGGGTAGATTCAGAGGGTTCTTTGTATCAGGGGAAAAGATATATTACCAATCATTAGAAAAATGCTTAGATAGTTAAGCAGTTTATAGGGTCATACTGAAGTTGTGAGCTCGATATTTATTTGTCATGAGGGGGAGTATGTTGAGTATCTTTGTGGATTAACAACAGTTTGCCATGGACAAAAATTTTGTGTTGTTTCTACAACTGCATCTCAGAGCAATGTTTGCCAAATATCCCTCCTCTTTAGAGTCACCTGATGAACTTTATTTTTTAGTATTACTGGTTTAAAATATTTACTAATATACCATGTGTATGTGGTAAAAAAGAAAAATCAAACACTATCGAGGACTAGGAAGTGCAAAGTAAATCTTCTGCTTGTAGAATCATATCCCAGAATAATTCACTTTTGAGTACTTCAGTATTAAATTCTAACAGAGATTATTTCTGTAACTAAATACAGTAGTTTGATCCCTGTGACTCTTAACTGCAAATAACTTTCATTTAGTTGGGAGGCCTTTTCAAAATACTTGTTATCAGGCTCCTCCTTACTAGAGTCTGATTGAACAGGTTTGTTTGGACTTGGGAATCTGAATTCTCAGCAAGTTCTGATACAGTCCTTTTTCTCAGCCAGAATTAGAAGTAATTTATCAGATAAAGGGAGAGGGTACAGATAATAACCTAAACGAGTATTATTATAAAGATTTTTGCTCAATCTCCTAGGCCATGCTTGGTGGAATTTTACAACTTGCAAATTTCTTCTCTCAGAAAACATCTTGCTTACTTTCTTCATCATTTTTTGTTTCCACATCTTTTTCAGTTTTCCTCTAAATCTGTTTGTCTCATTATAAACCTTTTTTGTCTTCTACAGCTTATCTGATATCCCAGTCTTCTCTGCTTTTCTACTGAGATTAAGGGAGTTGAACAAATTGCTCTTTTATATCATTGTCTGAAAAACATTGACATGGTGAAAGGCCATTAAAATATAGAGAGCAGATTGTCTAGAAACATGATCAGAATATTTTGGGACGATGTATTATCTCTTGATCAATTAATAGAATACATATTCTCAAAGACTGGAAATTTAGCATATTGATTTAACATAGAAATTTATATTTAGCAAAAATTACTCATCACACTCAGAAGCATAAAATTTCTCTTCTCTTTTCTGCCTGAAAAAGCATTTAATGCAGCTCTAGTTATTTATAAAAAAGATGGTGCCAGGTTTTCAAATAAAATTTTCTTCTGTAGAATGCACTAAATCACTGGGAGCATGAGGTGATAGAAAGTATATATATACGCTCAAAGTAGGGCGTGGTGTCTATCAAACTGCTTGTTAATTATACCCTGTCCCCATGCTAAAACCTCTGAGCATTACCAATAAACAAGACTAGGTAGCTAGTCTTAGATTCTGGGAGAAGGAACAACCAGGTCATTTTGGTTTGTCATATGAAAACTGTCAATCGTGGAATCATTTCTGAATATTTTCTCAATTTGGAGTGTTATTTTACAGATTTTTTTGCTGAAGCAATCTTTTCTCCAGGATGAATTGTTTTTCTTATTTTACTCTTCTTAAAGAGATGTATTCCTGAGAACCTACACCAAAACAGAGGAAGGGCAATATATTTTTTAAAACCCCATTTTCTCTCCTAAACTAAGACACGCTTTTTTGTTTCAGAATCAGACTGAAATTTGTTCTCATCTTTAGAACACATAGCTCTGGACTTAGTGTATGATCCTCGCCTCCCAATCGCGTTAACTCCCACCCCCAACCCCTGTACACAATTGTTTAGGCCCCACGAATGCTTCTTTCAATTTTAGACAATGAAAAATTGGAAATTAAAATTTTAAATGCCATTTACAATTGTGTTGGAATCATAAACTACTAAGAGATTAACTTAACAAAAGGTGCATTTTGTTGCTTCTTTGAAAACTACAGTGCGAAGAGAAATTTTAAGTGCCCTAAGAAAATAGAAATATTCTGTGTGTTGGTTGGAAAACAGTATTGTTAAACTGTCTATTCTTCCTCAAATTGTGTGTTTTCTCAATATAAATAAAATTTCCTTAATTTCATATGTTTTTAAAGAATGCAGACCCATTCGAAAATGTGTTTGGAGATGCTAAAGACCAAGAATAGCAGAACAAAAACAAAAACAAAAGCAAAAAACAACCAAACTTTCAACAAAGTTATAATAGGCTTAAATATTGATCTAAATATTCTAGAAAAACTGGATATCCTTTAAAAGAGTGTTTCAACTTATTCCTTACTCCATACTCAAAAATTAATTTGAAACAGATCATGAACCTATAAATAGAAGCTGAAAGTATAAAGTTTCTAGAATAAGGTATAGGAAAATATTTTCATGTACTTGGAGTAGGCTTAGATTTCTTAGAGAGGATAAAGAAGCCATAATTTGGACTTTATCATAACCAAAAACTTTCACTCATCCAAAGACACTGTTAGGAAAATAAGTAGACAAGTAACAGGTTGGGCAAAAATATTCTTTTTTTTATTTTTAAAGATAATTATTTTACTTGCAATTAATGCTAATCCATAATCTATTTTTTTCATTTTGCCAAAGAATAGCAAATTCTAATTCCTATACCAACAACCTAGGATTCTAGATTCCTAGACTTCGTACAGGAGAATAATTATTTTCCTAATTTACGTAGAAATGGAGAATGCATACAGTTCATACAAATATTTACAACAAACTTAAATCATTAAAAGTCTTGTTCTACACCAACAGAGATAATTTGTTCTGCTTTGATAACTCTTAATTCTTCTAATGTATAAAAGTTTTACTTAAGTATCAGCATTTGGGTGTCAATGCAATATCATGCAGTGTAAGTCACATCTGGCTCCTGTTCTTAGAATTAAATATAATTCAAGATACTTAAAGATCTACTTTTAGTCTGTTCTAAATTAGATAAATAGAGATGAGATCTTGGGAGAAAATATTCTTAACAAAGGGCTGATCTCCGGAATATGTAAAGAACTTCTACAACTGGATAATGATGGGGCAAAAACTTTTATAAAATGTATAAGATATGAGCAAACACATCACAAAACTGACATGTGATAAGTACATTAAAATTTTCTTAACATCATTACATCTCAGGGATATGCACATTAAAATTAAAAATGGAAGAAAGAACCGACAATACCAAATGTCTTAGAGGATGTTTAGCATCTAGAAGTCCAGACATAGTTGAAGGAATTATAAAATGGTACAGTCACTTGGCAAACAGTTTGGTAATTTATTAAAATGTTCAGCTTATGACTCTCAGTTGCACTCGGGCATTTATCTAAGAGAAAAGGAAATGTCTAGCTGCAAAAGACTTGTTCTATAATATTTAGAACTTCTTTATTTGTATTATCTCCTCCAATGGAAAAACCAAGATAGCCACCAACAGGAAAAAGAAAGGTTAAATAAACAATGTTACAGTCTTATAACAGCAATAAACTCCTCACTCACACAACAACATGGATACATCTCAAAAACTTTATGTTGAGTGAAAGAATTCAGAAAAAAGTAGTATTTAATTTTGATTTCATTTAAGCAGAAGTAGTCTATGATAATAGATGTCACATGAGTGGTTGCTTCTGGGGAATGAAGATTTATTGAAAAGGGGTAGAAGGGAATTTTCTGAGGTGGTAGGAATGTGCTGATTTAATAAGGACGTAGGTTACATCTGTGTACTCATTTATCATACTCAAACTATACACTCAAGATCTTCAGTGAATATAAACTAGAACTTAAAAAGTTTGAAAATGTCTTTCGGATTTATCTACTTTTGCTTATTACCTTAATTCAGGTTACAGATATTGTATGCTTATTTTACTTATTACCAGGAAGTCTGTTAAGCGCAGGACTGTGTTTTATTTATGTTCATATAGTAATGAATGGCCCAATGCTTGGTACATGTGTTCCCTAAATAGAATCCAGATAAGTCAGTTGCTGAAACATAACTCTAACTTAACCATTCAGACGTCAAACATTATCTAATCTCTCCATTTCATAATTTCAAGCTATTTAAAAATCTTTTCTCTTATTCATGCCATTCTCTGGTACTATTTAAAAAGTTTCTTCAATTATTTGTCTTCTCTATTATCATCTCTATTAATCAATGTTTCCTCTCTTTCCCCTATAGCTCATTATTTTTTCACTGTACTAAACTTCCAATATAACTTTTGGAACTACTTTTGTTCAGAAAAGAAAGTTGGCACTCCCTGGTGACTCAGGCACTGTATCAGTGTCTGTAGTATAGACTATGTAAAGCCCTGGTGTCCAGGCTTGAGGGGAACAACCACCAAAAATGAACAAAAAATAAATACATAATGCTTCTTCCTCCTCTCTCTTCCTGTATGCCTGTCTGTGTTCATTCCTACCTGCTTGCCTTCCTCTGGAAAAAATAAATAAAGAAGGATTAAAATGAGGATAGCCAAGAAGAAAAATCTTGAAGTTTTCACAAACTCTTGGGTTCATCCTTGCATTAATTGAACCACCAGGGGACATATGAAACTTCACATCTCTTAAATGGAGACCATTTATTAACAGACTCACATTCAGTCTGTGTTAGGTACTAGGCATTCTTATTACTTATGTTTGAACTACCTAGTCCATTTTTTTTTAAATTAAGGCTCAAACAATAAGCACTACCTATTTGTAAATCAATGATGTATAGTTAATAAGCAGACTTTGTGATTATCACTGGTATCTAGTGATATCCTAGTGTCTGCCCTACATTCACTAAGGACTCTGGCCTCTGACTCAGTATGCCACTTTACTTATAATTCCATCATCATCCTCAGCCAATGTCATTATAGATGTATCATGCAATATCTTAGTTTTTTAGTTCCTTGAACTTCTCTATCCTACTTTTTAAGGACACTTCTATGTCTTCATAATGTACTTGGCCATCACCTGCTTCTTTTTTATTAACATTATTATTGAGATAAAATTCAAATACCAATGTACTCTCTCAAACTGTACAATTCGTCTTTGGTCTATTCAGTTTTAGTGATCGGCAACCATCACCATAGTTAATTTTAAAACATTGCATCACTTTAAAAAGCAAGCCTATATTCTTTGTCTATCATTCTCCCATCCAACAGACCTAAAAGCCACTAATCTACTTTCTGTATCTATAGATTTCCCTATTCTGGACTATCAAATGAATGGAATAATATTGTATGTGTTCTTTTGTGACTGGTTTCTTTTTCGTAACTTAGTATTTTCAAGGTTCATACATGTTGTAGCATATGTCTGTAACTGATTCCTTTTTATGGTCAAAGAATATTTAATTGTAGAAATAGTCCATGTTTTGTTTATCCATTTTCCATTGATGATGAACATTTGGGTTGTTTCAGACTTTTGGATATTATGTTTTTGAACTCGTGAAGAGCTGCCACTCTTGCCATCATGATATCATTTTTTTTAATATGCCTTGTCAGACATAAAGGGTGCTTACTATTTTCTGCTTAGCATATCTAAGTAACATAATGTCATCAATATAATGAGCCAGATTGATATTCTGGGTAATGTTAAGATTGCAAAAGGACATCTGAAAGTTCTATAACAGAGCAGTAGCAGCGACGTATCTGTGAGATAAGATAATGACAGTTTGCTGTAGTTTCTGCCACATGTAGAAATACTACCCTTGTCTCAGATGTGTTCAAAGCATTCTGATTGCTGCTCTACCTCTGTTACCCACTTTAATGTATTATTAAGTGATCACCACTTTGACTCTATTAATTCAAGATTCTCATATTCCCATGGAATCATGCCTAATTTCGCTGAGTCACTTCCTAATACCATCTCTAACTTACAATTAATGCTGAGTTTTACAAGAAACTAGCATCCCTAATTATCACTACTTAATATATTGATGCTATGTTTAAGAACACTATCCAGTAAGCATATGGTAGGTTGAGTTCCATCCTTTTAAGCCTTTTAGACTACCTTATCTAAGATATGCCAGGAGTATTCTAGTATTTACAGCATTCCCCCATCACTTACTGTAAGCCAGCACTGAGTCCAAGCTTTAACTAATCAATTTAGCTGAAGAAGGCGCATGAGCAAATATTAAATTCTGAATCCTGGAAATGTGTTTCCAAATCAATAAGTAAACCTGATATTATGTTATGATTTGACCACCTTACTTTAAACTACTTGGAATCTAGTCACATACATCTTTTCCAGAATTTGATTTACATTAACTGAAAAGACCCTGCCACCTCCTTTAGGCCTTGATGATTTCTGACTGTTTAGTACTTTACCTGGAGGCAATGAGAGATATTGATTGTGCATCCTGAAAAGAATCATCATCTCCTTATTAGGCACTCTCAGACCTGGCCAATTAAAATCTCCCATGTGTGATCCTTCTTGAGCTTTTCCCTTTCAAATATCTGGATATTGACTTCCAGCTTGTCCTTGGAGCTATGCACTGAGTTGTAGAGCTTCCATCTTCCTGGGTCTCTAGAAGACTGCATAGAAGACCCTAAGCCACTCTACCCTACCCCCACCACCAGTCTGGTACCACCAGTGGACTATTAGCATAAGAAAGTAACTTCTATTGTATTTGAGTAATTTTATATTTGAGATCTACTTGTTATATCAGTATGCTTACCTTTTTTTTCTTTTTACTTCAAGTGTAGTGTGTACATTATTTTGAAAATGTGAAAATGCATGATTCTTTCAACTAATGATCTAGATAGTCTCTTCTTCCTGATGGTGCATCTACACAGATTTGTAGATATGACAACTCTAATGATAATTAGATATTAGCAGTCTTCATTCCTCTCTTAGACTTTTTTCTTACCAATCAGAAGCTATAATTTTCAGCTCCAGAAAATACAAAACACAGACAAATCATTTAAAGAAATCTCAAGTTTATGAGCAATATGGTCTGAGTGGCTACCAAATAGATCTTGATGCAGGATAATGTTTTTATTTTTAAAAATACTACCAATTAGGTAATCTGGAAAGGTTTGACCTTGTGGAAATTTAAAACAACAAAATTTATTTTCAATATGTGAGTCATACCGTGATAGCTATTACTATACTAACTTCCATTTATTAGGTTCTTATTTTGTAAAAAGCGCAGTTCCAAACACAGCACATACATTCAATTAATTCTCACATCAAACCTAAGAGATAAGTAGCACTATCACCTGTGACTTGAAACTTCACCTAATTTCTTCTGTAAAACCACTCTTAATCTATTCTACTTATACCTGCTCATTCTGTGATGTCACATATGTTAAATGTTAAATAAATTTGCCAAGTCGGTAGCTTAGTAGAAGGTGTTCCTCATTTTAGTATGATCTTTTTCTTGCCCACCTGTTTACTACCTATGCTTGCTTAATCTGAGTAAACCACTTTGCTTCTCCGATGGCCTGGGTTTTTTTCACTAGGGAGGGGAAATATGCTTTTTCATTTCACAGACTTACTGTGTGGATCAAATGAAGACAAACCAGTGAAGGCAAGTTGGATACCAGAATACACTGCTTGAAGATGAGTTACTATTATTATTAATAACCTAGCTTATTTTTTAATCAGGAAAATCATAATTCAATAGAGATGTGACTGAAATAATCTGAAGCCCATTTTCACTCTCAGCACAAGTACCATTTCCTCCGTGCTTGTTGCTGTATGTAGAATAATTTCTGGCATCGCAACAGCCTTGAAGCAGATCAGCAAGAACATAATGAACAGACTTTTAAGCAGGAAATGTTAAATGATCTATGTCTGTTCTTATGAGCTAAGCTTCAATTAATTCAGGAGATGGCTTTCTCAGTTGAAAAGAAAGAAAATGATCTCATGTGCTTTACTCACATACATGAATAAAAATGACATTTAGTGTTACAATGGTAAAATAACTCGAAAATGTGACTTTTTCTCTTTAAAAAGTTCTTGAAATAGCACACAACATTTATTTAACTTTACTCTTTTGCATAATTTCAGAACAGCCTCTCTTCCCCCTTTCTCCCCACTCCTTTTTCTTCCCTTCCTTTATGTCCTCCTTCTCCCCCTCCTCCTCCTCCTCCTCTTCCTCTTCCTCCTCCTCCTGATATTCACCAACAAAACAACTGTAATTTTGTAGTAAAATACTTGAAAAAAACAAACAAAATGTCTTACCAACTTTTTTTTTCAATAGAGGAATGTTATTTTATTTTTGAAAAAGCTTCTGAGAAAATATGTGCAGAATGCTCTAGAGGGTGTATGAAGCTAAAAATTCTTCAAAATGTCATATATGAGCAGTTTGAGAAATGAGGAATAAGGCAAAATATAAAGTTGAGTTGCTTTTACAGCTTGTAAAGTTACCTGGCAGACTTATGTATAGTTTGGTTTATTTTAGTTTTTGTATTTTTAGTTTTTAGCTCTTATAGTAGCTAAAATTTTCCCTGTAAGATATTCTAAAGATCTTCACTGGTGATAGAAAAAAAATCATAATACCATAAGCTCAGGCAGCTCAATTTATTCTTGCATGGAATTTTGTTTTTTTCTTTATAATGCCCCATCCTTCTCCAGCTCCTCCATAGAGGCTTTCACCTCCCTCCAGAAGCCCTCTGCTAAGCAGCTATCCAATGTGGGGGAAGATGTGAACTGCAGCCCACACAAAAATCTTTATTTAGAGAGTTTTTATCCAGAGATTAAAAAAAAATGCCAACCAAGGTATTCAATCCTGTTTTCTTAGCATAAGTGAAAGAATAAAGGAAGAAGGCGGGTAATGCTTCCTTCACCTGCACCATGCCTAGAATTTAGCATTTCCTCTTTTTTAATGGTGGGTTCTCCAGTCAACTAGACCTCAAGTCAGATTCTTTGAGTATCTGTAAGTGTTCGAGACCACCTACAACTGCCTAAGCAGGAGGGACCAGAAATTTTACCCTACTCCAATTAAACAAGATAAAATTTCAAGCAATAATAGTAATAATGATTCCAGCAAAATGACTACAATGTATGTTTACTATAACAGAAAGAAATCTCATTTGAAATCAAGAAATCAGCATTAAATTTTCTAGAACAATCACTTATAAACTATCTGGCCGTAAACTCTCTATTACCTGTTCAATAGGAATGATTACTTATCTAACTTCTCTACAATTTCTATGCAGATGGAACACTAGTGTCTCTGAGGGCTCAGTAAACATTTTCTTTATAGTTAGAGTAAATATTTTAGTTTTTTGTGGGTCATTATTGTCTCTAAGGTAACTAGCTAACTCTACTGACATAGTGCAAAAGCAGCTATAGATAATACATATGTTAAGGTATTCCAATATGTTTCTTGTGTTCCAGTAAAACTTTATTTATCAATAACAATATTTGCATTATTTGTATACATTTTACATTTCAAGAAATTCTGTTCTTTTTTTTCTTCATTAAAAACACAAATATCTTTCCCAGCTCCTGATGGCACAAGAACAAGTACTGAGCTAAATTCGGTGCCCATGTGTAGTAGATGACCCTGGTACATGTTAAAGAATTGAATACACTTGCACATGATCACTGTAAAATATTTGAGGTACAATTTATTTCCTGATCAATTTCCCTTTATCACCCCAAACTTGATGATAATCCTGCTGGCTGTCTCTGTGACATTTCAGTGTTGTCCCAAGGAAAATCATTCAAGAGAGGAGGGTCTTAGAAAACGAAAAAGTTATAGGAAACTTTTCCCATCCAGAGAGAAGTAGCTGTAGAATTACTTGGCATTTGAAATTTGATGACTATTGAATCATCTCAAAGTGAATCATCCTGGATTTCTCTAGATGACGTAATATTTATTTTATACCTCCTACCCCAGTGTAGAACCCTATCGTGTTGTATTGTGGTTGCTTAAGTTTTCCAATACATTAGAAGTTTTACAGTGGAACAGATTGGACCCAATGTCTCCTAAGATTTCTGGCAATAGTTCATACTTGCATATCTGTGCCCCTATTCAGTTAATTAAGAATCTACAGAGTTTGCAAAACTCTTACAAACTTACAAAAACCACATGTAAACAAAATAGTTGGAATAATCTGGATAAGGAAAAATATAGGAATTTAAATTATCAAGTTGAGATAAGAGTATCACAGAAAAGCATGTTCCATTTGGACCTGTAAGTCTGCTAGATTTGGCCATCCGATCTGACTCTCAGATTTCTAGCAGCAGAAACAAACCTACTGATAGCTTCAGTCTCAAGTCAGAGTTGTCATACCATGACTGAACTCCAGATTCATTAATAGAGAAAGAAGGTGGTCACAGCATTTGGGAGATGGTGACAGACTGGTCATGGATTATCAATATTTTCTGGCCTTACAAAACTATGTCATGGGCTCAGAAAGAGATAATTAAGCAAAATTTGAAAAGTAGGCAGTCGTCTTTCATTGCCCCTCTTCGGAGCAGTTTTCTGCTTTATATCAAACCCCACAGACCTTTGAGTTAGCTCTGTATTAAAATGCATAAGTAGCATTCTCAAAGTTGTAAAATGCTTGAAGGTAAATGAAAAGGCTCTGTGAAAAAAAAGGTTTGAAAACTGTGAAATCTAGCTGCTCTCTGAGAATTGCAGTAGATTTTGAGATTTATGTATCCTCTGAGTTCCACAGTAGTGCATAGACTGGCATAAGCATTGTTTCACCTAGCATTACTTAAATGTACTGGATTATGTATTTTTTCAGATAAGATCTGATTACATTTCATTTATTACTTTCTGTATATTTCAGTTCACTTAAATTGGTATATTCAGAGAAACTACTTGCTTTATTGAAGGTTTTGTAAGTGAGAACAGTCATTTTTCCTTTCATTCAGGTCATAATTGATCAAGGAATGACCTACTCTGAGGAAGGATACTTTGCAGTATTATTCCTTCAAGTATGTGAATGCTAGCAGAATTGTTTTTCAGGGTTAAACTCTTTCCAAGACCCCAATTAATGATGCTTTAGGGTTGAAACATTTTAAGACCCGTGACAAATGACAAAGAAGAAAAAATTTTAGGGAGAGACCCAGGTCCAGCGTCTCTTAAACAAAGCCATGTAATATGCAACCTATTCCAACACTCAAATGAAATTTACACCATGGAAGAAATGGCATAGAATGGGATCAGGGGATTAAATTTGCATCCTGGCTCTGTTATATATATTTTTTTGTCCTGGAACAAAATAGTGCATGATATATAGTTAGAAAACATATACTCAAAACTATTAAAAACTATAAACAAATCCAGCATGGTCATTGGTTATAAAATGCATCCATAAAAATCAATAGCTCTATTATGTGCTGGCAATGACTGCTTAGAAAATTTAATGAGAGAAAAACTCTCTATTATAACAGCCACAAAAACATAAAACAGGGCTCACGTGACAAGAAACATTCAGAAACAAAATTTGTAAAACAAAAATTTTCTATTGAAGAATGTTGACAACAGCAAAAACAAACAAACCCAGAATAAATGGAATGAAACGCTTTGCTCTTAAATAGGAAACAAACATTATAAAGATGTTTCTTTTCCCTCAATTCATCTCTCTGTATAATGTTCTGCCAATCAACAGCAGGATTTTGGAGAATGTATAAAATGATTCTAAAATTGCTAGGACGATTTAACATGTGACCACAGCAAGGATGCTTTTGAAAAGGAAATGGAAAGAGGGAACACTTGCCCTGCCAGATGCTATTAGAGAGCTTCACTTATTGAGAGAAAGGATACGCTCCAATGGATTTTGTTCTTTGTGTTCCCCGCTGCCTGCCCGACACATAGAACAGAGACTGGGCAATGAGTTAATGTTATTGAAAAACTAATGAATCATTAAAACTTCTTTATCTGCAAACATAGATACCCCTTATTTTTAAGCAGTGTAAAAGATGGGACTGTGTGAAACAAAGTAGCAGTGGTAAAGGGCACTGAAACTGAACTCTGGATTTGAATCTTGGCTCCATTACTTACTAGCTAAGTGAACTCGGTAGAATAACATAAATTTTCCTCAGCTCTAAAATTGGGGTAGTAATATGCCAGGAACATTCACTGATCCTTTTAAGTTCTTCTCAGGCTGGTTCATGAAGCAAATTAACATCAGATTAGTAGGAGAAAAAGAGCAAATTTAATGACATACAGATGTATAGTTTGGTCTAAGACACTGGACCTGGGCCCCTCCCTGAAAAAATCGTTTTTCTTGTCATTCGTCATGGGTTCTAAAATATTTCAACCCTGAAGAATCACTAATTGAGATCTTAAAAGGATTTTAACCCTCCAAACAATTCTTTTAACATTCACATATTTCAAGGAATAATATTTCAAGGTATCTGTTCTCCAAGTAGGTCATTCTTTGATCATCTCTAAGCTGAATAAAGGGAAGAATTACTGCTCTCATTTATCAGACCTTCAGTCTACCAAGTAGCTTCTCTAAATATATTAATTGAAGTGAATTAAAAATATATTAAAATAATCCATGCAATGTTAATAGGTGTTATTGGAAAAGAAAATCCATAATTAAATACATTGCAAACAATGTTTATATAGGTCAATGTACTGTGGAACTCTCAGAGGATATATAAATCTGGAAGTATCTACTGTGATTCTCAGAGCAGGAACTAGGTTTCAACGTTTTCACACTTATTTTGTGATGGAGCCTTTCATTTTATCTTAGAGGATTTTACAAGTTAGTATTGTCAGTTCTAGAGTTAATAGGAGAACTCAGGGGTTATATCTTGAGCTAAGGAATGGGATAGGAGCCTGAGGAGTCAAGAGAAGAGTTTTCTCGCTCTCACAAGGAAGGATAACCCAATATACTAAAACCTTGCCTTTGGATGTTCTACCTTGTTTGATTGATTTCTCTGATAAAAAGGTTATTTCCAGAGATGACCCTAAATCTGGCTAATATTATTCTTTGAGGTAATGAAAATAGTTTTGCTGGTGACCTGCAGGGACTCAGTTATGTTAATTTAATATACCAAGATGATACACATTGGGAAAAGCCGCCTCTGACATCTCAGAAAACGCCTATTTGAACATTTCAGTGAGGCTCATCCTATCATACTTAACCTCATGTGGTTGTTGACAGGAAATGCTTTATCTGTCTAAGGTCTGTGAAGCATGACTTCTAGCACAGAGTAAGTTCTAAGTTTCACTGAATGAAAAGTGAAGGATAGAAATTTATAAACGTAGCATTTCGTCAAAGATAAATAACATGGCATCTCACATCCAAACATCTGCTTTACATGAATGAAAGAAACCAATCTCAAAATTCTTTTACCACCAGCTCTCTGCACCCATATACCACTTTACCATGGGCTATATGCATGGACTCAAATAAAACTATTCACTTCAAATTAGTTCTTCTTTGTAATCTCACGTGACAATTTTTGACCATTTAAATATATTAATCTCTTTCCATAAACTTATGTCTTTTCATATTTTCACTCTTTTATCCCTAATTCAACTGTTCTTACACTTTTCCCTCCCTTTTTTTCACTTGTACTTGTCATGAAAATGCTATACCTGATTGCTGATGAGTAGAGATCTTAGTGCCATCCCAGATTCATTGTGCTCTAACCCCTTTGCCTTTTGGTAACATATGACCATACTTTAATATATTCTTTTCTCTCCAGTTTGCCTCTGGCTTTAGTTTTTATTAATTTTCCTAAGGTTCTCATTCAAAAATATTCTTAAAAATTTTTCATTCACCTCCTGATTTGCTGGAGATTTTGTTCAAGGCATTTAAAAAGATTTAGAGGCATTTTTATATTTCCTAGATCCTTTCATGCTTGAGAATGTGTACTTCTACTTGAAAAACATTTTGTTTATGATTTTTTAATTTAGCATTTGTTGAGGTAACTTTTATTTAAAAAAATATAAACCCATATGTACAGATTCACCATCATCAACTATATGACAACTCATCCTGCCCAGCACTGAAGGAAAATGTCTTGGTTCGATTTAATATTATCATATTATGCATTTTTGCTCGTAGAAATTAATAAACAAGCTTCATAATCTCTAGTATTGAGTGTACATAAAAATTTAATGCCAGCCTATTTTTTTCTTCCTTGTAGACATTTTTATTTTGCTTATGAAACTTGAAATTACATGATATGCCTTAGTGAAAAACATTTGCCTGTAAAGTTTTCTGCTATGCTTAGTGATGAATGTTCGGAATCAAAATGTCCTGTAATGTAGGTGCCCTTTGGGTGGCAATTTTGAATAGTGTGTCATTTCAGGGGAATTTTCATGAATTTTATCTTTCATCATTTTTTTCTTTCATTTGTTGAGGGACACCAATCATACTTACTGGAAATCCTTCTTGCTGATTGCTTTAATCTCTGTCCTTTCCCCTGCACTTACTGAGGTTATCCCCAAACCTTTATTTCAGGACTTTAATTTTCAACTCTGTCTACTCAATTTTGTACTGATTCTGATATATATATATATATATATAAATATATATATATTAGTTACTTTTCATTACAGAATGTGCTCCATCTGCTTTTTATTTCTCCATTTCTCTTTTACTGCATTGATTTGTGTGAATCAAATGTATTTTGGTATTCTATCTTGTATCTTCTGATATTTTTAGCTATACCTCATTGTGTTACTTCTTAGTGGTTCTCAGACATTAGAATGCATGAAAATTGGCCGGAGAGTTTGTTAAAACACATATTGCTAGAACCATCTCAGTTTCTGATTTAAAAAAAGGAGGTGAGGTCTGAGAAATTATATTTCTAACAAGTTCTAGAGATCATACTTTAAGAATCACTTTTCTAGAGATACACTATGCATCTTTAACTTACCACCATTTATTCTCAAATAATCTTATTTCACTTTATGAGCAATGTAAGGAATCAAAAACAGTAAAATTCATTTTAGCGCTTACTCACTTTATACACTTCTTGACATGCCTTTTACTTATGCATATTCTAAAATTATACAATATATTGTGTTTGTTTTAAGTGGTTAACAGATATTTAAATATTTAAAATATATGAATAATAATAAAAACTTCTTTTACATGTACGTGTGGTAGGCAGACACTAGGTGCCCACCCTCCACCATGAGCCTTGCCTCTTGGTCTTCATGCCCTTGGAAAATCCCTTCCACTTGAGAGTGAGCACAGACTCTGACTGCTAGCCAGCAGATTACGGTCAGCCTGTTAGGTTGTCACTCTTGTGATTATGTTGCATTATATAAGACTGTCTTGTTAGCACATTCACTGAGAGACTCTCCTTGCTGTTTGAAGTTAGTGGCCAGGTAGCAATGAACTTCAGGCTGCCTCTAAAAAGAGCTGCTAACCTCATTATTGTCAAGAGCCAGCAAGAAACTGGGACTCTCAACCTTAACCACCGCGATGGAATGAATTTTGTTGACAATCTGAGTTATCCCAGAAGCATATTCCTCCTTAAACAAGCCTCCACATGAGAAAGTATGTGGCTAACACCCTGTGTGCAGACTGTACATAGAGGAAGCAGTTAAACTATGCCTGACCCACAGAGAGCATGAAATCATAAATGTGTGTTTTTGAGCTGTAAAATGTGTGATAATTTATTACTTAAATTGAAAACCAATACAATTTATATACATACACTTTGTGGTGGTCTTTTTCTTTTCTATGGATCCAGTCTTCTCTCTCATATAATTTTCCTGTCACCTGAAGAACTACTTTCCCAATTCTTGCAATGCAGGATGTTTGCAATTCTTGCAAAACAAAACTCTCAGATTTTGTCTGTTTGAAAATATTTGTATTATGCTTTAATTTTTAAAGGATATTTTCACTGGATATAGACTTCTCTGTTAAGAATGCTTTTTCCTTCAGCACTTTAAGGATATTCGTTGTTTCTGATGAGAAATCAAACATCATTTTTATCATGGCATCTTTTTACATAATGTGTTTTTACCCCCTGACTTATGGTAAGATTTACTCTTTATCGTTGTTTAAATAAGTTTAAATAAGAGGTGCTGAGGTATCTTTCCATTTATCCTTTTTGAGGTTTGCTGTCATTGAAATTGATCTTAGAAAATTCTCAGTCATTGTGTCTTCAAATATTTTTCCTGCTAATCTCTTTAACCTCACTTTGGGTCTCTATTGTTAAGTATATCAGATCAATTGCTATGATAATTGTCTCACAAATCTTGAATACTTTTTGAAATTTTGCTCTTTTTTTTCTGTTGTGTTTTAGTTTAAGTTCTATTGACTTGTCTTCAAATGTAAGATCCTTTCAAGATCCTTTCCTTAGCTAGTCTCTTGTTAAACCTAAAGAATGATGTCTTATACCTATCATATTTCTTTTTATCTCCGGCATTTCCATTTGATTCTTCTTTACATTTGCATCTCTCTTGCTGATATTTCTCATATCATGTGTGTTATTCATTTTTTCTAGTCGATCCCTAAACATAATTTTCAAGTTTATTTAAAGTCTCTTCCTGGTAATTGATTCTAACATCTGTAGCACCTTTGGGTTGACTTCATTTGATTGTTTTCCTCTTGTAACGATGAGTCACATTTTCTTGTTTCTTTGAAAATCCTGTTGTTATTATATAATGAATAATGATATACAAGAACTATCGAAAATGCATAGTATTTAGCCTCATAAAAGCATATGTCTCATATTATGTCAGGCAACATAATGTATTGAGTTAATCTGTGTATTTCATCACAGATAATAAAATCTTTGATTAAGATGATAGAACTTTCTCTTCAACAGGGCTTGAGATCTGAACACTTAGCTGAGTTCAAAGATCTCTTTAATCATTACAGCCCAGCCACCAATTCTTATCCATGGAGGAGAGGGGAGATTCTCTCTTTCTCTCTTTGTCTCTCTCTCCCTCCCTCCCTCTCTGAACACACACACACACACACACACACACACACACACACACTTTTAGAGCTCAACTTCCTACAGTTTTGGATTTTTGAGACATTCTTTTGATGTTCATTCCCAGTTTTGACTTTCTACCTTAAAGAAAAATCTTTTTTTCTGTTCTGAGCATTGCAACACACTCGGTAAAGCTTTGAGAATCCTCAGAGGGGTTCTATCAGCTACCCTACCTTGTCCCCAGCCTGCAGTATGACAGTACTTTGCAAGTCCATGCATTCAGTGAAGGCCTGTGAGAAAGTATTATTAGATGGCACAATTTACTTTATGAGGATTTTTAAAATTCGAAGTCATCCAATGAGCCCAAGCGTAGCCATTATAGTTGATTAAAACTTCAACAGATTTTTCCTTATGTCTGTCGATGACTGAAGTTTTCTATAAATGTCAGTTTGGTCAAATAGTTGATGGGTCAAATAGTTAATGATCATATTTTTAGTTGACCAAGTGCTGAGAGGAATAATAAAATCTCCAACTATAATTATGGATTTGACATTTTTCTTTTTAAGTTCTGTAAGTTTTTACTTTTTAAATATATCTTTAAAGCTCACTATTAGGTACATATCTAATTATGTTTTTTTTTTTTGTCTTCCTTAAAAATTGACCCTTTTGTCATTAAGAAATGTCTCTATCCTATCAAGAATATTTTTACTGCATATAGACTTCTGATTGAACTTGCTTTTTTTTTTTCCTTTCAATATTTTAAAGCAAGTTTTTTTTAATCTTTTTTCTGATCTACGTTTTTTCTGAGGTGAAATTAGGTTTCATTTATATTTATTCTACTTTATCTAATTTGATTTTCCTTTGGCTGATTTTAAAAATAACATGTTATCTTTGCTTTTCAAGCATTTGAGATACCTAGGAATTAACATTTCTCACCAAATTTAAAATATTTCTCTCTATCCTTTTTTGAAACATTTTTACTTCATTTCACACTCTCTCTTTCTGAACATGCATATTGGTCCATTATTAGGCTACTTGTTCTATAAATATTCGAGTATACCACTGATTTTTTTCAATATTTTATTTTTCCTTCTGATATTCTGTTTGATAATTGTGTTGAGATAGCCTAACCTTCCTTTATTAACCTTTCTTGTTTAGAGTTGCTTTCACTGTTAAGTCCATCCAGTGATCATTTCATTTAAAATGATGTACTTTTCAGTTTAAAATTTCCATTTGCTTCCTTTTATATTTTCCTGCTGAGGTTTCCTATCCATCTCTATACTGTATAATAAGAAAGTATATTTGAAAATTAGAGCATTTTTTTGGAAAAAAACTTATTTCTGGACCTTTAAAGTTATTTGATTTAACGGGACAGCCACATGCAAAATAATGGAACTAGGTAAATATTAAAATCATACACAAAATTGATTCGCAGTGAATTAAATACTTGAATATAAGACCTGAAACCATAAAAAAGCATAGAAGAAAATATAGGTAACAAGTTCCATGACATTAACCTCAGAGAGGTCTTTAGGGAACTCAATTCCCACAGTAAGGGAAACAAAAGTAAAAATAATCAAATGGGACATCAAGCTAAAAACTTTCTATATACTGAAATAAATCACCATGAAAACAAAAAAACATCCTTTTGATTAGGAGAAGATAATTGCCTATCATACATCATATAAGGGGTTAATTTCCAACATATGTAAAGAACTCATATACATCAACAACAAAACAAGCAACCCCATCAAAAAATGAGCAGAAGACCCAAACAGACACTTCTCCAAAGAAGGCATGGCAGATGGCCAGCAGGCACATTAAAAAAAATTCAATCTTTCATATTATTATTAGGCAAATGTTAATCCAAACTACAATGAGATATCATCTCACACCTGTGAGAATGGTCTCTGTAAAACAGGCTAGAAACAACACTTGTTGGCAAAGATATGAAGAAAAGGGAACTGTCAGATACTTTTGATGGAAATATAAATTAGTGCCACCTCTATGGCAAAGAGTATGGTGATTCCTCAGGAAATTAAAAAACAGAACTACCATTTGACCCAGAATTTCCATTTGTAGATATATGTATATCCTAGAAAAATATAAAAACAATAATCAGAAAAGACACATGCATCCTTATGTTCATGCCAAGATGTTGAATCTCTCTTAAAACTCAAGGACTGCTGACTGGATAAGGAAGATAATATATATATATACTCAATGCACTACTACTAGCTATATTAAAATTTTAAAAAAATGAAATATTGCCTTTGTAATAATGTGGAACTTGGGGTAATTATGCTAAGCTAAATAAGCCAGAAAGAAAAAAAAAATACTGGATGACTTTAGTGATATGTGAAATATAAAGAAACAAGAACCAAAAATAACACAGGAAAAATAATCTCCTAAATTCTGAAGTCGAAACTGTGGTTAACAGAGGCAGGAGGAAAGAGGGAAGCTTGAGTCAAAGGAATCCAAGTGAGAGTGCTAAATAGAACCCTGGAGATAGGTGTGGTGCTCAAGGTGTGGAGCTAGTCTTTGAAAATTATATAGTATCGTAAACCATTGCAATATTTATTTAAAGTTATGCATTATAGTCTGTCATTACATTTTCAAACTTCTTGACTTTTTTTTTTCCCACTTTCTAGCTACATGGAAGGCAGCATTTCAGAATTTGGGAATATAAATCTCCCTGATTATACAGAAGCTAGGTTTTACTGTATTCATAAATCAGGAGCTCTTTTAATATGTGATACAAAATGTCTGATTCTACAGAATTCTTGGATCCCTCTCACCTGTCTGTTTCAGTCAATATTACCTGTGAAATTACTTCTCTTTCTAACTTAGAACTAGAGGAAAGGGACTAAAATTCTAATTTGTTACAATGTGTTCTTGAGCTATTTAGTAATAGTCTGTGTTGTGCTCCCTAATCTTATCTCACTTTCAACCAAGTCAACATTTTCACTCCTGGTGACCTGAGGTATATTATTTGCATATTTCGAGGAACTGAGTGAGATCAATACATGAAATATAGTCTTGTTTTCTCTTGAAGATCAACACTACTTCTCCTATAGTTATGGCCAAAGTGACATGCTCTGCAGGATCTCCAAGATTCCTGTCACCTGGTAGTGGTATGAGTTCTGGTCTTGTGGCGCCAACACAGCTTATTATTCCCTGCAGATCTTTACTTTGACCACTGCTCTCAGTAATTCAATTAGTTCTTTTTCCTTAGGAGCTAAGAGACTGTACCGAAAGAAGCAATACTAGAAAAGGATAATATTATGTAGTATTCTCTTATTTCTTATTTTGGAATTCGTAAGTTCAGTATTTAAAAGGCCAGG
The DNA here is from genome assembly GCA_004363575.1 of Solenodon paradoxus. Lineage (NCBI taxonomy): Eukaryota > Metazoa > Chordata > Mammalia > Eulipotyphla > Solenodontidae > Solenodon > Solenodon paradoxus. Next base: position 302,736 of record RJWH01000405.1, on the reverse strand, counting down.
TATTCTTATTCTTGGCAGTAAGAGACAATGAAACCTGATTAGGATTTTGCAGCCTAAATAAATGACTTATCCTTGATGTGAATAATTTAAAGGTAGAAAACAGCCTTAATTAAGTGAAATCCTTTTTAAAGAAGTAACATTCTCTTTGTATTATTATTATTATTATTATTATTATTATTAGCAGATTATACTATATATGATTACTATCAGATTATATTCATAAATATGTATCTGAACAATTACTATTGATAGTGAGAGATAATGGTATTTGATTTTTAAATATTTTAATATTCTGAAGATTTAGTCTTTTGCTGTCCTCTCAGGATATTCAATTGCTTGCATATTGGGTGAGTTAATTATGTTTATCAGAAAAAAGACCTTAACAAAGCTGATTGAAGTATTTGCTGCTATAAATTGCCACTCTCCTATATTTTAAATAATAAATTGTCTGTTATGCCTCAAAGAAGCAGACCTATAGGTACTTTTAAAATTTATGTTGTTGCTACAGAGAAAAATGAGCTTAATGATGCCAGAATTAGCAGTACACTTATGTGCTAAATTTCCTTGTGACTTCCTTGGTCAAGTCTTTTATTTTTCCTTTATCAAATCAGGAGCAATTTCCCCTTAGTAGATCCTTTGCAATATACTCTCAAGTCTATACCCATAATTGCTTAGAGCAGAATTATTTATGCACTGAAATCTGTGTTTCACATTTCTGTTGAATTCTGCCTTTTTTCTTGTGTTATCAGAAAAGGAATTAAATTTTTCTCCTTCTGAACATTTAAAAATTATATTTTAAAATGTAGAACATCTCTCAGACAGTTACGCAGCTGTTTTCTTCGATATATCAGTAACTAGAGTGTATCATTTAAGAATCTTATAATAACCTAAAAGTAAATTTAACAGAAAATTTCCATGTCCAGAAACAGCTTGGACAAATTACCCTAAAAATCCCTTTACAAAAACCCCACAAAATATAAACAGAATGTCATTTCAAAGACAGAGCAAAAACAAAGGAATTGTTTTATCCAGTAAATGAGCAGGTACACTCAGACTCTGCATACACAGGGTCCCTCAGGTTTACGTCCTCCAACAAGGGTAGTATTAGAAAAATTTCACCGCCCCCCCCCCCCCCCCCCGCCCACCAGGCTTAACTCTCTTGACCTGAGTAGGGGAAGAAATGACACATGAGACAATTTACAAAACAGGAAATACAAATGGTCAGTAAACATAAAAATATGTGTAATTACCTTAGTAATGGAGGAAAAGCAGATCAAGACAATGAAAATGAATTTCCCCTCAATCATATTAGCAAGGTTCTTTAAGATGGACAATATTAATAGCTACAGAGGATGCTGAGTAATGACAGTGCTAATCTACTGCTGGAGGAAGAATAAAGGGGTTCAAAGTGAGACTTAGGAAACCTGAAGATGCGTGTGTGTTCTCACCTAAAATTCTATATTCCTTTAAGGAAGTTCTCAGACAACAACAACAAAAATGCGTGAACAAAATGTTAATTGCAGTGTTTATAACAGCAAGATAATTACAAGCAATATAAATCCCCATTGAGATAATGGAAAAAATAAACTATAGTATATTCATAGACTGGGTACCAGATCCTTCATAGTCATGAACACTATGAAATGAATCAGAGTCATATAAACATGGATATATCCCAAGAACAAAAATGATAAAAATGTCAGCTATCAAATGATAATGACATCATACTACATTTATATAAGCTTTAAAATATGTGCACAAACAATATATATATAGTATTTACTTATAGTAAGTATACTAAATTCATGTATGAGGTAAAGTATAAAAAAATTAGGAATGACATACAACAACTTTAAGATAGCTATCATCTTCGCAGAGGAACAAAGTTCTTGGATGTAAAAGGGAGTTGTAGTTCAAACCTGTAATCCCTTATTTATTTTAAAATATGATTCTTATCAAGGTTGAAAGGGTTGGATTAAGTATCAAAAAAATGAGTGGTTTCATATACTATTATTTTTGGAAGGCAGTTTGACAATAATACCAAATTTTAAATGTGCATGCCTGTCCTTCAGAAATGTATCCTAAAAATATTCATTGCAGCAATGTTTGTAATAGAAAATACTGAAGCAACTAGAAAAGAACTTGATATATATGTGTGTGTGTATGTGTGTACGTATATATACATATATATGATTACATTATATATGATCATAGTATAGCCATGTTCTGGAAATATACTGTTCTTGAATGAAGTAGTTATCTAACCATTGAGAGGAAAAGATCTCTAATATAAAGTAAGTGGAAAAAACAAGGCATGACAGAGAGAAACCATAAGCAGTTGTGGCTTAACTGGCTTAAGAAATACCTGTGCTTAGAAATACTTTTATATAGCACATGCATAAAAATAGTTGAACATTTTTATAGATTTTTAAAAGCATAACTTCTGTGGAAGCAAACAGATAAAATGAGACTTAATTTTTGTTGTGTATAATTTAAAAGTATTAACAATATATTTTACAGATTCATCAGATGGATATATTTTTGGATGAAAAGGCTATATTGGTAATAGGACTTGCTGAATTTTTTTTTTTCCTTTTGTAAAAATCATAGGAACTCTGGACCCTAATGCTTGTCTCAGTGGAAGTTATTTTGACATTATCAAGTAAAGGACCAAATAAATGGTTTTATTAATGATTCTGATTACCAGAGCTCATTTGGTTTGACTTCCTAATAAGTATTGTACTTGAGAATTATACATTTTATGGTCTTATTTTATAGTCCATCAAGAACTATGAGAATATAATTTGAAATATGCTCCAAATACTATTATAGTATTTTGTTTCATATTTAATCCTTCTTGTAATTAATATAATTGAATTCATATTTTCAACAGAGGTAGTGATGAATTTTCAAGTATTTATGTAGCTTAATAACTATCATCAAATAATTATTTTTATAAACCTCCTTTTACTGAAAAAAAACGACACATTCTACTAAGTACCAAACAGAATATAAGGTCTGTCAGTGCATTAATGTTTCTGTGGACATTTGATGTTATATAAATATACAGCTAAGTAAATTGTCCTCCACCTTCCCCCTGCTCCTACAAAGCATACGCATTCTACCAACGGGGTAAATTCAGGTCCTGAGCAGCTAAAAACTATCTTAAAGTTGCACAAATTATTAGTAGCAAATCTGAAGCCCAAAACTGAAACTCATTTTTTCTGACTCCTCATTTAGTGTTCTTTTATTCATATTAAATGCCTCAAATGATATAAGAAGGCAAGAAGGAACGAGTCAAGAAACCAAAGAGAGAGAGAAAGGAAGAAAGAGAGGAAAGTTAACATTAACTGAAAACCACTGTATGTATATAGTGATCTCCTTTTATCCTTCTAAGTACCCTTAGCGCTGCTATATGCTATAGCTATTTTAGAGCTGTAGAAACAAGGCTTTGTTGTGGTGAGAAGGGACAGAGCAAATGGCATTAAATAAATACCTATGGCATAACAAACACATTTTTCTCTTCTTAGACTGACTTTGAGCTGTGTCCTCAGTGGGCAGTCCCATGATCAGGCTCAGAAGATACTATTCTAAATAGATACATCTATTTGTACTCTCCAAATGGGGTGAAATAAATGTGTTGTTAAACCATTTTATAGTTTGCCCTCTAACAAGAACAAATTTACATGGCTCAGTCCTCTAATAAGCATGATACAGAAGGTTTCCACTATGACAATGAGGGCACATTGACATGCAGATCCTATAATGGAGCTGATGATTGTGAACAAAAGCTCCAAGCAATTTAGATAAAGCAGAACAAAGGTCAAGCCTGTCTCTTAGGGTTGGTGATCTGAGTTGAAAAGCCAACAGCACCCTGTAATCAATGCTGGGTCACAGTGGCCTTGCTGGTCACAGATTCTATCTTGAGATGAGTTGCCAAGAGCAGGGCTAGACAATTATTAGGGAGCTCATTCTGAGTGTGGTTTTGACAGAATGCATCCATTGGCAGGAGTGTCAGAGGCAGCAAATGCTTGTGACTTGTTCTTGCTCTGAGTACAGCATTAACTTGTCTTAACCTTTACTTGGCTGAGTGCCTGAAGTTATCCTTAAAAGAGATGCAATTATCCCCTTGCCCTTTTTCAAAATGCTCCCCATGTCACTTTGTAGTCTGGCTGCAGCAATGTCATACCTGATGTCTGGTGCCTGATATGAGCCCCAGCCAAGGATGTCATTACCTGGAGAGGTACCAGCAATGTAACTCTATACCATGATCCCTAGTGAACTGTTCTGTAAGTGCTGCAGCTCCAAAAGCTTTTACTGATTCAATACGCAGTCCAAGCTGCAGGGCAGAAAGGAAAGGAACTGATTTATTTGCCTAGGGTTGCTGGGTCCTAGCTGGCTGGAATATGTCAGTTAAAGGAGTCTGGTTGCAGTGCAGAGTTCTTTTCCTTGCAGCTGATATGCCAGCTTCTAAGTCCTGAATTAAAGTAAAAACCTGGTCTCTGCATCATTCTGTCTTTCTCTTCCTATCTCTCTCTTTCACCGTATCTCAGGATGCTGTGCATCCCTTTAAGAAGAAATCTACCTTCCTAGCACCCATCCTAGCATTTTAGCTATTCTACTTGTATGGCGGTGCTTTGTGAGTTTTGCTCTCTGTGTGCTTACATTTTTAGCATGGCCAAAGCTATACTCATTTTTGTTTCCCTCTGAAAGAAGAAAGCATTCAATTTGTTTACTTTACTTTTTCTCCATTTATCAATCTCTTTCTCCATCAATCCAATAAACATCATCCATCAAGCTGATATAATACCAGGTTCTGGGATGAAAAGCAGTATGTTACAGTGGATTAAAAGCATGGTTGCTGGAGTCAAAAAATTGGGCTCCATTCTAGAATCATCCATTTACTAGATATTACTTTGGGTTTTCTAATCTTTCTACACTTAAGTTTTCCCATCATTTCAATAAAACTTTCCTCAAAGAATTGTAGGCTCAATATAAATGGGTCTGCACAGAAAATGGATGTAGTAAGAATTAAATAAATGCATACTCTTATTAACAATGATCTGTGAAGAATGTTATTCTTTTAAATAAGAGCTATGGAAATAGTTCTGCAGCCAGGCTGTGTCTGAAAAACAGTTGCCTTTTCCATCTGATTAGGGAGTATTCTAACAGCTTCTGACTTCCTATTCTTAACCAGGAAAATCACCTGGAGTTGGTCTCATACACAACAGAAGGCTTTGTACATTTAAGCCACAGGTAAAAGAAAGTTATTCTCTTCCTATTTCCTTGCCTATTCAAACTATATGGAGCCCTAAAACTCCTATAGATAATGTAATTGAGTTTTTTCTTCTCTACTTAGTCTTTTTTTGAGAAAATTCATAACATCTGCCACAATGTAGGCAATTCTTTTAGAAAATATATTTTCCATCAAGGGTTTATTTTAAAAATACATAGACAAATCTCATTTCCAAATCTCATTAATATGTTTATATTAACCACTCTTTCTTTTGAATCATAACACAACACAGACCTATTTAAAGGACTTGGATCCTTTACATAGAGCTTTTTGAAGAAAGAACAATAAAGAAGACTTCATATATCTACCTGATGCTTCCTCCTGAATTTCTGAACTGATCTGAATTCAATCTAGTAATTTTTGGAAGTAATGCACCAGTGTTTCATACTTCCTACTATGAACACTAAAGACAAAAAAGTTGATAGAATGGACATCATCTTCAACAGGATCTGAGGAAGGAGCTAGCTGTACTTCAGGATGGAAATCCTCTTGCACACTATTAAACCCAGCAGAGACTATAATTTCTACCATCTGTCCAAGCATACCTGATTAAAATTTCAGAGATGCAAAGAATACAATTATTATACATCCTGACATGATGGGTCCAAGCATTCATCGTGCTGCATTTCCTCTGACATGAAGGAAAATATTCTAAATTATTTTACACATAATAATTTTATAATAAATAGGATAAATAGCTGATATTCATGAATAGGCTGAAAACTCTTTAAAGTAAATTTGGGAATATGCAAGTTCAGGGCTTCATGTAGCATTCTCATTTTCTTGATCTGTTTCTTAATCTGTCTCTCTTCCAGACTCTCTCACAGTATTGAGGAATTTTGAATCAACCCTGTGGAAAGAAACTATCTCCTTGATGACACCTTTTTATTGACAGCATTTATATTCCCACTATAGTCAACCTCTGGGTCTCATCTCTGTGTTACTTCATTGTATATACACCATCTCCTATCTTCCTATTCTTTTCCTTTGTTTTATCATCAATTTTAATTATTTTCATATGCAATTATTAAATCAATATCTGTACCCTCCGCTAAATTAAAACTTCTTCTGGACAGGAAGCTCTGGTTTGATTTTTCTTACATTTCTATTCTTTACCTGGCAAATTCCTATAGTTGTCAATCAATACAAAATTACTGAGTTAATGAAAGAGCCTTTAAGAATAAATGTCATCTATTTTTTATCTTTATGTTGCCTTGTAGTCTTTCAGATATTTCTTCATCTTCACGTATTTATATTTCTCATGGATTGAAACTGTACCATGCCATCTGGCTAGGTTCTAATTAAACTCTTCTTTTCCTCCCATTGATAAGATTAAGAAACTTACCCTTTTCCTCATAATACTCCCACATGCTATGCTTCAAATCAACCCAGATAAAGGACTGCCTATAGAATAAAAAGTCCAAGCAGTTAAAGGCAAAAGGTACATTTTAGATAATGATTAAAAAAGTTAACTGCACTAAAGCACTAAAAATAATCTCAGAATTTATGTATCAAAACACAAATCTAGACATGTGATGATGTGTTAGAAAAACTCAGTTCAGTCTACCTCCGAAAAACTCAGTTCAGTCTACCTCCTGTGTATCTTCTGCTTACCAGCTGGATGTCAAATAATTTAACTCATTTTGAACACTATCTACCTGGAGATAGTGTCAGGTCCTGTAGGTTATCTCCAGGTAGATAGTGTTCGAATTCAGTTAAGTTATTTGACACCCAGTGGTGTTGCAGGTGCTTGCTGGGAATAGGGAATAAAATCACATGACTGGTAGTGTCAGAAATGAGTTTTATGTAAGTGATAAAGAGGATCTACTAATCATAAGTTGGTCTTTCTGGTGACCAGACCCCTTCCAGGAGCCTACCCAGGATCACCTCATTAGAACAAAAGAGCCTCTAATTCTCCTACACTTAGAAATGTATAAGTATCTCTAGAGCTCTGTGTCAGGGATAGGTCAAAGACCAAATATGAGAACAAGAGAAGCTCCTAGTTTTCTTATCAATCAAGGATTTACAAGGGTTTTAAGGAGCTCTATGTTAGGAAACAGGAGCAAAAGCATATATATATATATATATATATATATATATATATATATATATATATATATATATGCATATATGTATATCTACATATATATGTAAGTATACATGTGTACATATATATGAATGTTTAATTTGACATAGTTTTCCTAATGCTATAATTTTTAAAAGTTCTGTAACAGACTGATGAACAGGAGAATGGAGTTTGAAAAAAAAAATGGTGAATTCCTAGATACCATGTGTGTTTTTCCTATTAGGAAGGGCGTATTTTGAGTTAAAATTGAGGAATATTCCTTCTCTCTTCTGTATGCATGAAAAAGTTGGTTTAAGACAAAAGGTCATATGGCTATGTCCTCCTGCTGACACCATTCAAAGAAAAAGAACATTTCTGTGCTTGCTCATTAGATTTAAGTCGGTGAAGGTCAGGTCTGAACAGTAATAAAGGGAATAGGAGTTTCAAATGCTGTTGGAAGAATACTTGCTCTTCTTCCAGGTCATTTCACCTGCTCTGATCTCTGCTTGCAATTTACTGACAGTCTTTATCAGAACTTTAGAGACATTCCTCATTCTCCTGCAACAAGATTAGTCACAGTTTTGCCATAAATTAACTCACTCTCTTGTGTTTTTAGCTGAAAATAATCCACAATGCAATCAAATTGAGTTTATCAAAGTCTTCATCCATCTGCTGTGTCATATTTTTAGGGTTTCAGTGCATCTGAGCTTCATACTCTTCCGTTTTCATCTTATCAAGTTAATGCTGTTATCATTTCCATGTAGACAACCTCAGCATACTATCTGTCACTTGTTTTGTCTCTGGTTGGAATTAGACATGAGTTGAAGATTGTAAAGAATGTGTTTGCTGTTCCTACATGAATGTTGACTTTGAGATTCAACTCTATGTTTGAACTGCATATAAGAGTTCAGCCAATCCTGAGAAGAGACACATATGCTTTTCCTGGCAAACAGGAAGAGAGAGGAGGAAGAAGCAGTTTTCATTTTTTTTTTTAATTTAGTTGTTCACACTGGTTGCTTCCCCTGAGACCAAGGACTTGAAACCAGAGGTATGTGGCTTGCTCCTTCAAAGATGATTGACTTTTACCACTGCTCCATCAGGGAACTAACTGACTGTGATACTGAAAATTTAAGTCAGTTGTCTCAGTGAACTTCATTATCCAGGGATTTAAGAGGTGGTGATAAACTTGGCACCCTAGTCCATGCTCAATGTTATAGAATTCTTTCTTAGTCCAATTTTCCAGTAAAAAAAAAAGTTTGATATGCATACCAGTGGCCAAGTCAAACAATTTCACATCACATTGTTGTTCAGCTTCTAACCTGATATGGTATATATAAGAACACATTTATTAGAATCCCTATCCACCTTAAGGTTAAGACCCACCTAGACAGATCCTATTAACACAAGTAAACATGCCTGTAAGATGCTGTACATCATTTTGCTGGCTTTTGAACATCACTAGGATCCATCCATAGGCCATTGCAAATGGGAGATGACTGCCATGATTAGCAATGGTTATATTCTCATTCAACCATTTAACATCATGCATAGGAAGCATGAATTTGAAAATATTATTTCCTTTAGCCATTTCTTCATAGACATCTTCTTGTATCAGAATAAGACCTTATCAAATTTATTATTGTAAATGATAATCTTTAGTTATTTTCTTTCTAATAAAAACTCAAAATTATTGAATATTTCACAATCCCTGGAGGTAGAGCATTTAAACAGACTGACAATCCATATTTCTGCCCATTTGGCATACAGTATTTGGAATGAACTGTCTTCTTCTCAAGTCTAGAATGTTCCTAGTATTCTGACCAAATCTCTTAGGGAGACTTTTTTTCCACAAATTCAATTTATTTTGGAGTATTTTATAAGAACCATGCTATTTGTTCCATATCAGAACATTAGGAAAAGAAGCAAGCACTTTCACATATTTTCAGTTGAATTTGTATAGTCTAACAATGAAAACACATGCACTTACTGGAATTGCCAAATATATCATACAGCAGCTGGATTTAAAAAGAGATAATATTTGAAGATGCCCAGTGAACACAGTGATGAGATTTTTATTATTACTAATTATTATATTCTTTTATTTGAATCTTGTTGATTCATGAGGATTTTTTCTATGGAGATAATGAAGAATTGTTTTTGTTTTATCTGAAGTAATTATCAACACAAACTTTCAAAGTTTTGAATCCAAAATCATATTCTCCACCATTTATGGTATGAAAATTCCCTATGCAATTGAACAAATTCAAAATGATTTTCCAAGTTAGAGTTCCCTAGTGGCTCTCATTCATGATGACATGGTAAAAACTCCTACATGGATCACCATAAAAAGGAGCCTCGGACATTTTCAAAATAATCTTAATTCTTCCACTATCAGTCTGACATGAAGTATATGAAATTTACTTTCTTCTATATACAGAATTTCAACAATGTAGGCACTAATTAGAGAATTCAGCGATGAAACATAAGAAATTCATCAATTTTGTCTGAAATCTAAAAAGTCTATTTCAGAGTTAGCTGCATATAAACTCTCCAGTCCTCAAGAGAATTCTGGTTCTATTCTTTAAGTTATATATCAGAAAGCAACTTGAGCTGTAGTGTCTTAGTTTTCTCAACAAATATCTTCTCTTTGAATTTTGTAGTATGTCCTTAACTATTAATAAATTTAATACTTATTTGTCTATACTAATTTATTATTAAATCCATTTATTAAATATATTAGAAACATCCATTTGAAGATCATTTCCACTACTTTGGTAAAACTGTTTTCCATTTTGTTAATTTTTGTTCTTTTTATAAAGACACACAATAAATTCTTAGACTTTCGAATGAGATCTTTTTCTAAATACATGAGTCTTAAAAAATCAAATACTTTATAGCAATAATACTTTATTCTTCACTCTCTTTTTTATTTTTCGAAATAGAAATGTCATTGTTAAGCTTTTGTGGTTTTGGACTGATTTCAGATATTTAGCTTTTACTCTCTTCCTTCTGACTGATTTCGAATTGATGTGTTTAATTGTTAAGCTTTGGTTTAAAATTATAAATTGTATGGATCCTTGATACAACCAATGAGAGATATAGTATAGTGACTATATGTCCTGCATTTTCCAGGGACATTTTAATTCAAGTGGTTTTATGCTTTTACTTAAAGAAGAGTAAGATCTAACATATTCCATAATCTTATATTTTTAAAATTTTTCATGAAAATAAATTTCATAACCATTGAAAATTTGGAGACCCTATGTTCCAGTTTTGGTTGAGAAGATATCGTCAGACAGCTTTATAGCATAAATAAGCCCCGCCTCATTCCAGTACTGTCCAGTAGTCCATAACCACGTTTCAACAGTATCACACATTGTGCTTCCAGGAGTCCCACACACTTCAAACTTAGCATGTCTTTTCCACCAAACCTAGTGCTATTTCCTATGCTTTTCTTGATTAGTGACAGTTATCCACTCAATCTTCTCTTACTATCCCCACAATAGTCAAATCAGTCATCAACTTTGATCCTTGAAATGCCTGATTTATTACCGCCTCAATCATCTAGTTCATCATTTTTCCTCGGCCCCTTCCTATTGGTTCTCAGTAATCCTTAGCCACTTTTCCAAGTTTCCTTTCTAAAACATATCAGATTATGCCATTTTTCTTTTTAAGAAAATTTCGATAATTCCTCCATTACCTATAGAAGAAAGTTCAATTAACATAACCGTAATGTATAGTTATCTTCTAGCCCAATTTCTGCTCTTTATTCCTATAACACAAGTGTTTGAAAATTTCACTCTTCATCTATTCCCACTTCCTCCTCCTATTCCCATATCAACTCTTTTTATGGAACAGCCTTTCTCCAGTAGGTTGGGAGAAATTAAAGGTGTGTCAGTGCATACCAGAGGCTGCTTTACTGCTGGTCTTAGGTCTGGTTCAGACCTTCACCTGCTTTCTTAAAGATCATGGCATTCTGAGCTGAAGGAAAAGGAGATGCCAGACTTTTCTTCAGCAGCCCTCCGAGGCCTAGGCCCTGGCAGCTGCGGTCTGGGAGAGTGTACCGGTAGATACAGCCCACCACTTAGAACCTGAAAAAGGTGAGTCACACAAAGTCTTAACTGATTTCAGGTAAAAACAGTTAATGAAGATATTGAACAAAACAGCAAACACCAATAATATCACTGAGGCAGAGTCAGTGCAGCAGTTATGACTGGGCGCCTCCACTGAAAGAATGAAGGTTTAAAGGTGTCAGCAGACCTCATGTCCTACTGTGAGGACAGTAACGACCCTTTGTTGATAAGGAGAGCAATTTCAGAAAACCCATTCAAGGATAAAAAGACATTTGCATCATCTTATAGAGAAACGATTTCTCACCTCTTCTCAAAAGAGCGAATTATGAGCAGCTCCCCAAAGAGACCTGCCTTTGGCTTCTTTGGTAACCATACTAATAACTAAAATCTTCTTAACTTGGACCAAGGAACTCTGAAGTCATTATTTACCAAGTTGCCCTTTCTCTAAAATGCTCCTTAGTGATTTAATAGAGAATAATAATCTTGTTTTCTACTTGGAAACTATGATGTTAGTTTGTGTTACTGCTTAATGAAGACTGGTCTGGGCCTTTTAAAAAACGCTATTATATACTTTCAAATATATTGATGATCCAGTTATATGAAGCCCCAAATTACTTTAGTACCTCTCTAGAATAACTTAAGTGCTAAAAACTTTATATCATAATATGGTCTTAATAAGATTAACTTGTACAGTGTACACCAGTGGGGAGTGTTTATATGTGTGTATATACACATATGTATATATGTGTAAGTAGATGTATATATATGTATATAGATGTATATATATATGTATGTATTATGAGTGTGTCAATATGTGTTTATGTATATATGTGTGTCTTTGTATATACTCATATCAAAACTTATTTCCTTATTAAAACTTCTCTTGCTCCACAACATCAGTTCCTCAATCCCATAAAGTTATATCTTTATCCTAAGCTATCTGTAGATAGAATAAAAAATTCTTTTTCATTAGTTAATATACAAAAAGAACAGAACATTCAAAAGATTTTATTTATTGTAATTGAGCACCGACATCATCTCGTCTCTCTTGAAAACTTGTTCACCTCTTAGGCCACCATAGACTCCACAATTAAGTTAAAAAAAAAAAAAAAAGAGATCATGGCATTCAGGGACAAATGTCCCCCTCAACTGCTGGTGTCTCCATCATGTGGCCAGAGAGGTAATGCAAAGAGGACTGCCCTTCTGTGTCCCATCCTTAAATTCCCCATGGTTTCACTCATATGAGGTTGTAATATAGGTCTGACTAGTATGAAGGGCTGGAAAGAAAACATAGAGATCATTAGAAACATTTAGAAACTGAGAACAGCTAAATATTAAAGAAGTAATATCACTGAGCTTCAAAATTGTTTGACATTCTTCCCAACTGAAATCTGTCAGCAAATAGACTTTCCCTTGTAGAATAGGCACCGTTTCTTAGGCTCTCTTTTCTCTTTTCTTAGTCCTTCTCATTTCTCCCTATGTGTCCTCCTAACTCCCCTCTTCACTTCTTACACTCAGTCCTCAGGCTCTTCCTGATTAATTGCACATAGCAGTTTTGCTTTCCATGACTTTCCTCAACAAGAAGGAAGTTCAATCTATAAGAGTCACACAGTGAGCCCGATAGTATAAAATGGGAAAATTCCTTTTTTTTAATCAATATGGTTTAACATAATAAAAATAAATTAGTTATTTTTTGGCTCAGCTATCTTTTTTACTGATATTGAATAGAAGTAACAATAAAGCCAGTTGTCAGAATAATTATTGGCCTCTTGCAAATTAGAATATTTTTGGTTATTAAACAGTTAATATGACCTTCTCTTACATATATCCTGACACAAAACCTAAACTCATAAAAGTCCCAAAATAAGGGGAAGGAAAACTGATAAAGTACAGTTCAGCACAAATAATGCCATCTAGCTACTAAATAAATTATTCATGGTAGCTATTTATATGGTGTAATTCCTATACTTACCTGACAATATGCTGAGAAGTTCTTCTTTCTACTATATTTTCCTCAGTCGGTTTATTCAAGTCTGAGAAAGATAAGAGCAGTAGACTCTCACTCTCCTCTTAGAAAGTACTTGGATTATATTTGTTATTCTAAGTTTTAGACAGAAAATGTTCGACCATTATATTTAAAGGAAGAGTCTTGTCTATGTAGGTCCTTTAAAAAAGAAGAATATAAGTGTAATTAGGGGACAAACTGGGTCACGTAGCCCTGATTTATTATTTCATGACTCACTGAGTTATAGGCCTGACATGGACCTTGAGAGCCAGCCTCCTGCTCTCACAAGAAGACGACATTGCCTCTGTCAGACAACCACTGATCCCCTTTTTATGACCCCATGTAAAGTTTCTCCATTTTGCCTTATAATTCATTCTAGTGTAATAATCCTAAATATCAGAATAGTCTTACGATGAGTAACTGACTTCTTCACCTTGCTTTTCTATCTTATTATATTTGCCGAAGGAGGTCAGGATGAGTCATGAGTCATTTATTTTATCCAATTAAAGTTATTTTGTTTTCTGGTTTCAGAAATGTTTTACAGTCATGAGGTATTTAAGTACATAAGCTCAAAGTCCTGCTCCCATAACTTAGTAGCTGTGACCTGGGAAAAATGTTAACACTCACTATGCCTCAGTTTCATCATCCATATAATTGATGTAACAGTGGCACCTACTTCGAGGTTCTGATGAGGATTAAATGAAAGGAGTTGTTTTTAAATCCCTGGGAGACATGTTGGCACACAGTGTTCTAAAAATACTTGTTACATAGTCACGAGCACATGTAGAAAATAAAAAGAAAAGAAAATTTGGAAAATACAACAACGAAAAAGCAAATCACCAGCAACCTGGATCTGGAGAGAACTGTATATTTTGATGTTTGTTTCTTGACTTACACCTGTAGAAATCACATATGTAGCATATATTTAGGATGATGCTGCATTTGAGGCAAGTTTCTGTTTCACAAACTTCTTCAACCAATTTTATTTTAGAAACATTTCTCTATAACTTAAAAGTGTTTGAAAAGTGTGCTTAGTGGTTTAGCAACTCATTTTAGGGGACTTCCCATCTTAGTAACCCCCTATTTGTGAGCTCGTTTTTGTCATTTTTACTCTTTTAGCTAATGCAGTGATAGATATCTTTATAAGTAACTTTCATCTATTACTTTGAATAATTTTCTGTTTTCTTGAAGTGGATTACTAGTGTTACTGGACTCAATAGACCTCTACCCCTCATGAGTACCAAACACAAAACTAAGATGATTTAAACAAAGAAAGGTTGATGACTTGCAAGAAGTAATGAGACAGGAGATCTTCACAAAGCGCTCTCCCAGAGCACGCTGCTAATGGAGTCCTTATAAGGCCTGGAATGAAGAGGCGAATGATAATTGATCCATTTTGGGTCCATCTTGAGTAAGTGAGTAGTGATTGGTCTCAGGTCAAAGGGTGGTCAGGGTCATCCTTAGGTCATCTCTGTTCTGCACATGGTCAGGCAATAGGTCAGGGTCACCTTTAGGTAAGAGAAAGAAAAACTTCCTAAGGGACGCTAGTGTTTTTCTGTTACACTTTTCATTCTGGTCTACTGCCACTAGGAGAAAAATACATTGAAGATGTCAGACATGCAATATAAATGTGTGCAATATTAATGTATTAATTGATGCTCTAAGGAGGATAGCATCTTTAAAACTTTAAATATTGCTTTTAAAAAAGGAGAAAAATCTTCCCAATTTGAAGATATAACTGTATCAGTTTAATATTTTAATTTGAATGATTTGGTCCTTGGTAAGAGTGAATGTTTCTAAATATCAACCATTTAAACTAGTGACTTTTCATGGTAGCTCAGCCTTTGGCTCTGCAAATGGAATTCATTGTTCTTTTACATTTTCCCTTGGGTCATATTTTCTAACTTTAATTCATTTCCTGTATTTCCGTTAAAGACTCCCCCCCACCCCACTCCCTTCGTTTATTTTCTTATCCTGGAAATGAGGATAAGAGACTACTTTACTAATAGGTCCAGACTACTTGCATCTGGAATAATTGAGAATTCACTGTGTTCTTACTTATGCACAGTCGTGAACAATATCAAGTGGGTGGTTTGAGTTAGTAGTAATCCAGATACTAGAGAAGTAAGTGAGTGGCCTTCCCTCGCAGTGTTTAAAGTTTTAACTGGAAAGAAAAGTCTAAGATATGAAACAGTGATCAATATAAAACAGCCCAGGCTGAGTGAATTGTGTAATATGGATACTAAGTGCTACGGTCATTTAAAGAAGAGAGATCAATGATGCTATGAGTAATCCTGGCCTTGGCAGAGGGAAGGACAGGCAGTTCAGGTGAAAAGAACTACAGAAGTAAATGGCAGCCGATTAGATACAAAGAGCGTGGATCTTCTTGTCACACCTGAATGGCAAATCTCAGCTCCACCATTTACTAGCTTTAACTTCTAAACAAGTATGTCAACCAGTCAGACTCTGGATTAAATCCTAGCTCTGCCACTTGTGAGCTGTGTGACCTTGGGCAAGCACCATACTCATAAAATTGTTACGGGGAATAAATGAGTAAATGGAGCCCAGCATCTCATCAACACCTAATACTGTTAGTTTTCATGAGTAACCTCTTTAGGGATCAATGTAATGAGTTTAGTTAAACCACTTGTATTTTAAATTGATGTCCTAAGGATAAAGGATAACTGCAGTTGTTTTAGGGATTAGACTTCTCACTGCAAAGGAGAGCGAGAATCTGGAACTGGAGGCCTTCATCCAAAATCACAATATGCATCTTATATTTTTATGCACTTCAGGAAGCGAAGTGAAGTACTTAACTCTTCTCTCAGTTTATAGTTAATCATATCCCATATTCACAGACCACTATTTCTCTCCATTTGGGTTTGAAAGCTAACTTTTTCTCTGTAAGACTCAAATCAACACTGATTTTTTAAGATCAGATCCAATATTCTCAGGAGTACACGCTATATAAAAGATGCAATTAATATTCCTATATATGAAATATGCTAATGTAATAAGTAAAGGAGTTAAAGAATCAATTAAGTAAAGCACTAAGAGGATGAAGAGATTTGGAAAAATTTACACACTGAATGTGGAGGCTTCAAAATGTCTACACATCTTTGTGACTTTCCTTCCTTCAAAAGGTAGAGCCTAGTTTCCCCTCTCCTTGAGTGTAGGCTGGACTTGGTGGTTTTCTAATAAACAGAGTGTGAGACATTTGACTTCTGAATCTTGGTCATAAAAAACTTTGTGACGCCCTCCCTTCTATCCAGGGTCACTCTCCCTAGGCAAACACAATAGTCATCTGGTGAAGAAAGAGGCCATCTGGAAAGGTCCCAGTGGTAAGGAATCAAGGCCTCCTGACCCAGCAGTCACACAAACTTACCAGCTATGTGAGTGAGTCACCTTGGAGTGGGGTCCTCCAGGCCTAGTCAAGCCTGACAATGCTGCGGCCCCAGCCAGTATCTTGACTACAGGCCTATGAAAGTCCTAAATCAAAACCATGCAGCTATATCTGGTCCCAAGTTCTATACTCATATACTCATATACTCATATTCTCTATACTCAAGTTCATATACTCATGTGTGAGATCATAAAAGTGTTTTTGTGTTTGTTTTAAGCCTTAAGTTTTGGGGTAACTTGCTCTTCAGCAATCTATGTTACATAATAAACATGAAATAAATTGAGATTTTACCAGGATATCTTTAACCTAGTTTACTTGAGGATAAAAATCAAACACTCATAGTTAATCTAAGGAAAACTTTGTTAAGTCAAATGAAGAGAATAATTAGAAAAAGCAAACATCAAAAAGGCAGTTAACTACAGCCAGATAATACAGTTTGGCAGGGACTGACTAGCTGTTCATTAAACCCATTTCTTCTTTTTCTTGGACATACTTTGAACTATATTTTCCAGGCTTCTTTACAGTTAGATGTGGCAAAAACTTGAGAGCTAGACAACTAAATGGGAAAACTTCCATGCAGTCTCATTTTCTATCTGCTGGCTACATATCAACAACCAAGGTGATTTTGGAAACCACATGTTGAAAATGACAGACTCTTATCAATCAGTCTAGGTTCCTGAATAAACTGTGGAGTAGACAGGCCCCTCTAACCTCTTCTAATAGATAATTGGACATTGTCAATGTGGCTTCAAACTTGTTCTTGGGCAGTGACTTAGTCAGTGTTCTCCAGACAAACAGAAGCATTGTAGAGATATTATATAGATGATAGACAGACAGACACTCATTATGATATTGATGCACTTAATGGAGGCTGAGAAGTCTCAGGATTTGCTGATTGTGAAATGAAAGTCTAGAAAAGTTGGTGGTGTAATTCTAGTGTAATTCTAGTACAAACTCAAAGCCCTAGGAAACACAAAAATGAAGCTCTGGTCCAAGTCTAAGACCTGAGAACCAAGAACACCAGGGTCAGAGAGCAGTAGCAGATAGCTGTCGCAGCTTAAGCAGAGAGCAGATTTGCCCTTCCTCATCTTTTTGGTTTATTCAGGCCCTCCAAGGATTGCATGATGCCCACTCAAGTTGAGGAGAGATGTTGTCTTTTCTAGGACAAACCATTCAAATGCTAATCTCCTCGGGACACATCCTCACAGACACATCCAGAAATTATTTTACCCACCCTATTGGCATCACTTAATTTAGTCACATTGATACATGAAATTAACCATCAGCATTATCCAGCCACCAGATTGAGGAGGGAAGATAACAGTTTTCTTAACTACTTCAGTCAGGAAGTGATACATACTACTTTGCTTACATACAACTGGTGCAAACTATTATTTGGTCCCACCAAAAGAAATAGAGAACTGGGAAATGTCATCTCTGGTTGGACTACTGCTTTCTAGTAACAACCTACACACACGACAATGGGGTATGATCTTCAGTGGATCTGCCATAGTTTATCCCTTCAAGTCCCACACAGAGCATATTCAAGTCCGAGAGGGATGACCCAACAGTCCATGCAGATAGTGCCTCCAGTTCCTAGTTTAAGAGCTCCAAAACGGACACAGTTCTCTTCATAAGATCTAGATGTCTCTTTTTTGGATCTGAAAAACTATAAAGTTATACCTCATATACATAAGCAAATATAAAATAATAGAACAGGGACATGATTACCATAGACATCATCAAGCCATAGGAATGCTAAAACTGTTTAGCTGGCATTATATTCTTCTATCTTAGTGGGTGGGATGAATTGTTGGACTAGGTTCTGTTCTGATTTCTAGAAGAAACTCATTTGTTCACTGTTCCCCACATCTCCTGTTCAAGACTCCAAGTGGTTCTTCCTTATGTTCTCCATGATTACAAATAAAGTGGATATTCAGGAGTATTTGAGACCTGTACAAAAATGCAAGTTTGGGGATCTGACGGTTGTTGTATTAATATCAGTCAAAGGCATCATTGACAATGAAATTCATTCAGAAATCTGGGCTTCTCTTCTATACTACTTGCTATTGTTTCTATCAATTTCAAGTGCCGATTAACATACTCAACATTTTTCTTACTTCTAGCCTGAAATTTTTCTTTGCTTCTTCACCCTTGGCTCTCAATTTAATGATGCTTTTTTTTTTTTGAGATTATCCTGAACGACTCTGCCCTTACTACGATCTTTGACATAAGGCTGTGCTATTAATGAAACTGTATCAAAATCTTTCTCACATTCATCTATTACTATTTAGGATCAGCATTCATCTTTTTCAGTCCCTTTTCATTCTGTTTACAACCAGTTATCATTTGTAGAAGATAAAAAGCCCCTAGCTTTGTCCTTTTCCTTCTCTGGTGTCCCTGGATCCCCTGCTATAGACCTACTCAGCAGCAGGGGGCATTGTTGACTGTGCCATTTAAGGGTCAAGGGAAAATGAGTACAATTTTTAGCAGTTGTCCTTAATGTCATTTGTATTACAGAATGGTTAATTTTGCTAATTTGGCATAATGTGAGCAAGGTTAAATAACAGTCAAAGATAAGCTCGGCTTAAGCACGTGAACTCTCCAGTCTGGATAAATGGCCCTAAAAGGGACTGGTCTTCGACCAGAGTGCTCACTGAATAGAATCTTAAGCTTTAGGCTTATGAACATGTTTTTAAAGATTTTCAACTACACTGAAGGGTCTTGTTAGATTTTTCTATTGTAAAACTCTTCTATTCAAAAGAAAACCGAGTCCTCTGCCATCTAGTATGCTGAGGATTGAAACTCTGACTAGTGAAGTTCTGGAGGATTTGGTACATGACAGAAGCGTATCACATTTCACAATTAAGCAAAAGCTGGTTTTCCAGATGGATTTTCTCTCTCATGAGAGATATATAATTATTTCTTGGATATATCTATGTTGGAAGTAAGAGACCTCCAAATGAATGGTTTCTATATAGTTAGCAATGATGATGAAGGAGAAGAAAGGAGGAAAGAAAAGACATAGGATAGAAGGAAAAGGAGAAGAATAAAGGGGATGGGGACACTATTTTTGTACATGGTGATGACCAAATTCACTTATTTATCATTCAGCAGTTAATCAACATGAATGTAGGTTCCAGGACCTTCAAAAACCTTCAGTTCTGCTGTTACAGAGCAGATAGTGGGAAATCTAATGGTGTAATACAAGCTTGGATTCTCTGTGTTCCTGTCATTTACTTACTTAAATTTCATCAGAATTTTACAAAGGAATCTGTAGTATTCCTATTTTACAGATGAGGAAACTATGGCTCAAATGACCTGGCAAGAAGAGCAGGCAATCAAACTTCATTTGTTTCTCGGATTCTGAAGCCTTTGTTATAACGTGTTGTGAAGATTTAGCAAGGTCATTGTATCAGAAAGCAGAATGCCTGGTACATAGTAAGTAGTCAATATGACTCACCTTTGAATCCCTTACTGGAGACTGCAAAAATCCTCTAAGAATTGTTGTGCATGTAAGAAGAGTAACTACATTTTCTTCTCAACTCCAAGGAAAACTTCCTTATAAGCTTATCAGTAGAGATAATGAAATGGCTTTGAGTTTTGGTAGGTTTAATTTTATTTTCTATTTTTTGAGAAACCACATTATTATCTAAAAAGAAACTTGTTTTGAGTTCTTTTTAGTTTCTTATTTCTGAAATCCCATGACTATTTTATTTTAGAAAATGATAAATACAAAATAAAATAGCATAAATTGGTATTTTTGTAGGAAGTGTGATATTCCTTCTAACTGATTTTCTATCTGATTTTCTTAGTGAAGCAGTCCTGTTTCAATCCTCCATCACTTATTTGTTGTGTAACTCTGGCCTCACTTCAAATTGTCTCTTTAGAATTCTTAACCTTGACAGCATTTAGATATAATAAGGATAAAATTCCTCTTAATATAAATTATGATGCATCCCTCAAAGGAAAATTAGATTAAGAGTTTAAGAGCAAGTGGCATAAATTAATCTGATATTTTGTTTCTCACCTAAATTCTTTCTAGATATTTTAAATAATTGTTTTGTTTTTTTTTTAAAAATATCTATACATACATCTTTCCACACTGCAATTCACACTCAATTCAAAACTGAGTGATTTAGGGAAACTCAAGTAGCCTTGACTTTCATGTAAAGAAAAAAATAAGGCATTGTTTATGGTATGGTAGCAAGAATAATGTTATACTTGAATCAATGGTAAATATTAACTTTACTACTTTTGACATCTAATTGCAAAGATAATTTGAAAGATCAAATCACCATCACAGAGTCGAAGAAAAATCTGTAAACACAATAAAACATCTTAATAAATAGTTTTATTTTAAAATGATAGGACATACTTGCTATTAACATATCAAATATCAAATTCCCTAAGAAAAAGTCCATAACCTTAATAATTGCCCCTTTAGAATATCAAAGAAAAAAATTAAAACATAATGAACATTAACTTATTTTCTTTCTTTGTCAGGAAAAGTAATATTAAAACAGCTATTTGAACCTCAAAATAAAAACTCTCAATATGAGCAATAACCTGTCTTTGCTTTTTTGTCTGACATTGTTCAGAGCCTGGCTAGGACACAGGAAGATGGCCATGGGAAAAGAAGGCTGGCTTCTCCTGAAACACAGGAGGGTTACTCAAACTTGGAGCAAAGAAAAACACTGTCTGTTGCCTGTCTTTCCCCAAAATAAAATAATAATCCATGGTAAAAGAATTTCTAAATATGGCACACTTTTAGGAGCTGACAACTGAGTTTTAAAAAAATCCAAAATTGTGGGATGTTAAACAACCAAAACAGATTTATATAATGTGGCATCTAATTCTGAAGTTGAGTCTAAGCTTCTCTTTTCCTTAAAGTCAACATTAAGGTATGCCAAGTCTTCTGTAAGTTATTCTAACAATGCCATTAGATATTGCAGTTTTATTATTATGAAATATTTCCTAATACATACACAGACCTGAGTGAACTTAAATATGCACACTAACAAAAAGAAACCCCAGGGACAGTTTAAATGTGAGCCATGGAGTTTTGAAATCAAATTTATAATATCTTACTTTTTGTAGTGTCAGTACACAAGTCAGGCACATTATTTTTGAATTAGGCTTATAACCATAAAAGCGGAAGGAAAGAATATTATAGAATACTATGAACCATAAAATGATAGAGCTGAAAGACAACCGTATATGAAATCTCTTTTCTTACAAACCCTTGTGTACTGGGGGAAAACAGACTTCATTATAATTCTTCTCATAGTAGTCATTCATTATGCCCAATTCTGGGAAAGGTTAAACCCTGTTAGAAAGAACTGTACGGATCCGTCTTATTTGTCAGAGTGGAATCTAGCTGGTATTAAATCTTGCTGAATAGGTGAACCATGGGTGAAGGTTGTGAATCTCTTTTGTTTGACCACAGTTTTGTGGTAGCAGTAATTGTTTCAAAGGGATCTGACCTTCAGATTGAAAACCTTCTCCTAACAGATATACAGAATATTTTTTCTTTAACTCTAGTTAATTACAACAAGTTAGATTTGGCATGTTCTTGACATTGCATATGTGAAAGATAACTGCTGAGATGTTCAAATGATCTTGCTTAGAATTTCTGCCTTTTTGCCTTTGCAAAGAAGTAACAGGAAGTAGAACTGCTTGGTTATTGTGCTCATTAATTTGTATGTCCCTAGGGGATGGGGGCAAAGGGAAGGCACACGTGAATTTAGTAGAAGAGTCTCTTTGCCTAAATTTGCGTGTGAAGGTATGTGCTACACTCAACCAATGGGGGGCCCTATTATGAATAAGTTTGAGAGGCAGGAACTCAGATACTTTCTCCAGATAGCAAAGCAGGAGATACACTGTGATCAGGCAAGTATCTGGGCAGTACAAAATCAGGGGGATAGCAGTCACGTGGATAAAAGCACCCACAATCATCAAGAACTTCATGGGCCAAACAATTTATACTCTTTAAACATTAAGTCAGCTCTGAAATGAAGAAGTTAGAGAAAAGACATCCTTCCTATAACGGGGCCAGTACATCACATTATATGGTCTGCTTCAGGAACTCCAAATAGATGAAAAGGGAACACATCATTGCAAAGAAAATGCTTCAGCTCTACCACAGACAGTTTAAGGTGCCCGAAAAGAGAATAGTTTGTAAAGACAGCAAGAGGATTAAACTGTCTGCTAGCAGCATGTGGACCCCCGTAGGAATGGAGAGAGGCAGCTTTCTTTCTGGTACTTAAACCTCTGGGTTGCTTCCTCGACAGTGAGTTGCCTGTTTGTTCTTTTTTTTAAAAGGAGTTTGGTCTTCTAAATCCTGATAAATAAGGTAAAGATCAAAATGCTGGGCCTCTGAAAAAACGATTTTGCTTCTCCAGGTCTAGTAATAAAAGCTCTCACAGGTATCAACCAGCACCACGTTGAAGAGAGAGGTGTAACAGTCATAAATCTCCATAAAGGAGGAAAGGCCAATTCCATAGTTAGTGTCTGTTCGATATTTCTATCATTTATCGTATCACCTGGTCTTGCCAAAATAGTTTTAAATAAATAGACCTAGAGCCAAATATCCTCTTTATCAGAATGGACTCAACAGAGATTAATGGTTAAGTTTTTCTTGGCCATGTTACCATTACTGTAAACTCAAGTAATCTTCATTTTGAATTCAGACACTGGCAGGACAGACCAGGGCTACACAGAATACCTGGGGAAAAGGTGATTAAGGAGCTATTTGAATTATGTCAACAGCACTAAAGGAGACAGATGATTTTTTTAAGGTGATTCATTTCAGTATAATGGTTTTGCCTTCTTCTAAGAAGAACCTTTAAAAAAGATGTGCCCTATATATGGGCAGATTTAAATGATGCTGAAATGAGCATTTACTTACTACACTTAAATTTGAAAATTCTGTGGAAAGAAATGTTTTCACTATTAAATCTTTCTTTTCTCCCTGAATATTTTCTTTTCTAAATGTATGTATGTATGTACATATATATAAATACATACATGTGTATACACATGTGTATGCATACTTACACACAGATATATCTTTTTGATAACATCAGAAATCAGCACAATATATATAATTTATTAAATGCTTACAAATGAAAAACTTTGGCTTTTTTTCTCCTTTATTATCTGTTTTAAAGAAGTGAAAAAACTTCCCAACACTTGATTCTCAATTTTGCCTGAAAACCAAGTTGCACCTTAATTCAGTTCAGTCTCTGATGTGTCTCATTAACCTTATTTCATTAATAAAATAAATATTAAATAAATAAAAACAAAACTTCTGTGAATAAACATGAATTTTTTACACACAAATTCAGACCTGCTCATTCAGTCAAGGAATAGACCATTCTTCAAGTGCCTCGGTATTATCCAAACTGGGGATCTGCAAGCCATCTAGAATCTGACAATTTATAAAACTTCAGAATATGAAATTTCTGCTGCTGGTAAGCTGACTCAGCACAAACGGTAACATGAGAGTCACAGTTAAACAAGGTTTGCTTAAAAAGCACAAGGAACCAGCAAAAGAAAACTAAAAGCATGTTCATATTGTTCCAGTTCTTTCCAAAGCAATAAGGTAACTGAATTATGTCCAGCTTCTTTGATGTCCATGTAGTGTCTCATATTTACCTAATAATTCTTCTACATAACTGTCCTCTTTTTTCACTCTTACGATTCTCCTTTTTTGCATTTCACTTTAGCTCTTAGTAACACACACCACATGTAACTTATTCAATCATCTCTGACAACCACAGGAGCTCATTCACATAGAAATCTGACTCCAAACTCTGCCAAAGTCACCCATGTATCCTAGTCATCAGTAAGAGCAGCAACTTCAAATGTTAGAATCAGGCTTCAGAATATACAAAGGAGTCACTTCCTCATCCTGACCCTCCAACCCCAATTCCCAACTCCAGTCCTCTTTAAAAAAGACCCCATTGATCCTGGTAGAAGATAAAACAATCCTTGCAACCATAAGTTGGAAAGACCTTGAGGAAAAGTTGCGAAATGCACGCTGTTTCTGAGGCGGCGTTCCTCACCTGCTCCTGAACTATTATTGGATGAAGACAATGTGTTAGTGTGGGCACTGAGTGTGTTCCACAAACTTATGACCACTTTGTCATTCTTCCTCTAATAAACCATGAGACTAAACTTCTCGTGGCAAGAGCTTGGTTACCAAGGGCCTAGATTATAAGGGGCTTATAAATGACCACTGTTATGGGGATGTGAGTTCTGGTGACGAGTGTTGCTCCCGATAAATCAACTTATTGATTTGTCTTCCCATTTGAACTTTTTGGCTGTGGGCTAAGAACTATTACCATTCTGAGGCTATGATGCTTGGCTTAGAGCAAGTGACACTAGCCTCTGGGCACAGTCCCTAAGAGTGTAGCTGCAGTTGTATTGGAGGTTTTCTCTGAATGACATTAAAACCTAGGAACATGTCTGAGCCAATCATGACTCAGACCTGCCTAGATGTTTAGATGTCTGGGAAGATATTAAAAATGTCTTATACTTTGCCTCTCGAGTATGTGACCCAGGAAGGACTTTAAGAGCTTGGGTACTCAGTATGATGGCTAAACCTTAAACAGAAAAGGAAACTTACATCAGCAACTAATGTTACTTCATCTAGGAAATGAGCATGCAACACTGGCTAATAATGGGTACTATCTTTCTGGGTTAAATTCGGATTGGTCTTAAAATGATGTATATAATTTTCTTTTACTAGAAAGTTTATTCTAGTGACTTAGTTATCACTTCAGAGTACAGGAATAAATTTAAATATAGCATATAAGTTTTTATATTTCAAAAAATCTCAAGCTTCAAATTATTCAAACTCAGAGCCCTATATTTTTGTGTTTAGCCAAATTTACTGGAGAGGGAAAACATTCGCAAGAAACAGATAAGCACCTTTTAGAATTAAATGTTGCATCTTCTTATATGATAATGCTTAAGTTCTTTTTCACAAAACAGATTATTAATTGATGCTACACTGTGAACGACCTACTAGTGTCCAAAAGGTAATATCCCATGTCTTGTAAAAGCAGTAATACACTGGGTCATCGGAAACATCTTGCTAACTCAAAGATGATGGCTATTACAGACTAGTCTCAGGTCTTTTAAAGAACTGCTGGTTGTGGGTTCTCAATGCATGTTTTCTTTTAAATGAAAAATACACAGAGAACAAAAACACTCCCTGGCTGTTGGTTTGGGAAATAACTTTGCTTGCTAGGCAAATAAACTGCCCTGTTAATGTTAAGAAATGTATTTGTTCTTCTTTTTTTTTTTTTTCCCCATATAAAATGCCAAGGCAGATTCTCAAGAAGTTCACAACCAGAATTAACTCTGTACAGTGAGAGCATCTTCTTCTACCAGGGACAGTTCCAGAGTATTTTCATTAGCACTTGTTTTCATCCTGAAGTTGAATGAACCATAGAGTTTTGCAGACTCTTTAGAAGAGGCAAACCTGTTGCGACGATAGAGTTCCCCCTTCCACATAGACATCATTAACAAACAGGACAGAACAACGCCTCCTAGTGTGAGGAGGCAAAGTCCAGCTATCACACAGCGGTCCAGGTGAGCCCCTAGCCTTGCACTCTCCTTCTCCAGACGTTCCATCTCCCGGGCAGCCACAGTGTTGGGATCCACAGTCACTTCCCGTGGGACAATGTAAGAAATGATCACCAGCAAGATGCCAGTGACCAAGAACAAGATGGCGCTGATGAAGCCATAGTCTACTGACTTTGCAGAAGATGTGGCTTCTGAACTGACATCATCATCATCTTCAGATATCAAGGAAATGGCAGCCTCATGGGACCACTCATTTGAATTTCCCCAACCAAGGTCTCCCGAGTGATTGCTCTCTTTTGCTGAAAGGGAACTCTGTTTCTTCTGCTCCAAGTTAACATTCTCATCCACGTAGATAAAAGAGGTTTCCAATTCCTGACTGCAGCAGTTGCAGATTTTCCGTTCTCCTGGCATTTGGTTATTTCCTGAGCTGAGAGGTCCTGGTGGGAAGGAGTCTGGCTGAATGACACTGTCTTGCAGACAGGAGGAGAGGGGTGCTAGAGAAGGGCTAAGTTTAGACCTTTCCATCTCAGATGCTCTTGGTGTCAATGTACAGTGTCTCTGGCAGCAGGGAGCAGCTGCGGTGACTGCTACATCTGTCTGGTCACCGGGATGCCCGCCTGAACTCCAGTCGACAGCATCACAGAGGGCTGTCTGACTGCTCTTCTTAGCCAGGTAATGGAGCTCCATTGGCACTAGTCAGATATCCCCTGGGGCTTCTGGAAATCTGGCCAGTAGCAACACAGACAGGAGGAACCCGATAGGCGCTAAGGCCACACTTCCAGGAGAACCGCTCCTGAGGTAACCATCTTCTTTGTAGCCAGGGTTGTCGACACCTCAGCCTCAGTTCCTCCTAAAAGGGGTAGAAGAAAGTAGAAGATACCTACTGACAGGTGAACATAAAAGGAGCAACTCTTCTAACTTACCAGAGACCGACATCGAGAAACTTAGGTCAGGGTAGGAAAGGAGCAGGGAGGAAGTGGCAGTGTCTCTGAAGAAAGCATTGCCGTCACCAAGCCAAATTTATCCAAGGACTCACACATTCCTGTGACAGGATCCCTCAAATGAGAAGGCAGGTTTCCTGTATAGAGTCACAAATGAGAAAGGTAGGGAACTTTTTTAGCAGAACTGCTAATTTTCTGGAGAACCTGGGGAAGAACAGACTTCCTAACAACTCAGGTTTAAGTGTTTACACTTTCTTCAGCTCAGAACTAAATTAAGATTCTAATACAGATTAGCTTTGCAGCAGCACAGTGGGCGAGATAATACATGTGCCTATCAGATGGACTCAATAGGAACTGGGGCTCAGCATTTTGACCGAGTAGCTCAAAGTGGGTGAAAATGGCTGGCTTTATATGCCATCTCTCCTAACATTGTACTCATACCAGCCAATGACCCTTGTCACATAGCCCTCTATAAGACCCCATGCTTATTCATTGTGCTTCCATTCTCAGTTCATCCCCTAGATGCTACTACCTAAGAAGAGCATAAGGGGAGATGTTCTGGACCTGGAAGTATGTGGAAAGCAAACCTCACTGTGTGATCCCTGCTAAATACACAGCGGATGACCCCAGACACACACATACACACACACACACACATACACACACACACACACACACACACACACACACACAGCAGTCAGCTCCAGATGAAGGTGTGCTATTCAGCTCAGTGTGTCTGACTTTCTCTCTCTCTGCATGTTTTGCTTACTTGCACAGGAAATAGACAGTCCAGAAATTTTTACATGTCCAATCTAAAAGTAATGGACAAGGAAAACAAAAATGGAAACAAATGATAAATTCACAAAGTTACAGTTCTATTGAGGCAAACAGATGAGAAGCTATTTCCAGAGTTACTTCTGGAAAATTTGTATCCAAGGCACTCCCTCATCCTGATTTCAGTGAGGGACCTTTCTGGGCTAGAACTCTGAATTGAGCAGAAAACCATTTGCTGCCATCTTTTCAAGAAACAACAATTCTTTTTCCACTATCAGCAAGTACAGCAAGTACATCCGTTTCCAAGCACGGATCCCTTTTACCCTCATTTTGTTTTCATATCCAGAGCAAAGATTACTTTAACCTATGGCTTGGGGCTTCAACAGCTAGTAATCCACATAGAAGCATATGTAAGGTTCACCTGACAACTCACTTTAATATAACAAAACAAAGCGAAAATACGAAGTGCAGGAAAACCACAACGGGAACCTAAGCTTTTTTTTTTTTTTTTTTTTTTTTTTTTTTTTTTTTTTTTGAGTAGACAGACTCCTACTGCAGGATCCCTCAGTGAAGGAGAGATGGTGCTGGGTTTCACCATTTACTGAAATGAGGAATCTCAGTTCTCAGTTCCCTTAGACATTGGGCGCTCGGATCAACCTTTGACACAATTAACTCATCACACTGGGCCACTCTGAATAAAAATCGGCTATGTCTCTTATAGGACTTCCCATTTAAAACAAAAGGAGAAAGAAATCTCCACTCCTTTCTCATGTTTCTATCCCTCTTTAGAGAAGAGAGTTCCGCTAGCTCCTTCGGAGATAATACTAGCTACAGTCGATTTCCCTTGCAGCTCCTAATCCGGGGCTTCTATTCTCAATGGAGAATGGATAATCCCAGGGGACCGGCTAAAGGCTCTGTTCTTCCATTCTCTACATCTTCTCTCTGGTTTGCTTAAGAGCGCCCTTAACAAAATTGCACCTCAAAGCGAACGGACAGCACTTTTCCTCGTCCGCCTGCCTCAGTGAAGAGCATAAATATTAATACTGGAACTAACAGACGCGGGCGAGGCTAGTCTGGGAGGCGACCTCGGGATCCGTCCTGCGTGCGCTGTGCGGGGAGGGCGCGCTGCCTGCAAGCACGGGACAGCGGAGCATCCAGCAGCGCCGCGGGATCAATCAATTCATTCCGGGTGAACTCTGCGTCCTCCAGAGGCACCCGAAATCGGTAGCGTCCGTTTAGTACCAGGAAAATAGGCAGGCACCTTGCGAGGGTGGGGTATCCGCGCCCCTGCTCCACCTAGCTCCCGGGTCTCTCCCTCGCGCCAGCGCCTCCTCCCCAGCCCACTCTCCGCCACTCACCTCCTACCTCGGCCACCGGTGCGGCTGATGCACAGGGCGCTAGTGCCTGCACAGCTCCTAGGGAAAGTCCTCCGATCGCCCGCCCAGGCACTTGTAGCCTCTGCGCGCCGGACTGCTAGCGCGCGGTGGGCAGCGCCAGTCGTGCGGTGGGGCGGGGCGGCGAGGGGCGGGGCAGGGCGCTCCCTCTGGCTGAGCATCCCGGGAGCTGTAGTCCACGGGCTCGCTCCCTGCCTCCCTCCTGCCACTGTGCTCTCTCCCAACTCCTTGGTGCATTGCCCTTCTAAAGACCGGTTTGTAGTAGACTTCCATACTCCTGCGGCGCGGGTTAGAAGAAAAAGCGCTAGTTTCTTAAATCTGAGTGGAGATGCCACAACCTCAGATGTGGCCACCGAATTGTGGGGAAAGGACTGCAATTTAATTTCAACTGTGCGGCATGCATGTTTTGTCATATTTATAGGCAGAACAAGTCTTCAAAGTAGATTTCATTAATCCTCATTTTTATAAATGAGGAAACAGGTTCAGAAAAATTAAGTGCCTCATCCAAGGTTACAAAGACGATAAATGGTAGCTAATAAATTGTATTCAGGAGTCTGTTTCCGAAGTCCTTGATTTGCTCACAAAATCATTAGAAATGTGACTGTTGATATTAAGGGATTGTCAGTGTATCCCCTGTGCCTAGAAGAATGTCTAGTCTCTGTTGAATGATAATAATAATGATCCAAAATAACAATTAACATACATATAAATTAGTGTCAGGTTCTCTTCTAATTCCTTTAGATACAGTCACCGATTTAATGGTCACGACATTGAAAGTCCTGTAAAAAAATATCTTTTTTTTTAACAGAAGAAGAAACTGAGTTACAGGAAGTTGAGTAATTTGCCCAAAGTAGGAGAGCTAGAATTCAGCAGAGGTGAGACACCAAGTGACCGATACTCCTCTCCCCAAAGTTTAAGCACTGTGCTGCAATTGATTAAAGGAGGAAGGCCAGACTGGAATGGTAACTCTCAGGATAGGACAAATGAAGTTCTTTAGGTCACCAACCTCTGTCTGACCTTAGCAGGTTGCAGCAGACAGCAGCCCAGGAGAGTATGTGGACTGTGTGTCAGCTCCAGGTTCTCAGCATCTGCTTTGGGGTGAATCTAGAGATATTGATTTTTTTCAGCCAAGGGAAGCAACAGAAGGGTTATATTATATATAATACTTTGCTGCTAGTGAGTATCTTACATAACTGCTGTGGTAGCTTGCCTTAAAATGGTAATAAATCTCCTATAAATATGATTTTGCTTGTCCCCTTATGTTGATAGAATCCACAGTGTCATAGCTCCACAATCCACAATCTAGTCTCTTTAAAATATTTCCCCTGTTGACTGTCTTTCAGACAGTTAAGCCATTTATTGGTAAGCATGACATGGATGTTGTGTTCTTTTTCTCTGTTATTCACATATTGTTATCCAGTGAGAATAACCTTCTTCCATTTCCCTGTTTATTCTACTCTTCCAGAACAGACTGCATTCTGTTCTTAATACTGGATTTTTCAAAGGGACCACCAGGATACCATAGGATGTGTGGAGGAGAGGAACTAAGGAAGTGACTAAACTTGAACTCACATTGGACAAGGAGATCCTAAAGAAACCTGGGATATTTAGCCAGAGGTCAAGTCGTAGAGAGAACAGAAACTAATTTTAAATAATATGAAATTTTCAAAATAGAAAATAAACTATGTCATGGTTCACAAGGATAAAAAATTCAATAATAGTATTTATTATTGTGTTGGCACATTAACACTATGTCATCCTCTTTAATTATTACACTAACTCTACCAGGGCCTATAGTTATGGTAGAAATTGAGGCCTGAAAAGGTTTTGTCTATTTCCGAAGGTATGAGAGCATGCCACGGGCAGAGCCAAGATCTCAGCTTGGGTCCAGTTGCAGAACTTGCATCTGTTTGCCACCATGTTACACTGTCCACTGAACAGTGTCTCACGGTCTTTTTCACAGTAGAGTATAAGTAAAAGGTGATATTTATTATCCTAGGATAATTACAGGTTTCTCACGGCCATTAGCTACTTCAGGCCTTTCAGGACAGACACAAGGCCCAAGTAAATAAATAAGTCATCATATCTACAATACTCTAGAGCAGCTGAGTATGATGGATGCTCTAGTGTATTGGGACAGGGACTGGGAGGCTCTGGAAAACACTATATGATCTAATAAGGAGGCTGAGTTGAAGCCGAGTGTGAGACAATTTTCATTAAGAACTTGAAATGGGATGTCTCATGAAAAATAAAGCATGTATTACTGGAGAAAATAAAATAAGAAGAGTCCATTATTAGTAATATCACAGAAAGGATTAATTAATACAATTACGAAAGACCACTGTATTGAAATGATTCTAAATTATATATCTTTTAAAAGCCCTTTTCTTCCAGACAAGCCTCCAAATATGCTGACTCCTATGAACTTTGCTAGGACTAATCAACACTGATTATTTTTTATGTGCCAAACACTGACTTGTGACATTGTATTTCTCAGTAATTACTGATGTTGAACTTCTCACTTACCTGCCTAAACCTCTAATGACAATTACAGGCTCCTTAAGATCAGTATCTACAAGCTGATTATATTATTATGTCTTATAAATATTGAATATAGGGAGGGAAGATGACAATATTGAATTAAGACTGGAGATGATTTTCCAGGTTATTTTCCCCATTTCTATTCCTATTTTTATATATAGTACACTTGGCTATCTACATATTCTTGAACATTAAAAAAAAAAAAATCAACTTGAGCCAACACACTATGAAATCTCCTTCAAAATTCTGCAGAAAAGGAATGAGTGTGAACTGACTGAACTCCCAGATAGACTATCTCTGCAAAAATTACCACTTACGGGGATAATTTCACCTCTCTCTCCTAAGTCCATGTCTAAAAATTTCCTCCAATAGGACCCAAGAACTGTTTTCAAGAGACTTTCTTGTTCAGTTTCTCCAGCATTTTACTTTTATTCTAACTGACATTCAAGTGGCATAACATACTTCCTTTTATACTATTATTTTCATTGATAGATTTCATGTATATTTTATGTTGCTTTTTGTATGCCCTCTCTTCCCAGATAAAATTTATGTTGCTTTTTGTATGACCTCCTTCCCAGATAAAATTTGAGCTCCATCAGAATCAACAAATTCCTTCTATAACTTATAGCATATGTGAACATAAAACTATAAAACATAGAAAAAGTGGGACCCCAATATATGCTTATACAACTATTGACAGTAGTAAAATTATATTAAAGTCTGTTTTGATACTAGATAACTTTCAATATGTCATATTCTTTTTACTTATACTGTGAGATAGAGCAGGAGTAATCATGGTAATATTAAGTTGATCAGTGGAAAAATAGATTCTGAGAAGTAAATTTATCATGTGTATCAGGGATAGTGTAGAAAATTTATTAATCAGTTTCTTATCATAATGACTAAAGATACTTTGTAACTTTCTCTCTTCAGTAATAATAAGGACTAATTATAATAAAGGAGTCAGTATCCTCTAAATGCTTTACTTGATTTTTGTCTGAAATGAATTTAGACAACTAAAAGTCAAATATCCCAATTTTAATAGAAAATTAGAATGTTTCAAATTTTAAACTAAAATTTAGTTTTTAAATGTGTATAGGTCAAAGAGAATATTACTCTGGTAAACGCTTGTATCCTGTAATAATGCACTAGGTAATTTAGACTCAACTTCTGCTAAGGATAACTAGAAACTCTGGTCTTGTAAATTTAGCAAGAGAGAGGAATATTTCTGTGCTAAAATCTCATACAGAAAGACTTGGAAAGACTAGATTGGAACTTGGATTTTCTTTCCCTTGGGGAACTTAGATGATTCCAAAAGAATTGAGAGACTAAGAAGCTAAGGGGAGATGGGTTGGGGACCTGAGACCACTAATAGGAGTCATGGTGAATATGCTCCATCTCTTAGACTTGGAGTTGGAATCCTGAAAAACTGCATCCTACGTGTAAACCAGAAACCAAATAGACCTTCAGAGGGAGTGCGGCTCAGTTGCAGTAAAATTTAACCAAGACACTCTCAGAGTTCTAGAATACCGGGTACTTGGCAGAGTTCTAGAACACCAGACACTTGCTATCTAGAACACCAGGTACTCTGTAAAAACTAACAAAACAGTACCATCTAAACTGATTCTACAAACAATATTGCAAAACAAAAAAAGAGCTGAAAAAATCCAATTTCTAAAGGTCAGTCATGTATACATATACACACAAGTGTATATCTATTCCATATATTATACATAAAACACATTAATCATATTAAGGATATATTAGATATAAGGGTATTAGAGAATTTTAAATAACTATACTTACTGTGCTTAATGAAATAAAAGACAGAATTTTAAATTTTGTCAGAAAACTGGAAACAAAAAATAGCCTAATCAAAATTTAAAAATTATTGAATGAATTAAGAGATTGGATACAATGAAGAGAGAATTAGTGAATTTGAGATGGATCACAATAAAACAGTTCACAGCACAGAAAGAGAAAAGGATGAAAAATGCAAATGTGAGAGTAAAAGATATGGAAAAACAGTCAAGTTTCAGAGATTATGTCTAAAGATTAAAGTTTTCTCTCTCCTGGAAAGGGAAGAGAGATAACTTTCTTCTGCTCCTGTAGAAAAGCAGACAAACTCACTTTTTCTTGGTTTCTGTCTTTGATGTTTGTATGCAGAGAACACTTGACCTGGCTTTCACAGTATTATTTCAGAGATAAAATTGAAATTTGGGAACTGTATGGTCATATTTGCTTTTTAGGTGAAGAATAGCAATCTCTGCAGATTCAAATACCATGTGCCCATTCAAGATAAATTTGATAAATATGAATAGTAAGAAACTCCACAGTAATAATAAAGAAAAAGAAGCTAACATTAAAATATACTAATATATAGTTGCATAATTTAATTTGTGTTATTAGTAAGAAGCAAAAACTATACCAGAGTATTTCAGGATATTGGTGAATCTATGAAGAAAAACAAGAATGCAGTTACCATAAATACCAAGACAGACTTTACCCTTGCAAGGAAGGAAGAGAGAAGTGATTTGGGAAAAACAAAAGGAGCGATTTCTAGGACACTGTTTATGTTCTTTTTCCTGACTTGGATGTGCTTACACAGGCAGTTTCTTGGAGTTTAATTAGTGGAGGTGACTATTTAATGTACAGTTATGTATGTAATCATTCATAATGAAAAGATTAAAATGTTCTTGGATCAAATTCAGA
The DNA here is from genome assembly GCA_004363575.1 of Solenodon paradoxus. Taxonomy (NCBI): domain Eukaryota; kingdom Metazoa; phylum Chordata; class Mammalia; order Eulipotyphla; family Solenodontidae; genus Solenodon; species Solenodon paradoxus. The sequence continues at coordinate 267,935 of RJWH01000405.1, read as the reverse complement.
CTTCAAGGACCTGATTTAAATCTCTGATTTAAAACCTAGAATTTTGTTCTCCCACTTTAAGAAGAAAGGGAAGAAGAGTTCCTTTGCTTGGCTTCGCCTGTTATATTGTTGTGCATGGAGGGTGGGAGAATATGCAATGGAACTCTACCCCTGACACCATATCACCAAGGTCTTCTTTGTTATTTATTGAAGTGTTCAATACCCTTCACTCTCATCCTGCTGTTTATCACTTCTTTTTCCAGAGACATTTATCATATCTCTTTCTAGACATCCAGTGTATGGGTCCATCAGTTACTGAAATTCCTTGCTGAAGTCATTAATAACATTCAATAATTCAGCCATTCGCTCAAGAAATATGAATTGAATGTCCAAAGGTTCTATGCTAAATGCTAAATATATAACAGTGAATGGTGTGGATATATCCCAGTTTTCAGGGAGCTTACTATCTGGTGAGGGGATATGTTGATGTAGCAGGCAACTAGAATGTTATTTCATAAATATTGTGATAAAGGAATAAATGACACAGTAGAAGAGTACCTTATTCACAATTGAGGGTCATTAAAGATTCATAGGTAGTATGCTACCTAAGTGAGACAAATATAGAAAGAAATAAGCCATCTGAAAATGTGGTAATGTGAAGTTGAACAGTAAAAGACAATTCAGAAGTGAATCATTTGAACTGGAAAAATTTCAATATGTATACAGTATGAAATATGAGAGGAAGAATGTCAAGTGATGATTTGGGAATGTCATTAGAGGACATCATCTTTGCACTTCTAAGTAAGGATACAGTATGTGGACTTAATTCTAAAAACAGGAAAGTGCAATGATGGTGCTTAAGTAGGAGAATAAGATCATATTTGAATTTTTTAAAGATAATTTTGGGGAATATGTTAAAGATGAGTTAGTCAAGTGTAATCAAACGACTTTAAATAACCATCCAAGCAAGAAATATTGGCAGTGAAATTTAAAGATAAAAATGTAGATAAGGTAACAAAATAAGGTATATCATACAAACATTAATCAAGGAAATTGAAGTGACTATATTAAAATAGCCTTCCTGACTAAAGAGACATAATAATGATAAAAGGGTCAGTTCATCAAGAAGACAACAATTTTGACTATAAATGTATTTCTGCTTCTCTGTGAGGCCCTATTTCCAGTTCTTGCCAATGTGGAAATGATGTGTGTTAACCTCTTGGATAAGGACTGATGTTTTACCAATTTACCCTTCTTATCGTTCTCTGTATATAATTAGGCTAAAATGACCTTGAAATCACAAAATGTAGGCATCCTAAGTCACTGATCACAACTTAGAGGAATGTCATTTGATAAATTTCAGATTCTGATGAGCATAAAACAAACTCCTGTTGTGGAGTCAATCTTGGAACATATTTGGTACCACAGTTAACCCCCCTTAAGAGCAGCAGGCCAAAAAGGAGCGCAAAAATTTGACAGAAGGAAACTGATGATCTGTGTGCATTTAATGCATTTTCTTTCTTATAATATTGTACTTCCCTCTCTCCTTCCTTAGTGTAGGCTCCAATCAGCAATTTACAGACTATTGCAGTTGTCTTTTAAGTAGTATCTTGCCTGTAATCTGGAACCTCTAATTCATTTCTGACACTACCCAGGGGGGCTGATCTTAAAAAAAAACAAAAACCCACAGGTATAATAGATACATAGCATTATATTAGTTTCAGGTAGATAATAAATTGATTCAATATTTTTATATATTTGGAAATGATCAGTCCAATAAGTCCAGTTGACATCGTTCACCACACATATCTATAATTTTCTTGTGATGAAACTTTTAAGAGTTACTCTCCTTTAGATTTTGAAATATACGATACAGAATTATTAACTCTAGTCACTGTGTTATACATTGCCTCCCCATGACTTAATTATTTTATAACTGGAAGCTTGCACTTTAAGCCCCTTCACCCATTTTGCTCACTCACACACCTCACCTCTGACAACACCAGTGTGTTCTCTGTTTAGGAACTCAATGTTTGCGTTTCGTTTTGTTTTTAGATCCCACGTATAAAGGAGATCGCCATATATCTTTTCAAGTTAGTGTTTTCATTTTATTCAGATAAATACCCAGGAGCGGAATTGTTTAATTACATAATAGTTCTATTTTTATTTTTTGAGGAATCTCCAACTGCTTTCCATAGTGACTGTGTATACATACACACTAACAATGCACAGATCTCTTTGCTCTACATCCTCACCAACTTTTCTTTTCTTTCTCATAATAATCATTCTAGCAGATGTGAGTTGATATTTCATTGTGGCTTTTTATTTGAATGAACCTAATTATTGTTGCAGAGCACCTTTTCCATGTACTTGTTCATTTATATGTCTTCAGTGGAAAAATACCTGTCTATTCAGATCTTCTGCACATTTTTAGTGGAGTTTTTACTTTTTTAAAAAAGCATTGAGTTGTATGAGTTCTTTGCATATTTTGAATATTAACCCTTTATCCAATATATGATTTGCAAATATCTTCTCACATTTTGTAGGATACCTTTTCATCATCTTTATGAAAGAAAAATCTGATCATGACAATTTCCTTATTAAAATCTAATACCTAATGGCCATTGCCTAAATTTAGCACAGTGAGTCATTTCAGATGAAGTCTTGTCTCTCTTCTGCCCTAAGAAATTCTCAATTATGATACAGTGAATTATTGTTGTCCTTTGGTTATCATTAAGATCCCCAGCTAGAACTTCTGCTAGATACCAGACTTTTTGGTCTATTTTTCTTGTCCTTAACTTTTATTTCTTTAAAGCTACTTGTTTATCCCTTCTGTTACATACTACAATGATTTCTGGTTCATTTTCCTGTACATAGTACATTTGTTTATTACATGTGCTTTAGGGTCAGCTTTTGGGTCAGATCCAATGTGTACCACTTACCCACCATGTGGCTTTGAGTAAATTTTACAAAAATCTGTAATTCAATTTCCTTATTGGTAAAATGTGATGCTAATATACTGCCTTTTGAATACTATGAGGAAGAATTAAATATAACATATGTAAAGCACTTAAAACAGTGCTAGACATAACTAGTCAAATAAATTTTAATATACATTCTTTTCTAGCTATTAATTTGATTTTCAGTCATTTTATTGTGCTATTGAGTCAATACATTGTTTTAAATTACAGCAATTGTTTTTCACTTCCCAGTAATTTCATTTTTTTCTTTTCATAACCATCTGCTATTTCTCATTTTATGAATGTGATATCCTCCCTTTATTCTCAATGGATATTAATTATACATATCCTGAAATTTATAACCAATGTTAATTTTGATTACTCTGTTAACTCTTTGTAGGGGATATAAGCGCTTCAAATTTCTCTCTTTTATGGAATTTCTTCAGCTATTTGGCCATATTTCATTTACGTTGTGCTCATCTTCTTAGCAGGAATTTTATGTTGGCCTTGCTTCTCCATGTGTTTTGATAGCTTCTTTTTAATGGCTTCATATTTCTTCAAACACATCTTATCTACTTTTCATGTTTTAAGTTTTTTTCTTGATTTATGCTTCAGTGACTGTCCTCTACATATTTAAGAGAAGCGTGTTCATTCAGAGATGTTCTTCCTGACCTGGCCTGGCCTTCCTTCTTTCTTATCTCACAACATACATTCCATCCTCATAAACCGTATCTAATTCACTGAATATTCCAGGGCTGTACCCAGGGTATTATTTGTCTAAAACTGCCTCTTCTACTTAAACCAGTTGTTCTGAATTTGACTTTCCCAACTTGTCAGTACAGGTCAATCTGTTAGAGTATAGTCATCACTATAAACTACTTTGACAACCTTTCTCCACCCTGATAAAATTGGTTACTCCATTTTTTGTACCATAGCCTAACCTAGCTATTACACTCTTCTCTTGGAGCACCAGTAATAAATCATTATCTTTGTTTGCCTATGTATACTTAAGAGTAGAACACTAGTCATCATTTAACTCAATCTCTAATCTTCACAATTCCCATCAAAAGAGGCAGATGTCAAGAAATGTCTCAACTTACTGAAGTGGATGATAGGTAAAAAGTACCAATAGGAAGCTGAAGGGCATTTAAATGGTACTGTACAGGGACAATGGTTGGGGGAATCAAATCCCTGAGTAGGAAGGAGACTGAAATTAGACACTGAAAGCCTGGGAGAGAGGGACTTTGGGGGAAAATAATGAACGTAGATTAGGGAAGACTCTTTGTGCATAGGATGGGAAGAGGCAAAAGAAAAATTAATTAGACACTGAAAGCCTGGGAGAGAGGGACTTTGGGGGAAAATAATGAACGTAGATTAGGGAAGACTCTTTGTGCATAGGATGGGAAGAGGCAAAAGAAAAATTAAGCTAAAAAGTTTATGAGTATAATGGATTCTTTGTTGGTCCCGAAATTCTTGAATTCAAGGTATTTCAAATTTGGTGTTATTTGACTTGCTCTTGGTTTGTTTTACTTTTCTTTTTGTAATTTAGAAAATTATTGTTGCTTATGCAATATATTTTGTAAAATCCCCAGCAGGACCTGGGGCACCATTCTGTGGTCAAATAGTTTATTATCTTCCTCAACAAAACATATGGATAGTCTTCCTTTTTTAAAGTAAGTAGCTTATCATAATTTAAGATTTGATTTCATTGCAGAAGGGGTTAAAACAGATCACCCTAACTCTCTCAGAATTGATCTGTAGATGTCCCATTCTGAAGATTATTTTGAAGCAAGGACAACAGATGGCAACCGTAGAGATAAGACTTTTCTGCCTTTCTTCTAACTCCTGTGCTCTTCATTTAATCAAAGAAGTCACCTACACTCCCTAGGCCTTCACCCTTTCCTTAATCTAGAAGTGACCACTGTTCACTTGTCCCCTAAAGGAATGTAAGAAAGGAAGCTATGTCTGTCTTTATTATCCAAGTAAAGATGAATCATCTTTCTTTGCCACATGAAGACTCCCTCCACTCTTCCTGACACCCCAGACCTCTTTCTTATATTTCAGCACAGGATTTAAGTCTTGGGTCTGCCTTAGACACCTATGAATTTACCACCATGTAAATTCACCATTTACTACCTCCATACTTATGTTGTTAAATTTGGGCTTTTGTTGTTACTTATCTTGTCTAATGTCGATTTCTTTGTTCCATCTGTGAAGAACCTCAGAAGAACAGGGGATTTTTTTCCTGGGTTCCCATACTGCCACAGTAGTTTATTATAAATTAATAAAAAAAATCTTTTGGTTTTAAGAGTTCATTGGATTTTAGAGTCATGACTCAGCAGTTGTGACCCTATATAATTCTTGTTTTCACCTCTTTAGTAGACCTTCCTGGCTTGATTAAGATCACTCATTTCTCTTTGGGCAAGTGCTAGGACACTGATCATGATGACCTGAGCTGGGACAGCTTGTTTTTGTTCTGCTTGTCTCTCATCCTCCAGCAAATTAGATCAGACTAGTTTGCAGGGGAAGAGTTGAGAATAATAAAGAGAGTAAGAGTAAGAGAGTAAGCAGAAGCTACAAAGCCTAGCATAGAGGTGGGAATTTCAGGGGGCAATTTAGCTCAAAACTAGTACATGATCCTTTGCAAGGCATTTCATTCAATCAAATAACCAGACTAGGCCATATTTAAGTGATTGAAGAACAGACTCCATCTCTTGAAGTGAGGCCTACAAAGTCACATTACTAGGGATATATAACAACCAGGATCATTTTTCTGTCATACTATCATAATCATAAAATGCTGAGTCTGAACTTAAAGTGGGACTGGGTAGATGCTATCTAGAGCCAGTCAAATATTCATTGGTTGCCTTCTCAACATCAATCATCTACCATTCTCTTTTATAAAAGTACTTGGCTTTCCCTGTAGGTAACAATCTTCCTCTTTTGTATAGCTACTTTGTGGTTTGGGGGATATTGACTCTACCCTTTGCTCAAGGGCAAAATCAATAAGTTCAATCATGTTCCCTCAGGGTATAGCATTGGTTAAGGGCTAGGAAGGAACCAGTCCTGAGTCTAATCAATCATGGGACTTCCTTAGTCAAAAATAGTCCAATCAAAGTAAAATGAAATATTTTAATCAATGGTTGAGGATGGAAGAATCGCATGGTTTGTGTTTCTACTTAGAACCACAAGTTAATTGAAGATAAAGCTGACACACAGGAGGAGGAAAGAAGACAAGAATCATAAAGAATCAGAACGAGAGTCAAGGTTTAGCTTTGTTGAAGTTTCTCTCACTTTGACCTTCTGAATATTTGAATCAACAAATCACCAACTTGAGTTTTCTGATACCTATGAAAGCATCCAAATATACATTTTTATTTTTTTTTAAATTACTGGAGGAATATTGCATTACAATATTATATAGGATTTTAAGATGTGCATCATCATAAATTAACATCTATATATGTGCACACACACACATATATATATAAAACATTAAGTTTGCCACCCACAGTTCAGTAATATCCTTCACCAAATAATTTATTCATTTTTATATCGCATTAGATTACATGAGGTAGGTCCAGGTTTATTTTATCTCTGACTCCCTGATTTGAGCATAGTGCCTTTCTCATTATAGGTCTAAAATAAGAGTTCAATTAGGATTCTGTATAATCTGAAAACTGCTGTAACATAGTTCTCCAGTATGAATAAAGTAGGAGCAATATCTGTAAATAAAAAAGAGGCATTTCCTGATGGCCTAGCTGATAAAGCCATGAGATGTCATCCACATATAATGTACATCCCAAGGACCCAAGTTTGAGACCCAGGGCTGCAGGTAAGGGAGGGGAACAACTAAGATGAACAACTAAATAAAATAAATAAAACTGTCTTCCTCCTTTCTCTTCCTGTCTGCCTGCCTACTTGCCTTCGTTCCTGCCTGCACCATTTCTTTAAAAAAATAAAAAAGAACAAATGATACAAACAGATCCTAACTCATAAAGTTCAGTTCATATTTACAAATGAATATGTGAATCAACTGATAACAAAAACTTAAACTTGAAATCTCTCATTCCATATAGTTCTTCAATTTTTCTGCAATAACAGCTAAAACAAAAAGCTACAAAAGTAACTTCTGCCCATAACCAAACGAAGGAAATATTCCAGAAAGGATAATCCAATAGTTGGTTTTTCCACCCGCTATGGCTAATCAAATTCAAAATAAGAATAAGAAAATGAATATAAAGAGAAAAATTGAAGAACAAGTTAATAGTAATATATCATGAACATGGATAAAATGCACAAGGAAAAGAGAGCTTGACTACCTAGAAATGGTTGTTACAAAAATGACCTAGAATAGATGTTTCATAAAAATGAGAACTAAATATCAATGTGGGATGTTAGTTCTGTGAAACAGAGCCAGAGTCTTTACATGATAAGAATTCTGTCTTCCTTTTATTTTAATGGGAATTAGAATATAATATGTCTCATCCTGCAAGCTAAAACCCATCCTTTTAAAAATCAATACAGAGAAATTTCAAGTAGCAATAGAAATGAAGGCTAAATATTGGGGGGAAGGCACAATAATGAACTGTAAAATATGTAATGAAAGAGTCTGTCACTGTCAAATCAATGTCAATGTCACAACTGCTAAGCTGAGACATCCATCTATCAAACATACTTGGAAATAGTTAATTGAATCATTACAGTCTTACTCTCTTGCCCCTCTGTGGGGGCTGACTAATTATTCCAAATTCTCTTAACCCTATAGTATGCTCACTTCTGTATGTATGCACTATTAGAGTATTACACATTTTTATTAGTCACGTGAGAAGATTGTATGCATTTCTTCTATCGGTGAATTAACAGTGGAAGACAGTTACAGATCTTTTATCCTCGTAAATATTTTAGATTTGATAACTAGGTGTACTTGCTACTTCTCTTAATTTAACTGTGAGAATCTAATCACTGGAACAAGTTAGTACTTCTGACAATCTAAGGGGTTTTCCTGTGCACTGTTACCCGCAAATAAGTTGATTTTCAATGGTTTGATTATTGTGAAAAGGGATAAGTTGATTTCAAATTCATGTATATTTCAGTTATTTGTGCAAAGTTACATATTGTTTTTAAAAGAATCTCATTTTCAGTAGACAAAAATAATTTTTATTTGGAAATGCATGATCCAGAAATGTGTGGGTTTCATCATCATGTAGTCCATAAACTTTGAATTTATTCTCTTCCACTCAAAAAATAAATTGAATATAAACTTTTACTGCTCTTTTGTATAACTTAGATGTTGAGTAGACTTACACTTGCTTCAGTGCTCTCTCTGCACATATCTCTATAGTCACATTAATAATTATTTGTTAGTTTCATTTCCCATCTCCCCCACCAAAACGCAAGCTCCTGTGGAGCAGAGATTATGGTTTGTTCATTTCAATATCCTCAGTTCCTAGCAGTGTGGAACCAAAAGTAAAAGCATACTGGATAAAAACGGAGGTGGCAAAAAGGAAAGATTGACAACTGTAATGATCAATATTTGGAACATATTTTAGTAGTGTGGTAGGAGATGGTTAGAAACTCTCCAATCTTAACATCTACAAAATCAGTTTGTTAAAATCTTAATGCGACAGATTTGTCAAAGAGAAAAGCAGACTAAGGAGTAGAAATCAACTTTAAACATGTGACAGAGCACACTAATAAATTTGATTGAAGCACAGGGGCTCCAGTTTATTTTTTATGAAATATTTTTAAGAAATATTAAATTATGAAGTATTTTTATGAAAACTACCAAAAAATACTATAGCTTGTGCTATAACCAAGTATATAGTCAGCGTTTATGACCCTAACATTTATACTTCATGTGCCAGTTTGAGACAAATAGCACAAGTTTTCTTTTGCTTAACTAAGATCTATGTCCTCTTTACTTTGATTCTGAATTAGAATGTGTCTCATATTAACCAATATAATGTAGCAAAAGGGGCACTGACTTCAAAGTGAAGTCCCAAATGGTTATGCAGTTTATATCTTTTTTAACTAGAACACTTGGAACCTGGAGCATCCGGGTAAGAGATCTGACGACCCACACTATTTAGAAAATTTTGTGAAAGTACTCAGTTGTCATCTCAGTTGACCACCCAACAAATAGTTTGCATAACTGTCTCCCATGTGAGTGATATATCTGGGACATTGAACCCTACTCACCCTTTATATAAATGCAACACAACCCATTATTTGACTGCAACTGATGAAAGACTTCAAGTAATAGGCTGACGGTACATATCATTTTAAACAGGATAGCACATTTTATTCATATTTCCTTATCATCTTAATATAATATAATATAATGTAATATAATTATAATATGATATTATCTTATATGTCCCATTTTTTTCTCAAGGAAATATGGTCAGGCTACCAAGAAAGAAATGTCCAGCTAAACTCTTCCTGAATTTGTGACGACAGAACTGTGAGCAAAAGAATAAAGTTGTTTTCATCTGCTAACTATCAGAGTCATTTGTTACCCTGCGTATAAGCCAGAACACTTCCATTCATGGAACCTCTAATCAAAACCTACTTCTAGATGTTGGAAGGATAGGGAAAACCATAGTTAATAACATTTTTCAGATACTTCAAGTCTAAAAGAATTTTGCTTCATAATTTTTGAAGGAACTCAATCTAAATGTCCTCTATTGGTGAAAGACTAGCTGAATAAAGGAGACTATCAGTTACATGTACACGATTTAAAAAGTTTGAAATAGTTGAGTATTTATTACAGCTTATTAATTCACTAGACAGGCACTTAGTTAACCAGCTAAGCCATAGATCTGACTCACAAAGTGCTTATTGATTTAGAAAGCAAACTTGGATGAACTCTGGGTTGCCTCACTAAAGTATATATCTTGTCTTTACATATTTGTAAGATTTATAATGGCACTTATAGTTGAGATATGTGTAATGTATAAACAAGAGGGGAAAAAAACAGGAAAAAGTCATAGAAAAAAATACAACCAGGTAATATGTTGGGCAAAATACTGTAAAAATGTTAGTTTGTCCATCAAACAGAGATTAAATAAGTATCTCAAAACAGTGATTCCTGAAGATAGCCATTATGGCATAATTTGGGGATAGATATTTTGCAAGCAGCCACAGATGATAAGAAAGAAAGAAAGAAAAAGTTAATCTTCAAAAGGGAAGTCTAATGAATTTATTAACCCCACAACACCTTCAAAATGCCCTAAGAATGACTGAGACTTTTTTTTTATTGTATAATAGTAGTTCAATGTGATAATATTTATGATAATCAACAGCTTTTGAAAAATCCTACCTTTGGCAATCCTGCATCTTAAATATCTTTGGAAGTTTGTGCTTACAATATGGTAATGCCTAGAAATGGATGTAGCACAGATCTTTCCTTCTGAGAAGAACATTAATTTTGAGAATGAAAGTTTAGGACATTTAGGATTTTTGAATCAGCAGAAAATTAATGTTCTCTGGGGAAGGTTTAATATATTGGCAATAATTATAGTTGTTATAGCTCAGGTTTTATTCATATCATGTGATAAAAATGACATTGCAAAGATATTTAAAGCACTCTCAAGCTTTCAATTTACTTAAATATTTCTTGCTATCTACTTCTCATACTTTTTTTGGGTCTTCCTCTTAACCATTTTCAAATTTGTTCCCTGGTTTATGAAAAACAAAAAAATGTTATATGCAGAGAAATGTTTACAAAAATTTAAATATACTTAGTGCTTAGAAAACATAAATATGACATATACATTTGGCCTACTCCCTAGGAATAACTGCTTTCAACTCAATTTACACCTCTATAATTTAAAGTATGCTTATACAGTATTTTTTCTTTATCAGAAAATGTTTCTATTATAGTGTTTGAGAATTAACTCAGCTTTGCTTCTCCCTATGACTCACATTGGCTTGGTATTTTTCAATTTTTAATTAAAAGACTATTCAGTGTTTTCACTATTATATAACTGCAAAATATTATTCATGCTGAAGTAGGTATAATGCTATTTTTTTATTTCTTATGTAATTTAACACCCCTATAGTTATTAAAGCCCTAATTTTGTTTGTTTTCACTTTGTTTGCTTTGAACATCAGATTAAATATTTTACATTTCTGATAGCTCTTTAAATTGTTGCTGAGTATAATTCTTTTGACAGTCAAATATGCTAGATGAATTATTATCCAAGTATTTTTTCTGAAAACATTTTTTATCATCTGATCTCAATAGTCTATTCTCTGGGCAAGACAAAGATGTTTTATTTTTTCCCTGAAATTGTTGTTTACTTTCACCTTGGGACTTGCCTTTGTTTCTATCCTTTGCTGCCCTCCTCCCATATCTCTTGTATATTATTTTGCTTAGATTCAGCCATAAGTAAAATCAAATGAACAAACAAAACTCCCCAAAGTTGTTTAGATAATGGAAGCATGCATATTTTCATGTAAAAAGAATCCAGTAGTGGACAGTTGGGCTACTTTTGGGAAGCATATGATCTTGATGGAAGCATATCTTTCTAAAGCAATTTTTGAAGAGGCTGAAAGCTGTTTTTGACAAACCTCTCTACCTACTATTTTATCCTTATTCTGATATTTAGGTTTCACTAACTCTGCTTTATTTTTGTTTCTCATACTTTTTGATGTGCCATAGCACAAATTCTCCTATTTATATTTCATCAAAAAGATAAATAAAACATCAATTGATAGAAGAAAAGTAAGCTTAATTATATTTATAATTCACAGCCCTCTTCCTTTCTGTTTGTTGGGTCTAAGGAAGATCTTATCTGAATTAGTAGATGAATATATAAATAAGAGTAGTAAAGAAAAAATAATTCTTCCTCCAGAAGAATTAATTTCATGATATTTTTCAATTTTAGACACTAGGCACTCATGGTTCTAGGAGAATAATATTATAGACATTTGTGGACTTGTTCCTCTCAATAATAGTTCAGATATGTGACTGGTGCTAGAGAAGAGGTAAATCAATGTGCATAAGTCCTAATAATCTCTTTTAAAATTCAAGCACTTCTCTGATGAATGGAGATAGTCTGACAAATATTTATGGTTAGAAAGGAAATCAGAATAAACTCATCATTAGGGAAGGAAAACTTGACTTATGACACAGTTTCAATGTCTAGACAGATGTTGATGGCAAAGGCTATGCTCAATTCAGTATTTTACTGGTTGAACTGTAATCTTGGAACTCGGAGCATGGATACCACTGTGACCTTTTCACAACTAGGACCAATTAGGGAGCCACTAGAACCTGAGATTCTGCAGGACATGCGTTCAACCCCACTTTTATAATAGAGACAGAAGTAATAGAAGTAGTACACTGGGCTCTAATAGCCAACCAAATCTGATTTTTAATTTTTCTGTGCTTAGTATTTGAAAGCAGGAGGGACTTTTTTGCAAACAGTTGTAGCACAAGTGTTATTTAATAAGTTAGGGACAGAAGATGGATTAGAGAAGGAGATATTGAGTTTCCTGCTTATTTGTCTATCAGGAGACTGGATTAATCAATTTAAAAATAAAATAAATGTGACTGTTATTGGACTGAATGTTTGCATTCACCCAACATTCATAAGTTGGAGTTCTATGTCCCAGTGTAGCTGTTCTTGGATATAAAGCCTTTTGGAGGTAATCAGAATTAAATCAAGTCATAAAAAGGAGGCCCTGTCCTAATAGAATTAGAGTCCTTATAAGAGGAGACACTGGAGGAATTGTTTCTCTCTCTCTCGTCTCTCTCTCTCTCCTCTCTCCTCTCTCCTCTCTCCTCTCTCTCTCTCTCTCTCTCTCTCTCTCTCTCTCTCTCTCTCTCTCTCTCTCTCTCTGTCTCTCTCTCTGTCTCTCTCTGTCTCTCCTCTCTCCCCCTCCCCACCCCCATGTGAGAACATAGTGAGAATGTGACTATATGCAAGTAAGGAATAGAGCTCTTATCAGGAACTGAATCATATGGAGATTTATCTTAGAATTCTAGCTTTCAGAAAGTAAGAAAATAAATTTCTGTTGTTTAAGCCAGTCAATGACATTTTTTTATGAAAGCCTAAGCAGACATAGAGTAACCATATTTGTACTCCAAGCTAATAAAATAGGTCATAATAGTCACATCAAAATTTAAAAAAAAAATTATTTTCTTGCTTAGAAGAATAGGGGTTGACTAGGACCTGATGTTTAAAATACCCCAAACATTAAAAACAGGAGTTATGTTTAATGCTCCCAGACATTCACATGAAAGCCAAACAAAAGAATTCTAAAGACAGCTTCTGAGTCTAGGGGGAGGGGAAAAGATAGACTGACTAGGAAATAAAGTATAAGACTTTGACATAATTGCAAAAAGGAATTGAGTCAGGTCAGTCTAATAATGGATGCAGTTGACAATCTATTACCCTCGACCAACATATACGACATCTTAAAAGGTTAGCCAGAGAGAGGCAGCTGTTCTTTGTGGTTTGAACATTGCTCACACAAAGTCTTGGAGTTATTTTTAAAAATCTACATCTCTCTGTGATGACATTCAGGTGTGATAGTTTTTAGAAAAGTATTATTTTTAATTTTTAAATGATTAGAAGCTAGAATAAAATGTTTACTGAAATTAAGATTTTTAATTCAGTTCTAAATGATTAAATAAAGTAAGTTACCCAGCCTTATATCAGTCCTGATATAATTCTCAAACCCATGTCCTTACGCATTCCTCTATTCTGTGTTACCACCTTATCTAGTGAACACATCTGTCGCTAGCCCTCTGCACTGTACCAGTGGCTCCTTCCAGCTTGTGAACCCTCTGACTTCGGAGTGACTGCAGGGACAATGGTGATGCCAGGAGCATTTGTCGGAGGCAGCTGCAGTCAGTTTCAAATCTGTACCAATATCAGTATCACCAGTGGCTCTAGGAGCACTCCTCCAGAGTGCTCTCCTGTTTCAGCAAAGTGGCCTTTAAAGAAAATGAGGGGAATTACCAAGGCTTTAAGCCTATTACATTAGGAAAAGTGGAATGATAATTGCTTTATGTTGCATAGTACTGAAGATAATCAAGCAGAAAAATTGGACTCAGTGTTTTGAAAGGAATGTAGAAGATCACTAAACTACACATATTTCAGCAAGAAGAGCCAGGTATAACATCTGCGCCATCTCAGGTGGTGACTAGAGATTCAGAGAAAATCACTATGAGGATATGCCTTTTTTAGGGGTAAGGGGGAGGATAGCTTGATAAAGAAATAAAGAATAAGACCTTGACATAATTGCAGAAAGGAAACATAGGAAGACTTTCAGGTGTTAGAGAGTGGAACTGCCAGCACTATTTCAACATGACTGTGTGCAATTAAGTACCTCATCTCATTTCATCCACTCTCACAATAGCACTTGCCAGATAGCAAGAAAATTGCCTTGCATTACATGCTAATAAGAGGTAGAGTCAGGATATTTTGTCTGTCTGCCTCCAATGCTGAACTCAATTACTGTATTGTCCTGACATTAAGAGGAGGAGAGAGTATGGATTCTGAAGTAATCCTCTCTGTGATCTTGTCTCCCATCTTAAAGGGGGCAGGAACCCATAAAAGAGAGTAAAGAAGAAGAAAGGAAAATGTATTACTTGTGTAGGCTTTAGAATGACCTCCCTTTAGAAGACAACCATTTTGGCTGAGAGATTAAAGTGAAGGCGGCAAAGCTTGACAAACAGTGCAGGCAAATCCTCAAAGGCTATATCTTTAGTGACAGAATGAGGTTTCCTGGGAGTTATTGCAGATAGCAGAAAAACGGTAGTGCATTTGATTCATGCAGAGGGAATAATAAGAGTGATGAGAGTTCTGTTCTTATTGTTCCCTTTTTTTGTTTGACATATTGTGCGGGGGGTACTGAGGAGCTTAGACATATTAAAATGTGTGAGATGCCACCAGTCAGTATTTAAGTGATTGCCACTTAGTTATGGGAGCCTATTTTCGGTAAGATGATATATTATCAGAGACATTAGAGGCTTCTAGATCAAAGGCCAATGCGACTTAAGGAGGAAGACAGTGAGCACCAGCGATGTGTGGCTTGTAATAGTCACATACCTAGTTACTGGTTACTGTGCTGCCATTTATGAAGCACTGCCTATTCTAGACACTGTCTTAAGAGTTTCCCATATTCAATTCTCATAAAAATCCCATATACTGGTTTCTATAATTATAAATAAAATTCCTATTTTACAGATAAAAAGAAAATAGAAAAGGGTTAAAACATTTGTTTGCACTGCTGTTTGATACTAGAGGTGGGATTTGAGCCTTGGACTTTTAACCCTACTCCCCATGATGTTTAACCATTTCTTTATTGTAAGTCCTGTGTCTGTTTTTCTTAGTGGCTATTGGGGTTTTGAGTATATAGATATTTCACTTGGTCTAAGATTCTAGAATTCCTAAATATGAATATTAGATCTTTTTCTGAGATACTTCTCATTTTGTCTGTAAAAACATTTTCAAGAAGCCTTGAAAATTAATTGACTCCGAAAGCACTCTCAAAAAGTCTCATTCTCTTATTTATGTAGAAATGGAACACTGAATAGAAACAGGGTAATGAAGTATTTATTGCATATCTTGATATACAAAACCATGTATTAGACTTTGAAGAGGAATAAATGGGCATTGCCATTCATAAACAGGTCTAATTCTGTGTAGGTTTTTATGTGTCCTGTAAAAAAATTAGAATTGATTTTCCTTCTCTAACTGGGTTTTGCTGGGGTTTGATATGATTGGAAGTGTTGGAATGGATCAAGACTTAACAGAGAGAACCTTCCCTCAAAACTGTCGTCAAAGATGACACGAGGTGAGCAGACCCAAAGGTCAAGAGGTAGAGTCATTCCACTAGCCCAAAGAAGGAAGGCAAAGTGAGCCCCTAGAGACTAAAAACTAGTTTGGAAAACTAGAGTCCATGATTAAAAGATGCATCAATCAAGATAATGCAAAGATTTCTAGGGTGGTGAAGTAATTATTTTTCCAACCTCACATCTGTCAGACACACCTAGAGTCTGTGTGAATAAGAATTATAGTTAGTCGCCAACTTTTTAGTTATAGGAGGTGCCAATTAAGTTTAAAGGAGAGTGCAAGATCCTAATAATGGTTTTCTCTATGTGCCTCTGCTTGTCTTCACCTTCTTCCCAAATCTCAACCCTTGTGTTTCAACTCCATCCTCCATCTGGAGAGCTCCGACCAAAAACAGCATGAATATCTATTTTACTCTCTCCCAGTTCCCACAGAGGATCTGGTATTTCCACTGGTAAATAGGTTTTAAATTTGTTGTCACCCATGGGATCCATTTAATAAATTCCTCATGGAATGCTGAAACATATGTGACAACTGTTCCTTCTCCTGGTAGAGAAATCTCTCATAGGAGTTCAAAGATGAGAAGTGAAGCTCATTGCCTTGGCTTTTACTTATAGACTGCTGCTCAGAGCTGCTAAGAGAGCTGACTCTAAAGGCTGCAGTGTGTCAAGTTGAATGTCTCTAACTGCATTTTGAAAATATGTAGAAGTAGGAAGTATATGGAATAGACAAAGTACTCTCCTATCAGCTATGGTATTTTTTCCTTCAAAAATTTAATTTTTCACTTTTTGGATCTCTCTTCTTCTAGTCATTCTCAATAAAGTAATCTGAATCTTCCTCCCCTACAGCACACATGGCAAAAAGTTAGGTTTTTCTGCTCATAGCAGTATCTATATAGTCAAGAAGGAGACATGCAATTTTCTAATATTAGCCAAAAATATATTAAATTAAGTGGGAATCAAAAGAGGGTTGTCACTGTATTGGTTGAGTACAAAGGTTTTTGGTATCAGCCAACCTGAACTCTTAACTATGCTTTGTTAATTGCTCAATGTGTCTTACTGATCTGACTGAAGGTCCCCAAGCAAGGTTATCTGACCTATAAAATGTTTTATGCCTTTCAACTTCAAAATAATTGTTTATATAATTGAATTGGAGAATAAAAATTAGACTTGAGAAAGTAGTACCTATTAGATACTGGCTATTATTTTTTTAACATTAAAATGATCAACATTTGCAGGGATCGATCGTAGGGGAGAAAGAGACCTTATTTAAAGCATGTGCAGGTCCAGGTCCCTGTTAGCACACAGTAAGCACTCACTGAATAGGTATTACTATTATCATAATTCTGAAATGCTGGTTTTTCTATTTCCACAAATGGAAAGCTTAAAATTTATTAAATAAGGTCATTTTCATATGCATTCCATTCAAATTCTCACTCTTAATACTTCACTGTATTTCAAACGCAGGAAAGAACTATCTCTACCTTGTCACAGGACCATTTCCTAATTTAATGTATTTGGTATCTTTTTGGACTAAAAGGGAGAAAAACCCATAATGCAAAACACTTTATTTAGGTATCATTCAACTCTATTCATTTTATTTCGTTCCCCTACTTTGGGATTTAAGGCCTGGGGACAAGCTTGCATAATCTCAATCTTTATTAAAAGTCCTCTATTAAAGGGAACCTAGTTATTTTTAATTATGTACACTAGACTGACAGTGAAAAATGAGACATATCTATCTCTATAAGCTTAAAGAATGGCTTGATAAGCTTCAGGATTAGAATGGGGTAGTGGGAATAAAGCAGAAAATTAATTTATGAAAAATAGTTCTGGAAAAATATTATAGTAACATAAAAATAAAATCAGGGCATTTTTTTCACCTAAATTTTAAAAACTCCCAATAGATAATTAAACCAAATATCCCACTCACTCTTTCGTATATTAATTTAACAGATATAGATTCAATGTTTACTATGCCCTGGGTGCTTATAATTTACATTATCTTCATCTCCAGCAGTGGGTCATAGAATTTGGACTGATTACCAATGACAAAAGGCTAATGAAGTAAAATCAAATTTTACAATTTTCTCAGATTATATCCCAGTAGTGATTTTTTTTTTTTTTTACTTAGCAAGTTTATTTTTTCTCACTTTGTACTACAATTCTCACCTCCTTGACCCATCCATCTTCTACTAACCCAAAGTGATAGATGGAGAATGGAAGACAGGAGAAGCAAGATATTTCTGCCTCCATGTCACTTAATCTCTCCATACCCTGTCCAGTTCTCACCATTTCTAGCCGGGTAGAACTATTTCCTTTCCTTGCTCCATCAGGTTTAGAAGTGGTAATGCCTTTCATTTTTCAGAAGCACATAAGTGTCTCTGTCACCTTTGCTGATTTCCTTATCTCTGTCCATGCCTTTTTGACAAAACTTATATTGCATTTTCTTCAAAACCCCATCTCTTTCTTGCCTGGATTTCAATTGTTGAATTGCTGTGCCTCTATAAATTAAGAATTTATTTGGTATAGCCAATATAATTTAAAAATCACCTAAAACAGTTTCAATATTTCACAACAGTTACCTTTACCACTTAGTATCATGAAGTGAAACTACTTAGCTTTTGAAATTCGTGTGTATATACACATGTCTAGGAATGTTTATTCAGGGCATTGGCTGTTGGTGACTTCCAGACAACAGTATGCCTGCTACCTTTTATTGTCCTGACTCCTACAGACCCAAATGTGTCTAGGCAGGTACATCAAGACTTTCCTGTAAGAGAGTGAATTACTCCTGCTTTTTGCTCAGAATTTCCCTGATTGTAGGGAATGGTGACAAGAAATAAAAGGAAGCACCATGTTTTATGGTTATGCAGGAAAATCAAAAGGAACAGACAGGCAATCTGCTGCTTCTCACACATATGGTGACAACAGTGCAACTGGAAGAATAAGTACCAATTAGCTAAATGAGAAGTTCAAACTGTGATTGTTGAAGAGCTTAATTTTAGGGCAAACTGAGATGCTTTTCCAATCCTTGAGAGGCAGAAACAGAGAGAGCCTTAGAATGTCTCACCTGCAACATCTGATCAATAATCCTTTGTTTCAAAGGGAACATAAGTGAGTTTATTAAATAAAATGCTATGAAAGAAACTAATTGAGAAATAAATTTGTTTATTTGTACATAGCTTACACTAATAACCAAAATAGAATATTTTTTTGAAAAATTTTTCAGTTATATTCATTAAGAGCAGGTTATCAAAGTGCATAATTAGATTTATGTTTATTAAGTAAAGTATTTCTTGAAAATTCTGTGTAACCCTTGTACAGATGTCTTGCTATAACTTAAAGAGAGAGAGAGCTTATTTCTGCCTGGGTCAAATGGCCCTATTGAAAGCCAGATGAAGAATATTTATAGAATATTTGTTAAAATGTTCTGAATATTTATTCCCTCTATCAGATTAGTAAGCAGCACACAGAGAAGAAAAGCATTTGTTTGCCCTTAGAACCATCATTTTTAATCCAGTAATTTGTAACCCATTCCTCTTCTAGAATTAGATAAATAAGTCTCACACTTGGTTCTCAAGTATTTTTAGGACAGTCACATGACCTCCATCTCCCAAATTGTTACTTAAAAACTACTACTTGGGAAAAAAAAACAAAACTACTTTTCATTTTTTCTGAGTACTCAGGGTTGTAATTTGACCATGTCAGGAGACACACTCATCTTGATATTAGACGCTATTAAAAAATCCCAGTTATCTTGGGATTCATTTCTGCTTTCACTAGTATAGAACCAGATTTTTGTGATGTGGTCTGAGACTCTTGTGGGCATTGAAAACACAATCAAGACAAAGAACAACAAAAAATAAATATGAGTTGAATAATTGAATGCTCCCTTTGTCCTAGTGATTATTATTTCCCTTGACTGTCTGCCCTGGCCTTCTAGTAACTCTTATGAAAACAATAGGCCTGACTTTTAGAAAAGTGAGATTTCAGTCACTTATCTTGCCTTCAAACAAAATAATTTTGATAGAATTTGGGGTCGATCACATTTATAGTGATAATTCCTAAATACAAGCTGTTAAGACAGAATTCTTAAAAGAAAAATGTGTTCCACCTGATATCAAACTTTCTTTAAGAATATCATAATATATTTTAACATCTATAACCCCTATGCTAATGTGTGCTCAGATTTTCTGAACCAAATATAGGTCAGTTAATTGACCTCACAATATTTGGAGACTAGCATGCAGATAGAATTAGCAGTGATTCTAGAAAGGATTCTTGCACTGTAAAATCTCATTTGGAAAAACTACTTCCTACTGGTTATCATATCAGGGTAGTTACATTAATAAAAGATGGAAATTCTTGTTACACTTATACATTATTATAATCTTCAAGACTAAATAATCTTCTGGTTAAGCCAAAGTGGAACTTTACCTATATATCTAATTACAAAAGAAATATACTTGGTTTTTTAATAATCAACACTTTTTTCCCTCGTTCTCTAAAGAAGATACTTTGAATCTGGGTGAAAATCACTAAATTTACTGATGTGCAATATTGCTCCTGATTTGATAAAGCATGTAACTATAAAAGTGAAAGCAAAACAGGCTTCTCCAGAACTTCATTAAATGACTTTAGGGAATTAAAAAACATCCAATATTTTGCTCATTATTTTTCTGTTTTTTCCTGTTATTACATATCAGTATATACAACCTACACAGTAGCCCAGTGCAGGCAACCAAGTGGTTTAAAAAAGTAACAGAAAGAAAACATTTTAAACACTAGTGAATTTGTGAAATTAGACAAGAAATAATGTCAAATAAAATTAGAATTAACCTTTTATTATTTAATAGCTATTTCAACAAAAGTCAAAGAAAATTTTAATATAAAAGTTAATATAAAATTATGATTAAGTGATAAAGTACTCAAGTATGACTTCTGGGAGAGAAATGATAAAAACAAAAATCCTTTTGATGACCATATAGTATATTTGCTCCAATTTATTTTTCAATATATAGATGATAATGCTTTGTATATTAGGCATCAAAATAATGTCAGTTACCTAAAAGTTTAAAGGACCCACTAGTAGATATGCTATATTAAGAATAATTTGAAATGTATCCTTTGTGATAGACTCAGATCTTTACTATTTATATTAATTGACAGATGAAACAAAGTGATATCCAGAGTTATAAAGTCTACCGCATAGTCAAGATAAACCTCATATATAGTGAAATTATGTACTTATCAATCTACTTACCTTGATTATAAAATTTAATATCAATTCTCAGTGCAACCTATATATGATTCTAGCAAAAGCAAATTGAACTGATTTTATATATCACGTAATTTTTAAAAACTAGGATATGAGGTCTGATGGTGTCAACTAATTTTCTCAATGGCTTAATGAATTTTAAGATTTGCTTTCCATTGTAACAGTCCACGGAGACTAATTTCTTAAACTGGAAGCTTCATACTGGCAGAAGCTGTGTGTATTTGGGACAGAATACCTAGCACAGTGCTTGTAGCTTAGTAGGTATGTGTTGACTATTCATGTTAAGTCAAATCTACCACAGAATGATCCCTTTTTTATTTTCACCTCCAAAATGTATAGGATAACAAAAAACATTTTTTGCAGTATCCAATAACCTTTTGTACTCTTTGATTTCACACAATAATAGAATTTTATGCTTTGGAGGAAACTGCAAGATTATATGCTCTATTCCTTCACAACTGAGTGTCTGTTTCCCAAACACAATAATTTTATTGCAAATTCCCAAGTTAAATGTGTTCTTCAAAAGTTAGTATTATTAACATAATTAGTGTAGTTAAAAATAGCTTTCTGATGGATGACATATCAACTCTAGAGAGTTTGGAATAGGTGTGTACCCTAGTTTTTCTTCCTGTTTGCTAGTTTAGTGTGCCTAATGGTTTTAGAGTTACATAACATCCTACTTATTAGAATAACCTCAAGAAACTGTCTGCATCAATATCAATGACATGAGGCAAACCTCTTTGACTAGTGATTGCTCCAATTAACATTTGCTTAGTAACCTCCAAGCAAGTTCTTTCAATGGTTCATTTTCCCGAAACACTGTCCATATATACAATCTCATATATTTTCATATATACAGTTTCTCAGTTTCTACTGTCTGCCTAGCATCTAAACTATTTAAGGTTTTCCTAAATAGCTGTATTTTTAATTTCAAATATAAACTTGCCATTAATAATTTTTAGAAAATTGTATCTTAAGTCATAAAAGAGAAATAACCATAAAATTAAATATTATGAAAATGAAACACAATTATTAAATTTTAGCTACATTTCTCTCTGGGTATTCATGATAGGAATCCAGAGTCAAGCAGTATCTGGGTAGTAAGACAAGTTTCTTTTTCTTTTTAAATAAATGTTATGGCGATAATATTGTTTTATACCTTTATATGTTTCAGGTATATAGCATTATAATTCAATATCTGTATACAATGTATCATGATAACCACCAAAATCTAGTTTTTATCCATACCATACACCAGATTTTCTTTACCCATTTCATCCATTTTCTTCTGGTAATCACCAATTATTCTCTTTATCTAAGAGCTTGTTTTATTTGTTAATTAGCTTTATTTCTTTATATCCTACATATTAATGAAATTATAGGGTACTTGTCTTTCTCCCTCTGACTTATTTCACTTAGCATAACGTTCTTAAAGCCCATACCACAGGTAGCTAAATTTCACCTTTTTTTATAGTTGAATACATATATGCTATATCATTTTAATTTATCCATCAGTAGATGGACACTTAGGTTGTTTCTATATCTTGACCCTGGTAAATGAATGCTATGATAAGTGTAGTGTGCTCATGTAAATCTTCAAATCAGTACTTTATATTCCTTTAATAAACACCCAGAAGAGGACTATCTCCATCATGTAATATTTTTATTTTTAATATTTTTGAGAATCTCCATACTGGTTTTAAAAATGGCTATACTAATTTACATTCCCAGCAACAATGTGCTAGCATTTCCTTTTTGCCACTCCTCACCAACACTCATTTTACCTTGTAGGACAGCTTTCTTAACTAATCTTTTCATCAGTTATCTTATTGATAAATACAGATAACAATAATCCATATATCAGAGGATTTTTGTGAAAATTAAATGAGATAAATATCTCAGTTCACCTCAGACATCGCTATAGATTCTGTTTACCTAATAACAATCTCGGCAAATTTTATTTTCTTTTAAGAAAATTAACCTGATTCTTACGTTTTATTAAACACAAGGCAATTTATATGGAAGCTAGTTAAGACAATTTTAAAGGAGAACAAATTTGAAAGTTTTTCACTATTATAAAGCTGTATTTAGTCAAAACATTGGTATACTGGGGCAATGTTAGACAAACTCACAATGCAACAAAACACAGTGCCCAAAACAGATCCACGTATACTCAGTCACCCGAAATACACTAAAGATGGCAGTGTAACAGAGTGGGAAGATGACAGTATTATTAAAGAGTGTTGCATCAATTGAATATCTATATGGAAAAAAAATATATATATATCTTGATTTCTACCTCTTAGTATATAAGAAACCAATTCCAGGTGAATTGAAAATGTAAAAAGGAGAAAATAGCCTATAGAAGACCATCTTTATGACTCTGATATAGGCAAAAATTCTTAGGCGGAAAATAAATGCTCTAATTCTTTTAGAAATTAGAATGGAATTTTAAAACTAAGAAATTATTTTTCCCTACAGTGGGGTATTTTTACATATTTATTAAAGGAACATTGTATCATAAGGTTATATAGGTTTAAGGTGTGTGTCATTGTACATCACATCTGTATATAATACATTAATGTATTACAAGAGTCCACTTCTATCCTTTACCATATAACTTACCTCTTTTATCTTATTTGCATACTTACTTCCCCACTTCCCTTCTCGTAACCACTAATTTGAATATATCGACTAAAAGTCCATTACTGTTTGAATTAATTAATTTTTGGTTGATTTGTTTATAAACCACAATATAAGTGAAATCATATGATGTTTTTTTCTTTTTTCCTTATGACATATCACTCAACATAATTCCTTTTAGGTTCACTAATGGTATTGCAGTAGGAGGATTTCATCGTTTTTTTATAGCTGAGTAGTATTCCACAGTGTATATATGCCACATCTTCTTTATCTGTTTATCTGTCAATGGAAATTTATGTTTTTTTTCCAACTGTTGACTCTTGTAAAGAGTACTGTAATAAACATGGTGGTGCACATATCTCTGTGAAATGGAAATTTATGGTTTTTTTCCAACTGTTGACTCTTGTAAAGAGTACTGTAATAAACATGGTGGTGCACATATCTCTGTGAATTGATATTTTTGGTTTTTTGTGCAAATTCCCGGAAGTGGGGTAACAAGATAATGTGGAATTTACATTTCAAGTTTTTGATTAATCTCCAGATTGTTTTCCATAATGGTTGCACCAATTTGTACTCCCATCAGTGTCTATAAGGATTCCCTTTTCTCTGAATTCTCACTAACACTTGTTTCCAATCTTGTGGATAATACCCATTTTCACAGGTGTGAGTTGATATTTCATTGTTGTTTTGATTTCTGTTTCCCTAATGATAAGAGATATAAAACATCTTTTCATGTACTGCTTGGCCATCTTTACGTTTTGTTTTTTTTTGAGAATTGATTGTTCAGATCTGTTTATTGGGATACTGATAATAGTATCTAAAAGCAACCCATGCACAAGAAAATTTTTATATATTTATTTGACAAAGAGCTTATATCCATATAAAAATACTCCTACAAATCAATACTAATATCTGGCAAATTGGACAAGCTGATAGAAAATTGTACAAAAAGACAAACTTTTTAAAAGAGATTGTACAAGTGGTCTATAAACATGAAAGACATTGAATTTCATTGGCCATCAGGGAAGTAAAAAACACCCACAATCTAAGATGATGTATTTGTAATATAAATAACAAAAGAGTAGTATCCAGTCATACAAAATGTTCCTGAAAAATCAAATAAATAAGACAAGGCTGCTGAATAGAAAAATGGGCAAAAGATCTGAGCAGGTTTTTCACAAGGAAGTCTAAAAGCAAAAATATGTTTAAAAGTATTTGATTTCTTCAGTCATTAGGAAAATAAAATTAGGAGAATTAAAAGCCACAATGTGATATACTATGTAAGAGGTAGTTTGCATAATTCAAGTCAAACAATAACAAATGTATATAGGGATTTGGAACAACATTTATTCTTTCTAACTGCCATGGAAGTTTAAATTAGCACAACTACTTGTGAAAATATTCAGGTTTTGTATTCTAAATGAGAAGATAAGTGAACCCAATGACAACTCTATACATCTGGTATGTACCATAGACTATTCCCGTATGCACCTATGAATAACAACATTTTTCAGGACAATTGTCAGCCACGCAAATCTTCCTTAACCATCAAATGAATAAATACTGTTTAGTATATCCCTATTATCTTTCATTAAATCAATTCCTTGAAAAAACAAAATAAAACAAACAAACAAACAGCAACGACAAAAACAAAACAAAACAAAACACTGTTCCAGCAAATAAAATGGTTTGGCACTGCCCTCTCTCTCTTAAGTTGGTTCCGGTGCCACTGATTGCAACATACAGTGAAATCAGGTCTGGGACAGAAGAAAAATTCAGGCAATATCCCAAGGTGTCTCCTACCAAGCTGAAAATTTTATAGAACTCTGGCTCCTATCCTCCTGTCTCCCTTTTCATTTTTCTAGGCATTGTTGCAGCAATGAATTTCCACAGGTGTAAACTGACAGCACAATTTTTATTTGGGAATCTTGGAAGCAGCATCCTAGGATGGATGTGAGCACTTAATAACAATCTAGGATGCACATTGTGACTGATGATAAAAGGAATCTGGTCCCATCTCTCAATGAAATAGATGTTCTGAGGCATATTCTCGATGATGCCTGAGAAATCTGGATCAACAAGGAAGTGGCTCTTCCTCTTTTGCTTTAGTCTCTCTAGTTTGAGTTCTTTATCTCACTGACCTAATAAACTATCTGCATGTAAGACCTTTTCTCAGCTTTCCAAGGAGATCTTAGGCTAATACAAAAGCATGATAGAAAAAAGGAAAAGTTAGGGCAAAAAACAGTACATAAATAAGATGAAAAAGGTATAGATATTTACCTTACTTTAAAATGTATACAAAATAGGATTCAAAGACATAGGTTAAATACACACACACACACACACACACACACACACACACAAATTAACACAATTCAAAAGACAAAAATAATAATTGTAAATTAGAAGTCATTTATATCAAGTCACCAAATTTGGACAAAATTGCAGCTATTGATGAAATAGTAATGTCTAAGTTTCCTAGCAGTCAGGGTAAACTGGAAACATACAGCACTCAGTGTTTAATAATTAGAAGCAAACCAATTAATCAGTAGATGTAAAGGAATTCCAGATGATGGGCTCCAGGAGAAATTATATCAATATGTTTTTTTATAGAGGGATAGTGATAATATAATAAACGGTATTTATAATAGTAGAGTTATAATAAAAGATAGCCATATTCCACAAGGCTGCTTCATATACTAGCTCTTCACTAATGACAAAGATGTAATATCTAAAATGCTATAACTGTTCTAAAAAGCAGTTCTGGACTATTTAAAATGTACAAAAATGGGCTCAATTGCTCACTGGTAGGAGGATGAAAGAAATGACTGTCACTTGAAAAATAATTCAGAAATCAACACTTACCCAAATTATATAGAAGAACCAGCATATAATCCCAAGAAAGGCAAATTTCGAGTAAAACTGCATCCTGAGGTATCTTCAGTAATACTGCACTCTCAGTAACTAAATAGATTAAAATGCTCAACAACATTTCTTAATCATGTAAATGTGACAAATTTATTGAAAATATCACACTTCCTTCTGTGCTGATGGCAGCCTTTCCTATTCATTATGGCATCCCTTCTTATTGATCTTGGGGACAGCCTACAGACACTGAAAGGAATCAGAAACTGCAGATGAGTCGAATACCATTGGTGATCATGTGGACGTGTAAACCATCTGGATGAAAAAATATGTCTGCCAAAACCGATTTTTGATTGAGAACAATATTTGGCTCATCTCACTCACACTTAATGGACCACAGATTTCACAGCTTTTTCATGCTCCTCTTGGGACTTAAGATAGAATTTGTTCACTATGCTCAGTAGTGAGAACAAATAATATGTGAAAATGGAGTGAGATTTTCAACATAAGCATACCCAAGAATCATAAAGAGGTAAGTTTTATCCCACAGAATAAAAAGTGTTGATCTATGAAAATGTGAGTTAAAGTAAAAGAGAATTTTATTTTACTCTAATTAACTGCTTTGCCAAAAAGATAAGACCAAGAACAATAGATATAAGGGTCTACCAAGCATTACAATAGCTGTCATTTCTTTAAGAAAAAGAGAAGCATGGAAAACACACCTTCCATTCTGAAGAACATTTTCCAACAATCTCCCTACCTAGCCTGCCCTCTGCTCTCTACTTAATCTCAGTTATAGTTTACTGTGGTAGAGACACAATTCTTAGGAATGTGATTGTTAAAGGAAAAGTTCCATCTTTAATTATAGTAAAACTAACAATAGGTGGAAATGCTTCCTATATCAAGTCATCGTCTTTCATCTAATAATATTATGACAGAATCCTATGTTGCCCATTTCTCATTCCTAATACTGCAGTATAATGGGTAAAGGAAGCAGCTCAGATTTTTGTATTGGTGAGATGTAGAGAGGAAGTATATATCCTATTATAAACTTTAAATTGATCCTCACCATCTTCTTCTTTTTTTTTTTAAAGGAAAGGTACAGAACAGGAATGAAAGCAAGTAGGCGGGTAGGCAGGAAAAGAGAGGAAGAAGAAGCACTTCAATTTATTTTATTCAGTTCATCATTAGTTGTTTCCCTGACTCTGGGTATTGAACCAGGGACCTTGGGATATATGTGGACTGTGCCTGGTTTTAACCACTAGGCTACCAGAGTTCACCAATTCTCTCCATCTTTAAGGAAAATAGATTAAATGAAATTTACAAAATGAGTAATGTATAATTGTATATGATATAATTGATATGTAAGGATTCTCTGAAATAAGTAATGTTAAAGCCAAATATTGACTTGTTTCTAATACTATGTATCCTTTCTGATTTATAAATACTACACATCAGTAGAAAAAAGAATCAACTGCGTTTTAGGTCAACACAGGTGTATGAAGAGAAATACTGTTACAAGTAGAAAAAGAAGCACTAAATTAGATCATTGTACATAGATGTCTCCTCTTCTTCATAACTATATATGAAAATAATGACTGCTTTACTAACTCTCTTCTACGAATCTTAAGTAATAACACTACATAATAACAATAACAGTTTCCTCTTCCTCATGACTATATATGAAAATACTGACAGAGTCTTACTAACTCTCATCTACTAGTCTGAAGTAGTAACAGTATATTTTATGCCTGCATTTCTTCCTTGTCATGAGTGATCTTCAGAAAGATGAATTCTAAGTTACTGAGTGTTGTTGGTAAAAAAGAAAGAAAATATCAAGCATAGAAATCTTCCTCAATTATTTTCCCTTGTAAATGGAAAACATTCAGTCATTTAAATAAGTATATTTCAGTGTAAATTATTTAGTCTATTCAAAGGCTGCTAACATGATAGGGGATCTTAGAAATTTCCTAGTTCAAAGGTTTTCACATTACATTCTTTAGAGTCCTGGGCTCTTCAGGTGTGCCAGGTGTCTCAATTCCTCACCTCCCTTTCAGCTAGACCAGTTGTATTTTTATTTTTATGTAATTATGTGACTCATAAGTCTTAATTTAAAAATGGGCAGATAGTCACTGTACCCCATCAATAATAATTATAGGACCCCATGATCTAGTAGAGCCTAGTACCAGTGTCTTCTCTACTCAAATGTGACTTTTTCTCCACAGAATTTATGAAATCAGCCTTATTTGAAATGTTTGTGGAAAACCAAGGTCACATTTGCTCTACGTCATCTCTAATGACACAGAAAGATAGCATTTTAGCTCAAGTAGTATACTGGTAATTTCCCTACATATCTTTACTTAATTAAAAAAGAAAACATGCAGGTACAAGCATAGAAAGTATACATGAGAATAAAATCAGTGTGTCACCACTTAAAGTTCTTGACAGATTAATTACTTTTAGCAAAAATGTAATGATGGATATTATCTAATGAGTATGTACCTATGTATCACATTATGTGAAACATTTATGTATATTGCTTGATCTTTACAATATTCTTATGAAAGATTTCCACCATTACCCGCATTATTTAGTTGAGGAAATTGATGTTTAGATAGGATAAGAAATTGCCTATCACTCTTACATTGAAAGAAAGGGATTCCAATATACTCAAATCTGGTGCCTTGTTATGTAATCTGATAGTGCTCATTTTTATGCTTCACCTTGCGTGTATCAAAGGTCCAGATCAGCAATGAGAGATTCTACAATGACTGTTGAGCTAAAAGCCCTAAAACCTTTGCTTTTTGCTTTTCACTTTCTTCTACCAGATTTCAGTGACTTTCTACTATCATAGAAAGGAATATCCATGTTCATTTTATAAGTCCCCAGTTGTAACCAACGCCCAGATAAACTGGTGGTCTCATTCCCAGATAGGCACCCTTTAGATAGTAGCCCTCTGTTTTTCAGTAGGTAATTCCACTTAGCTTCATTCTAAACAGAGTCATCTCTTTGGTTAACTTACAAATTTAAAAGATCAGTGAAGTGTAAGAGCAAAATTGAAATAAAAATACAAGCCCATATGCAGAAGGTGTTGAAAAGAGTCAGACAATACAGTGTTTCTCAGCATGAGGTCTGCTCTGTTGCATTACTACTTGGGACATCTGTGCCTGCACCAAGCTGTCTCAGAGAAAGGTCAAGCCAAACCATCAGGCAGACCTCATCCTCTGCACAGAGTTGTGGCAGTACTGCTATTCAGCAGCACCTGCCCACAAATGCAATTTGCTCACTGATGCTGCAGGAGCATCAGAATTATGCACTGTCTCCATGTAATAACACCTTTGCAGTCTCCCCACAGCAGGGGCTCTGCACAGCTCCTTTAATCTTCTCACCCTCTGTAGGAAATGAGAACTATGATTTCTCTTCCCTCACAAATTAAATTGTATTACCAGGTAGCAATGGGGCTGTGCCAGCTGAGTAAAATTGATGACAAATGCAGAGAGAAAAGTGTCCTCAGCTGTGTTCAGGGGAAAGAGATTTTATTTCAAAAGCAATAGCTCAACAAGGCATGAGCTCTAGTGCCAGGCAAGCACGCTGGTGTTGCTCACTGAATCTAAGGCCAGCCGGGGCATAGAACAGGCATCACTTGCTAACAGCCAACTTAACTTAGAAGGATCCAGTAGCAACCAAGCTATGCCCTCTCATCCCCTTGAAAATCTGTACAGTCGTTATCAACCTGTATAGATTTCGACCTCTGCTTTAATAGCTGCCTTCCTTAAAATAGGGTGTTGCATTCACCTATTTAAATATTCCTAAACATAGCCAGCAGGTTTGGCTTTCACATTACCAAATTCAAGTTCATCAAGTAGGCATATAAATGACATATAAATGAGGCATGTTGTGAGAAAGGTTTTCAAATTGCAGGAATCCTGCTGCTTGTTTCTGACAAGAAGATGTAATAACAGGTTGAATGATATCTTTGGGATGCATGGTTGTTTATAGTCCAAGTTGCTTACAGTCTTTAAATTATCCATGACTAACATATGCCTTTCCAGTGTCATCACCGCCATCTTAATTTACAGTAGACATTAAGCATTTCCCAAAGTATAGTCCTTGTAAAATTAATACTGCATAATAGGACTCTCTGGAGTCACACTACTGAGAAGTGTTCCTATGAATCTGTAGAAACAAGATATGCTCTAATGAAAGGCTTATTCCCCATTAGAATTGTCATTTGAGGAAATAATGAAATAAAAACAGAATAAATTACTACCATTCAATGTTTATGAAGAAGTATGAAGGAGAAAGAAACACAACCTTTTCCCTGGCTAAGCCTTAGCTTTTGCCCTCTGATTAAGACCCTCTACATTGATCTTTATAGTAGTTGCATTATATTATATATCAGGCATATAGAAAAGTTTGCGAAGACTGTGTCTATGTCATTCACTCTTGTGTTTCCATTACCAGGTCTGTAGTAGGTGCTCAGTAAGTAAATGCTTGCTGAATCAGTGAATGAATACATGGTTGAAGAATGACTGGGGCTTCATATGACTCTTTATGAATGTGGGTACTTACGAAAATACACTGTTTTCCAAAAGTAAATAGTCAGTATTAGAACAGATGTGTCTAAGTCACCACAGTGGCTCTGCTCTCCTTTCTGTAACTTGTAAATAATGAACTCACATGCGCATTTCAAAATGTCAGCCTCTGATGCCGGCTGTGTTGTTGTCTTGGTAACATAGAGTATGACATTATAAGCTACAGTCTCTGCATGGCCACTATTTGAGAGTTACCCTGCAGAGTTTCACAATGAGATATTGTCATTATGGATCCCTAACTGTCCCCCCACTGAACCCTGATGGGTGTATGCCTCTGAGAATGAGGTTTGCCTTATGTTAATTCCCTTTATTATTCAGAGCCTAATATTCCAGCTGCTAAATAATTATCTTATCCTCCTCCTTCATTTGCTTCAGTTACGCTCACAGTAGATGGCATATTGTTTAGAAAATATCCTCAAGAGTGCTGATGCGCAGACTTTGGGATTTTACAGACAAGAAGAACTCATTAAACATTAGAGAAACTTTATTATTGCATGTCTATTCTTATGGCGAAGGGAAAAGCAAAATTAAAAATAATTTTCCATTATCCTAGTTTCATTATAGAATAGACTTTTTTTTTACCAAAAACATAGGAAGAGCAGTTATAAAATCAGACATTATTTAACTGGAAAAGCTGTATAAAAAATCAGTCACATTATGTTTACTAATTTTATTAGACTGTGGAAAATCATGAACATATATTGTTCCACAAACACAAATTTCAAAACTCCTTCTCAAGGGGACAGGTGTGAATGTAAAACAGAAGAAACTTTGTTCTAGACAAAGCCAGTGGTCTCTACAGGCTAGAATTCTACCATCAGTGGCTCCCAGGAGCAGAAAGCAAAGCTTAGTTCATCATGCCAATCCCTCTAGTAAATTGAACTGAATCTGATTTTTTTTGATCCGTATTAACTGTGTGTGTACTTCCAGAGGTCAGAAAGGAAGAACTTGACTTACTGCAATTCTCACTGCAGTTCTCAGGGATCTGTATGGAGTCCTGGTGTCTTTTCATGCCACTTTTCAGGTAGAGGCAGCGCAGGCAAGGCCCACCTCTCACACGCCCAGTCAGGTGTGTGTACCAGAATTTTTACTTACCTTAGACCGGGAAAATAAATTCGGACTAGTGCTTGTGGACTGTTTATATGTGGAGGAGGTCATGGACCCATCATATTATCTAAGCCAGCCATTTCCAGTAAGTCCTGAATAAAGCTTACTGTCATCTCCATGCCTGTTCTTTATACAGTGTCTGTCAGAATCTTAGAGAGCTGGAGTGGTGAGATGCAGACACCAGCCCCACTCCCAACTCCTACAGATTACACCCCTCCCCTCCACTTCCTTGTAAATTCACCCTCTGCAGTCTGGTTTCTCCACCCACTGGCAAAATTCACCAGTGTCTTTCTAATTGTCAAATCCAATAGCAATCTTGTACTGTTTGGTGCATCTTGAAAAGCTTAACTTTTTATGAGTAAAATATTAAATGTTTTTCCACCTTGAAATCCTGAAGAATTTTAACTCTTATTTTACTCTTCCTTGTTCTGATATATATGATCATTATCTCTTTGAAATTCCTCATTGACTGTTTTTTTTCTTTAGAAAATGCTCATTTTTTAAACTCTTCTTTAATCACTTTCTCCTGGATTTCTTCTCTATATCCTTTAAATATTGAACATTCTTTTAGGTTCTGATCTTAATCCTCTGCTAATTCTGTTACTCTTCTATCGTTACTTCTACCACTAAGGCAACTTTGATTCTATATAATCTAGCTCAAGTCTGCTTCTTGTATAGCAAGCACTCTGTCTACCTAAACTCTCCATCTAGATAAATGATGAGTATCCCAAGCTCTTCATATTAAAATCAAGTCAATCATTCCATCACAACAGTGTGAGGAGCTCTGATGATCTGCTTCCAAACGAAACTGGTGAAAATTATTTTTTTTAAAGTCTCTAGAGATGATCCCAAGAGCAGACACTAAATAAAGAAACATCTCTCAAGATAAATTATAAAATTTCAATAAAAAGATGAGAGCCTGCTATAGCAGAATAAAGTCAGCTCTTGTTCACTGCTTCCCCTGTTTAGGGAGGTGAAGTTTCCACTGGTCAGCTACTGCAGCCAGGGAACTGTTTTCTGGAAAGATAGGACTTCAGCATTTCTCTTTTTGCCCCCAGCTGCAGAAGCTGTCCTTCTGATTGTTCTAGAGAGGAAAGCTCCCTTGCTCTGTTGAACCCACATTTGTGGAATAAAGATTCTGCCTCGGGTGTAGGAATCTGAGAATACCAGATCTCCAGTAGACTTTCCGCTGGCTCATGAAGTGTTGGCTACAGGTGATCATTTTCATCTCCACCAAATGCTTCCCTAGACCAGAGGTGACACTGAGAGAAACCTGTCCTTGTCCCCAGTCATAGCTTTAGAACACTGGCTCAGAGACTTTTGCTTGGGAGAGAAGAAGGCAGTACTCTTTTTTTAAAGTGTACTCTTTTTTTTTTTTTTTAAATAAAAGAACTATACTAGATTGGTTCATCACACTGAGGAGCATATTTCCTCAGTTTTGCAAATATAGGAACTAGACATTTTTTTCATTACCCTAAGATTATTTACCACAAGAAAGACAGCTCTTTCTAAATTGACAGGGATGTTTCTGTTGGCAGATTTGTAATTCTCTCACTGTAAGCAAGCCATATGGATAACAAGTATAGGAGCCAAGTTTTTCCTGGTCAGTACAGAACAGAACTAAGACATTTAGGTGAATTTAGGATCAATTAGGAACTTAAAAAAAATTCTCACAGAGCTGGGATTCATAAAACACCTATCCTCATTATAAGAACAACTTGTCAAGGAGATACAGAACTTCATTTCATCAACTAAGACTGTATCACTGCATGGAGAACAATTTTTTATTCTTTTCAATATTGTCTTCCCTGCATAGCAATATATAGCATCCATTCATTTATATAATGGCATGCAATTGAACTGATGTTGCTTCAATCTGAAAATAACAACTGTGATTAGTCTAGCACCATGTTTCTTCTATCTGATTAGATTGCAATTTGCTTTGGTTTCAAAGCCAGGCACATGAATCCGCTACTGACAGAATTTAGTATTGTCCACTTCCTCAATCCTTAATATGTCGGATTGCAAAGACTCTGCATGTACTTTACTAAATTATTTTCTCTGTGCAAGAAAATGCACTTTGCTGTGCTTTTCCAAAATAAGGGGCATAATTTGATACACACTGTTATAAAATCTTGATATTTTCTTTAGTTTTCATGAAACAAAATTAATGTGTTTAACAGCAGTAACTATGTATTAGTAAAAAAAGTATATATTTATATCCATACTGGTTAATTAATAGCCATATCATTAAAAAAATTTTCTTAAAGACTCACGAAAGTATCTAATATCTATGTATGATTTTTAATCATTTTGTTCTTCTATATTCATAATGAAAATTCTTGGTATAATAAGCTATTCTACCAATTGTCAGAAAAGATCGATCCGTTATACTTAGGATAAACAATTTATACAATGAAGAGCAATTAACCAAACACTGCATGATTGAAATGCGTGACTATTGCAAGAGAAAATGCTCTGTAGTCCCTGCCCCCTCAAATTTTTCTCTAGACTAATATTGCAGGAGACTGGAAAGCTAGACAAAACAAATCAGTGTTTTGCCAAGATGTGACTGAATGTAACAAAAAAGCAGCTAGTGAACAGGATTGAAAGCATAAAAGACATTCAATCCAGTTAGAATGGATTTATCTTCCAAATAGAATTAGCAGTTAAAAATAGATCTACCACTTTCATTATATTCCTCTGGCACTTAGGCAAGCCCATATAACCTAGAATGCCCAAGTCACCAGTACAAATGGAATTCTAGAATTTTCTGTTTTGTAATACAGACCTGTGGCCACAATTTGGATCATGAGAGGGGCAGAGGGTAGAAAGTGATCCACCATGTGTGTGTTTTACAGAAGGATGGCAACCCTGGATTTCTGTGTGGGACCTTGATCAGCAGGTGTCTTGAGGTCTCCTATTGCCATTTTAGACCAAATATAGATGAAATTTTCCCAAGCTTGGTGTTCATGGAGCACTAATTAGCAAGGGAAATACTCAGTGATCAAATAAATTTGTAAAATTATTAAACAAAGGGAAGGAGGCTTCCTTAAAATTTCCCAAAGCATTACTTAAAATGATATTGTACATTGTAAAGATAAACGACTGATACGTTATGCTCGCTTTCATTTCAAACATGTTTGTAACCCTGACATCCCCATTAATGTCTAAGTAAAACATTCATTGAAACATGTTTGGGAACTTTTGACTTAGAGTCAACTCTGGGCTCTTCAGCCCCTTTACCTATATTTCACCCTTTTTCTTAGCCCTTGAGATTCTGCCACTCAGGAAGCAAGAGGCACTTTATAGCCAAGCCCAGTTGGCCATCTTGAAGCTCTCCAGACTTACCCTTAAGAGGCAGTTCTGTATGGTGCTGGGTAGAAAACTCTTCATAAATGAAACCAGGAGACTATAATCAGCAAATGAGAAAATTCAAAGAGGTGAAATAATACTCCAACAAAAGTAACAGCTCTTCTTACTGAATCCCTACACCCCCTGACCCCTACCCCAAATTCTGGACTTGAGTTTGAAACAGATCCATAAACAAGGACATTCCTCTACTCCTCCGCTGGGAGAAAGTTCCCAGGAATGGACAGTTTTTATTGCCCCCTGTTGATCATAAGGCTTTACTACAAATATACTTACAGGTCCTGGATTGCAGCATTCTGCGTGGTGCTATTCTAACTGCAGCAAAATGGAAACGGCAGAGAGATTTTAATTACATTTTATTTAATTAGCATTTCCCTTAAAGTGGCTCCAAAACTAAGGCATGGATGGAATCTCAGTAAAATGAGTACGATCAAGCTGAGACAAATACCTCACCGGCACCAGTACTCATTGATGTGTCACATACCAAAAGTGCCTGCTGGCTTTTCGTGTTCAGATTGCTTACAGATTGCAGAAAAAAAAAATCATTTTTGTGACTCTACTTTGAAAAATGTGCATGGACGCTAGGGTGCTGGTTACATACAACTTCATTTTTAATAAAGTCTCCTAAGGAGATTCATGAAAGCCACTGAAAACCAGAATTTATTCTTTATTTAACATGGCGGGTCACAAGAAATACTTCTTTCTGGACTTTTTAAGGTAAAATAATGGCCCTATCATGTGAAGGAGACTGAAGGAGTAGAAAGTATACTTGTTTTGGAATTGAACGCACCACAGGTTACATACTGGATCTGCCCCCTTCCTAGCTAATTACCTTGAACACTTTTTCTCATATTCACTTTGCTCATCTATAAAATGAGAATATCCAGTTCAAATGATCAATATGTGAATATCATCTGTTTCTGACTCATAATAGGTATTCTATAAATTAGTTCTTTTTCAGGTTAAAATGAAAACAAAACAAGCAAGAAATTACAAAAATTAGAATAATGCTAATGAGAATTGTACTCTGTGTCTGAGGGTTGCTACTCCATAATAAAATTATTTTTACCTAATCCGAGCTTTAGGTTATATCATCATCCTATCTAACAAAGCACAGCATTTTTACAGTTTGAAATGAACTATATCTCTGACAGTCATTGGGTGGAAAGGAGCCTTATCCTAGTGTTAAGCAGTTTTTGTAAGACAACAAATTCACAGAAATATATTAAAGTGCCAGAGGACTCTGGTATATCAGTGAAAGTTTGAATAGAAAAATAGAGCCACTCCAACTATTACTGGAAACGAAGAGGAATTAGTTTACACAAGTGGAAGGAACTAGGGAAGCGAAGGTGTGGTAGGTAAGAGGACTGGGAAATAGTCACTGGAAACTTCATCCTAAAGCACTGGAATTGGTGAATGAATTGGAGGTCACACAAGGGTCTGAGAAATCACTTCTTCCGGTCATCATGACCTAAAAGAGGGTTGAAATCCCATATGTCTCACCAATACCTTTCTGAGAATATGGCTTCCTCTTCACTTTTGCCTTCCAAGTCTCACAGTTCCTCTCATCGCGGCCTCTAAGGCAAAACCATACCGGAAAAGGGATTTGAGAAAATGTAGTTTCCAGTCTCAGAAGGGCGTGGTGGCCGTGCTTAGTGGGTGAGAGACACTAGCTCGGCTGGCTCCACCTTACGTTGAAATGTCTCGGATCTCCTTTCGTGGCAGGGAGAGTTTCACAGAGTTTAGAAAGATGTAGGTCCTCAGTCTCTCTTTTAGTATCTTCCCATGAGAATGCAGTGAATAAAAACAAGCAAAAAATGATTAGTAGGAAAGCACCAATCAAGATAAAAGAGAAATCAAGCATTTACTGAGTAACTGTGTGTGTCAGGCATTAGATGACACGTAATTATTTTTTATTTACTCTCACAACGTAGATTGTTGCTTAATTTTTTTGTTATTATATAGATAAACCAACTTTATTTTAAAGGTGAAATAATATCTCCTGAATTTTTCAACTGTTTCTTGATGAAGTAGATGGAACCTAAGTTGGGGTCTAAACAGTGCTGTTTCTACCACCCAACACCACCCATGAAGGGGATAAAATTTTTGATGTTGCTTTTAGCAAAACACAAATATTTCTGACATTCACAAAAGTTGACATTGTCATTTATTTGACACTTGCTGTGCATTTTGTGGCCTACCTGCATCAACACAGGAGAATCTGTATTTTAAATTAGTGTTATGGTTGCTTTGTGTTTATCCTACAGCTGGAGATTCACTGATTTAGATTATTTAATTATCAAAGCAAACACAGAATCAATTAGGATAAAGAGCCAGTTAGACTGCAATTCATATAGGAGGATGCATTAAAATATAAAATTATATGGTTCTGTAAAATTCTGAATTAGAGAAAAATCCCCAGCCACTTTGTCAATATTGTTGCTTTGCATAATTGCCTTCCTGGAATTAAGTAACATATTGTGATTCTTTCCAAACAAAAATATTATCAAACAAAAAATTTTGTTTCCTTTCTAGGAAACATCAGTATATTTATATAATTTTTAAATATAGGTTAAAGTTGTCCATAATTATTTTTGCCCAACTAATTGTTATACGTTTAGTAAATAGCCACACACTGTAGCCAAGTAGCAGTACACTTGCATCCATTTTGCTTTCTTACACAATAACCTAGTACAGTCAGCCCTCCAAGGACCTGCAGACACTGCATTACTTGGTAGTACTTGCAGTTATCATTCAGGAACTCTTGGTACATTCCGTGCCTCTGATCTCAATTTCTAAGTACCATGTAATGACCTTAATTGGAAAGACATCTCTTTTAGATGGAGAGATCTTTACCAGACTGTTCATGTTCATGTTATAAATGCGTGCAAGAACAAAAGGAAAATTTTATTAAGAGAGTAGTCATAAAACTTCAAGTGCACTGTCACCTAGAGAATTTAATCAAGGAGGAAATGCTTAATCATACTGTTCTCTGTGGAGCTCAGCACAGCATTGTGGTGCTACTGATTTTCTTGTTTGGTGAGCAATTCATTTTAAAGACCAGTTTTCAGTCCCAGGATGTTTGCACAGCGATGGAAACAAAATATTTAGATTAAAAATCTAGTTAGAATATCAGTTAATTTTGGTCAATTAACTATGTTTTATAATTGAGACATATAATTTAGAATAACCTAATTAGATATCTGTTAATTTAAGTCAATTAACTATGTTTTATAATTGAGGAATATCATGTAAATAGTTTGTTTTAAGGATTTATGAAGAAAATACAAGCTGAAAGTAAATCTTTTAATTATAGACATTTCAAATTGGAGAATAAATTTAAATAAATTTACAGGTTAATTGAAGCTGTAAATATTATTCTTCCCATAGACTTACCTGGACTCACCAGTGACCAGTGTCTGATTCTGTCCTAGAGGGTGTGTTTCTACCACATGGGAAACATAAAAATCCTGAGCCCTGCTCTCGAAATATGTTACTGGTAAGTGGAGGTTTCCTTTATGCTTATTTCATCCTGTTTCCTGGATTCCTACAGGAAATCTCTTTGATCATGTGATCTAGATTTCAGATTCTGTGTGTCTGCTATCTTTTTAGCTTTTGACTTACTGTACCCATCTCACATATCTTTTGATGTTCTTGATCTTTATTGCTGCTTTTAACACACGCATAGAACTCAGTCATCTGATTCTGTTTTACCTGGAGCTTTGATTTCTCTAACTCACACCATCACCTCACCGAGGCGTTTATGCCTGATTCTGGTAGACCTTGGCTGCACAATTTCTTGACTGAAGAACCAACTATTGAGAAAGATTAAATAACCAGTCTTACTGAGACCTCTACTTTCCCATGTTTAAAGTGGAACTTTTCATACCCTTTTTCTCAAATAGCTTTGAGAATTAAAGGAGGTGACATATGAAAAACACCCAGTACCTCTCAGTAAGAACTCTAAAGTTAACACTAATTTTTTCCACTTTGTCATTTCTTTAGTGCTTTGACAATCATTTAAATTATTTTTTCTACTTCATATAACAATTTATCTACTCTTCTTAAACAAATACACATGCAATATTTTTTTGTTAATCTCAAGTGTATTATGCGTTCTGTTTCCTTTGAAAACCCCATTGCCTAGCACCAGGCTGGGCGTGATAGTAGCTGTTCAATAAAAAATTACTGAAGTGAATGAAAGTGAATAGGAAGCTGGAAGGGTGTCAATGGCAGTAGCCAAGCTGCCTGTTCTGTTATTCCTGACAGAGCATATTCCATGAATTAATGATTCAGAACACCAGGTGGTCAGCCACGAGTTTCCTAAAAGGGAAAATGAGTGAGAGGAGAGGATTTTAGCATGAAAGCTTTAAGTTTCAACACAGTGAATTTGAAATCCTCCTTTCTCACTTCCAAAACTAGGCAGCTGTTGTCGCAGCTTTGTTCCAACTGTTGAAGATGATGGCAGCTATGTTCCAGGTTGTGAGTCAGGATGTTTCTGGACTGTCTCACTCCCACACTGCTTCCAGGTTCTAATGACCCCACAGATTCATTTTCCCTTAGATTAGCCTTGATGGATAAAGTACATTACAGTGATGATGAGAGGGGTTATGAACATTTAAGAATTATATTTAATATTTTA
Organism: Solenodon paradoxus; assembly: GCA_004363575.1. Classification (NCBI taxonomy): domain Eukaryota; kingdom Metazoa; phylum Chordata; class Mammalia; order Eulipotyphla; family Solenodontidae; genus Solenodon; species Solenodon paradoxus. The sequence continues at coordinate 227,680 of RJWH01000405.1, read as the reverse complement.
ATGAGAAAAGTGTGTGTTGGTGCACATGTGTATGTTAAAAATGAGTATTCATCTAAAAATTTATTCCTTGCATCTACGTCTGAGAAATATGTGACTTTGATCTTATTATCAGGAAAGGCATAAGTTCAGGAAAGTTTGCCAAAGTTGTTAACCCAAACTCGTTTGTCTCTTGTAGGACTCTCAGGATTCAAGTATATGGCTATAAAATAAAGGGAGCCTTGATACCAGTAAAATTTTTCTTCCAAATTGCTATATTCATGCTAATTTGATTCACAGGGAATTTTTAAAAGCACTCATAGTATTTTTACTGACTTTAATCTTTTTTTAAAAATGTTCTTTTATTTTGAATTTTTATTTTAATTAACAATTACAAAATATAACCTATATCTCTGGGTACAGAGTCTTTCAAATCTCCGACTAAGGACATTTGAGCAATATGCATTAAAGAGAGCATCAATATCAGTCTACAAACTCAGAATTCAAGATATATGCTTTTATTTTTTATTATTCAGTTTATCTACATAACAAATCCTCATTCTTATGAAGTAGTAAGATCCTCTCTATACTCCTTTCCCTTTGCGAAGCATCTTTCAGTTCCTTTAAATCACCAAGATTTTAAAAGCTATAGTTAATAATTTTTTTTCCTACGTTTTCAAATACAAACACATTATTTTTATCAGTGCCAAACCAAGTTCTTGAATGAGGTGTGTAGTAGCTGTGAAGAAAGAGCAACTAACTAGGTTATGATTAAAGGGATGTTTCAGAATTATTCTGCTACAGCAACAAAAAACCATACAATTTTTCATGTTCTTTCTATGTAGTGATTCCACTTCTGGAAAGCACCTTTCGGGGATTAGTCATGAGTGGAGCTGGTGGGGGAAAAGGGGTGAGAACATACTTTAGCTGAAGACTGTTTATTATAGATTATCCTCGATTATGAGAACCATTAGCAATCTAAATGTCAAAAAAAGGGTAGTTAATAGCTATAGTATAATATTTCAATGGAACATCATTCAATCATAAAAATAACATAAAAGAACATTCAATTAATTACATGGAAATATATTCAGGATATATTATAAGTTGAAAAATTAAGTCACACTGACTATATGTTACAAATGGTTTACATATGCATACACATACATATTGGGCAAAGATCTGGAATATATATGTGTGTGTGCATATATATGTATATATATATGTGTGTATATATATCTCAATTATGCATTAATGGAGATATATACACATATATATTAAAGATATTGTTATCTCTTGTTTAGATCTTTTTTCCTGAATTCCAGACCTATGCATCCAGTTTGCTACTAGATACTTATATAATGAAATCTTAGCTCAAAATCAATATATCCAAAGTGGAACACATCTTGTTTCACTCAAGAATTTTGTTGTCTCGGTTAATGGCACCATTATTCATGCTTTTATTCAAGCTAGATATTTGGTTGTATTGAGTCCTCTATCTGCCTCCCATTTTAATGTCAATAAATATTTATTCAGCACCTGCTGTATGTCAGAAACTGGCCAGGTCCTGGGCATTCCATATAGAAGAAAAATAGACATGCTACCTGCATTCGTGGTGCTTAGTCTAGTGAGAAAACAGACATTAATTATGTCATAAGAATAAATAAAATTGGTACATTTTTGAGATTTCTATGCATAAATAAAATAGGTGCCCTAGCAGAATGTTAATGGGGATCATTTAAAACTGGACAGTCAGGAAATTCTTCTCTGAGAAGGTGAAATTAAGATGAGAAAGGTAGTGTGTAAGAGAGAATTATTAGTAAGTAAGTGAAAGAAAACAAAAGGCCTCTGAGAAGAAACACAGAATGAAATTTATTTGCTTTCTAAACATGTCTTGAATATCCTCTTCTTTTCATCCTTACAGTCTTCAATTTCTTCTAGACCATTACCTGGTATCTAAAAGATTCAAATATCTATAAAGTGACATTTCAGAATTTCTCCCCATTTCATCTATCTTCCACATTTGTAGCCAAAACAATTTTTTGAAACAAATCATATCATGCAGCCTTTAAAGCCTTTTAAACTCTTCACTCTTTAAATTCTTCACTCTTGGATCTAGGAGGATACTCCACTCTAAAAGATTCTAAAAGAGTCTTTAAAAGACTCTGCAAGAGTCATCATTAGCGCACTCTTCCCCACTAACCACTTCCCATTCTACACTTCAATTACATTAAACTTCTTTTATTTATTCACACTATTTATTTTCTTTGTCAATGCTGTAACTTTGCCTGAAACACTCCTCTGTTTACTCTACTCTCTGTGATTTGCTTCAGTAGTTTACATCTTTTGGGTGTCACTTAAGACATTATTTCATTGAGAAGTCCTACCCTGAATTTCCCACGTGTCAATAGGTGTCCTTTTTAGGTGGTCTCATAGCACTTTCTTCTCTTCCCTCACCCATTACCCTATATTGTAATCTTTTGCTTACTCTCTAGATCTCTAGAGCATAAATTCCACAACTCAGAGACTTCCATTCCCTGCTGTATCTTTAGGATCTAGTCTAAGTACTAATATTCATGAGTGCTCAGTAAAAACACACAATCAATGAATGAATAAGTGAATGAATGAACCAAACATGTTTATGATTGAGTAATGAACATTATGAATGGTTTTTGATGCTTTTTAAAAATCTTGAGATTTGAAATATTTACAGGTAATTTTTATTACTCTTCTGCTAAAAAAAGAATATACGCTTTAGGTCGTGCATCAAGTACTATATAGAATGAGAATTCCAACACAATCCCAGGACTTCAGGCTAATCTAAGTCTAGTTACAGGATTAAAATGCACAGTCCTAAAAATGGGCAGGATCTAGTGTAGGATACCTATATCATACTTGCATCAGGATCAAATGGATGAAGCCAAGACTGGGGAGTTGACAGGGGTAGTTGACTTGAGGTAGAGACCTAACACAAAGCCAGGTCAGGCAACTGAGTTATCTTTCCATATGGACTGATAGACTGGATCCAGTTATCAAGCAACGAGACAGATTCCTAGAAATCCATATGAGAACATGATATGAAGAAGTAAGTTGGAGAAGAAACCTGGAAGACATTTCTGAAGCAAATCAAATATCAAAGTTCCCTTTTTATGAATAGTTTACACCCTCAGCATGGGTGGAGAGGAAACTTCAGATGCTCTTGACACCAAAAGGATCATTGCAAGTCAAAGACCACTGGAGTTGTCAAGAGGCCAGCATTTAGGTTTCTTGACAGGGTGTGTGTGTGAGAGACCACAAGAAAGAAACATATTCTGGGCTTTGATTTCCTCTTTCATAAAGGATTAATTTAGCTGATCTCTTAAGTTTGTTTTTTGTTGTTTTTAATGTTGGTTTTTTTCAATTAAAACACTCTGTTCTCTCATTCTGGGCTGAATGCCCAAGATGTTCAGCAAAATTAATTTGTTTTGAAGAGCTATAGGAGGAAAATGATTTACTTGTATTTATTTCTGAAGCACAGAATGAATTTTCTGAATTTCAGATAACACCTTGACACGTGCTTGAGAGTTTCTGACTACACTTGTTGTATATGTGATGAAACATACTAAATTTAAATTGACTCTAGTTTAATCAAAAAGCCATAGACATCTGACACATTCCCACTCATAGAAAATATTACAAGGATTTCATTTACTGCTAATGCTTGTTGCTAGAAATACTTGAAAGTCCAACACAAGCCATTTATTTTATGATTCATTTCCAATTGGGAAAAATCATTTAGTAATTCTGTGTGAATGCTATGAAAAACAAAAAAGTAACCGAAATATTGAATTTCTTTGTAAAGCATTAGCTAAAACGGCATCTTAAAGAATATTCTGGAACTACTCTATATTGGCTCTTTATTCCTAAAATTCATTTGTCTCTGAAACAATCCCATTTTGAGGTTTCCCTAGCTCTGTCTTCCTTGGAAGCAGGAAAGAGAGGCTAGGTTTTTAGTTCTACCTTAATACCATCTTATAAGCCTTATTCTGATGTTGGTGATCTGGAGATACCTATTACAGCACTTGGCATCTTAAAATCTGCTTAAGATTGCTTTATAATATTTAGGATTCTCACTGGAATGTTTTCTTATTGATATCCCTACCCTGTATATTCTCTTTTGACTGTAATTTTCAGGGTTTTAGGATCACAAGGAGCATTTACGAATAAATTACCTTCAGTGGTTATGTTAGGAATCATATAGTCACATGAACAGCAATGTTGCACTGGACCCGATATGTGCAAGGCAGATGCACAGCACCACCATGAGCACCAGATCTATAACTAAGCATTGTATAGGGAGATAACTACTCTCTTTTATTGCCTTCTCTTTCTTATGTTGTTAACTTTCACACTAACAAGAAGAGATGATATGATTATACAAGGATGTTAGCACCTAACTTACATCTCAGAGGCACTTGACCTCTTTTGTCTTCAGAAATGAAGATACTTCCAGATCATGGACCAAAATTTGAGCAAGTCAGCTACAGCCTGGGCAGCAAGAATGGTTTCATTTAATCTACAAGTACAATCACATCATGTGAACCAGAAGAGAATTTGAGACTCACTTCAAAATAGGACAATGTAAGTGAGCAGATAGTTTGGAGCTTTATGAACTTAGTGACTGATTAGATTGCAGATGAATAGGAAGCGTAATTCCTAAACAAACATATCACTTAAGCATCTCTGAACACTCATCCATCTGTTATAGGAGTCACTTGTAGCAGATGTAGATCCTTAAGGGATGTGAAAATCTTGCATGCTGACTCCACTCTTGATATATTTAGAAATACTATCTGTAAGGCCAGGTGAATTATATCTGTTCTTCAAAGTAGTCTCACTGAGGATAAATAGTTGTCAAATTATACCCATATGTTTTAGAGCAATTTACTCTATAAGAAATTATAGGAAATTGGTATAATCCCATTTAAATATAAACTAAAAGAAAAAATTACACATTTCATTTTTTCCAGTTAAGTGTGAAAGACTTTTAACCAAAGGTATATTTCAGGATTCCTAAATTCAGTCTTAAAAAAATGAAATGCCAGTTTCCCACTAAAACCATCCTTTCTGAGGGTAAACCTGTCATGCAAGCGTAGGAGGAATTTTTGGAGAAATAGTGAGAGAAGATTTTTAATAATCTGTATCATCTTCTATTTATGTGTATTATAGATATAAATGTTATGTATTTAAATTTCTGTCTTATGTTTTCTATTAAGAATTTTCAATCATCTTTCCTACATTCTGCTGTATTTGTTAAGATTTATTTTTCCTCCCTTTGCCTAAAACACCTTGGGAAATTATTCACTTTATTTCTGTTGTTTTAGTGGTGAGCTTTACATTTTTAACAAATAGGATCCCCAGTCCCAATAAGAGAAGGTAAGAGCTGGCCCCACCACCTACACTGTGGCCCGATCCCCAGTACCCACCTGAGAAGACTCACAAAATAAAGTAGAAGATCCCCACCCTTAAGGACAGCATGTGAGAGCAGACAAGAGCATTGCCCCCATGGTCCCATCCAGAGCAAGGCAGGTGGAAGCAAACTGTGCTCTCACTGCCAAGAAGCAAATAACACAACAGACACCACCTGGGAAATGAACAAAGGAGAAAGAGAAAAATAAAACCACAGTGCTAAATACAAGGCAGAGAAGAAAACCATATCAATATCTAAATCTCCTCTCCCCCATCCCCACCCCCCAAAAAAAAGCCCACAAATAACTCAAAGAGGGGAAGACACCAGGCACAGCTCCAGAGAAGAATTCTATTGATGCTGATTGGGACAATCAAACAGATAAAGAATTCAAAATAATGCTTATAGAAAAGCTGAACTATATGTATGATGAACATTCAGCTACCCAAAGGCAAATGGATGAGCTCTGAAAATAAGTGACAGGTTTTAAGGATTACTTTACCAGAGATTGAAACTGTAAAGAAAGCCTTAACAGAATTGCTAAATATTAAAAAATGCAATGAAATGAAGAAAAGCATGGAAAGTTCCATAGATAGACTCAATCTCATATAAGAATCTCAGAAATTGAACACAAGAACAAATAAGTGACCCTCATAGAAGAGGAGAGAGAAGCAAGAGATAAAAATGAAGACACTGTTAGAAATATAAGATACCATGAGAAGAACAGACATAAGGATAATAGGTATCCTGGAAAGGGAGATAAGTAAGAGGCAGAGACTTTATTTAAAAAAAATAATAGCCAAAAACTTCTCATAGTTATCATAAAAACTAACCAAGAAAGTTCAAGAAGCTGATATAATACATGATTCCTGCACCAAGACACATTATCGTAAATGCTAACAAAAGCCAGTGTTAAAGAAAAACTACTAATGTCTACTAGAATAAACAGAAACATGACCTACAAATATGCATGTATTAGGTTAACATCATACTTCTAAGCCAAAACCCTACAGACCAGAAGAGAGTGGAATGACATATTCAAAATATTAAAATACAAAGCTACCAGCCAGAAACATCCTCCCCTGTAAAATTATTATTTAAATATGAGGAAGAAATAAAGGTCTTCTATTATTAATAAGAGTTAATTAATTTTTCCATCACTGACCCTGCTTCCAGAAATGTTGAAAGGAGTTCTACTACAGGAAAAACAGAAACAAAGATCTACCAAACCCCGAGAATGGTGATGAACATTAAAAGAGAATCAGAAACATAGGACAAACAGGAGAGAACAAGAAAACACTTAAGGAAAAGAACCTTTACCTGCATTAATGTATTATACAATGTCAACTCATGAAAGACAATCACAGAGTGGTAAAGTTAGAGACAATTCACTTAGTAGCCACAAAACCCAAATCTGAAGAAATGCATAGCTGGAAAGAAGAATAAACATACAATTTATACCAAAAGAAAAAAAAAAGCAAAGAAAAACAAATGGGTAAGAATAGACATGTAACAAGAAGAAAACAAAAATTCAAATGACAGGAACAAAACCCATCAATATCAATAATATTTATATACATGTATTTATTATATTAATAATTAACTTAAATGTGAATGAACTGAGATCACCAATTAAAAATAGAGTAGTTGGATGGATCAGAAAACAGGACCCATAATGAAGTTAAAGACAAAGTTAAAAATCATCTGGAAACAAATGAAATTTAAGAGACGAGCTGCCAGAATATGTGGGATGCAACCAAAGCTGTCCTAAAAGTAAGTTTATAGTTATACAAGAGAATATCAAAAATCAAGAAACATCCCAAATAAAATATCTAACCACACACCTGAAGGATGTAGAAATAGAACAAGGAAGCAATCAGTATCAGTAAGGAAATAATAATAATACTAAAAACCTCCAAAAATCAAAGAGGAGGGAAATCTCCCATGTATGTTCAATGAGATTACCATAATCCTGATTCCAAAATTAGACAAGAAGAACACAAAGAAGAAAATTACAGCCAACTATCACCGATGAATATAGGCAAAAAAAATCCTCAACAATATTCCTGGCAAACCGAATTAAGCAGCTTATTAAAAAAAATTATACATCATGACCAAGTAGAATTTATTTCAGGGATAGGGATTCAAGGATAATTCAACATACATAAATAAATGTAATATATATATATACCCCATTAACACCGCATCAACAAAGGGAAAGATAAATATCATATGATCACATGCAGAAAAAGCATTTGACAAGATTCAACACCTATTCAGTGTAAAGATTCTCCCAAAATGGTAGCAGAAGGCAAATACCTCAACTTAATGAAAGTTATATAGGACAAACTCACAACTAATATCATAATCAATGACCAAAAAAAGGCAAAACAAAACCCTGAAAGCCTTTCCCCTAATATCTGAAACGAGACAAAGTTTCCCACTCTCCCATTGCTGTTCAACATAGTTCTAAAGTCCTGGCCAGAGAAATAAAGCAAAAAAAGGATGTTAAAGCAATACCAATCAGAAAAGAAGAAATTAAAATCTCATTTAATTGTAGGTGATACACTGTACCTAAAAATACCTGAAGGACTCTACCAAAAATGACTAGAAACAATAAATAAATGAAGCAAAGTAACGATATAAAATCAATGCCCCAAAATCAGTAGCATTCTAATATACAAACAGTGAAGGAGAGGAAAGAGAAATCAATAAAGAAATTCCATTCATGATAGCACCAAAAAGATAAAATACTTGGGAATAAACTTAACAAAGATGGTAAAAGACCTCTACATTGAAAAATACAATCTATTAACAAAGAAAAAACTGAAGAAGTCACAGAGAGATGGAAGAATCTTCAGTGTTCATGGATTGAAATAATTTACATAATGACAATGGCCATCATACCCAATTTAGTATACAGACTTAGTGCAATTACTATCAAAATTTCAGGAACATTTTCAAGGAAATTGAGCAAACAGTACTAAAATTTATATAGAACCAGAAAAAAAAAGTCTTTAATAGTCAGAACTGTTCTCAGAGGAAATTAACAGCAGAGTAATCACACTTCCTGATTTCAAACTATACGACAGAGCTATTATCATAGCAATATGTTATTGAGACAATAACAATCACAGAGCAGTGAAATAGAATTGAGAGCCCAGAAATAAAACCACAGCTACATGGGCAGTTAATCTATGACAGAGGAGCCAAAAGCATTTAATGGAGGAAGGAAAGTCTATTCATCAAATTGTGTTGGGAAAATTGGACAGTTACCTGCAAAGCAATGAAACTAGATTACTCTTTAGTACCAACACAAAATTCAACTCAAAATGGATCAAAGGCTTGGATATAAGACCCCAGACCATAAAATACATAGGAAAAATGCTCCATGACATCCATCTCAAAGATGTCTTCAGGGAAGTGACACCTACAACAAAAGAAACTAAAGTGAAAACTAAAGAATTGGGACTACATCAAACTAGCAAGTTTGTGTACAATGACAAACTACCTCCAAAACACAAAAGCACTCAATGGGAGAAAATTTGCGCGACACACATCAGATAAGATTTTAATTTTCAAAATAAAGAACTCATAACAAAAATAGTTCATATACTTCAGCAACAACAACAAATCAAACAAAGCATTCAAAAAATGGGCAGAGGAACTGACTAGACACCTTTTTAGAGAAGACTAGAGACAACAATTGTTAGAGAGAATGTGGAGAAAAATAAACTCTCCTTTACTGATGGTGAAAATGTAAATAGTAATGTGACCTCTTTGGAAAACAGTATAGAGATTTCTCAAAAAAATAAAGATGAATTGACCATTCAGTACAGCAATCTCACTTTTAGGCATATACCCAGAGAATAAAAAAAATACTAATCAGGAAAAAATACATATACCCTTATTATGTTCATAGCAACAGAATTCACAATAGTCAAAACATGGGAAAACCTACTTATCAGTCAACGGATGACTGGATAAAAAAACTGTGGTATATAAACTCAATGGAATTCTATGCAACCATTAAAAAAGATGAAAGCATGCCTTTTGCAACATGGATGAAACTTTAGGGGATCATAGGCAGTAAAATAAGCCGTAATGAAAAAGAAATACAGAATGGTTTTACTTGTGTGACGTATAAAGAAACAAAACAAACAGATGAATCTCACCAAAATTTACCTGAGCACGTCCCTGGCTACCAGTGGGATGGGAGGGAGGAGAGATGGAGGGAACCTGGCTGTAGTAAAGGGCATTAGAACTCTGGTAGTGGGTGTGGTGTGAACTACACACAGACTGAGGTGTAAATTCACTATCCTGTATTCATGTAACAATGTAAATAAAAGAAATAAAATGCAAAAATAGTAACATATAAACAACTACTTCTTAATTTTGTCTATAATTCTTCCTTCCCACTTCTAAAAAGAATCTTCAAATTCTGTAAATATGTTCCCATATATTTTCCAAAAATATTTTCTCTTTTTTTGGTTCAATTTGAAAAATATTACTTTAAATGTTATTTACATTTACCTATATCTTTCTCTATTTCTTTGCATAGCATTGCTTGTTGCAATCGCTTCATTCATTCTTGACTCTTTCTAAATATATATATTTTTAATTATTCTTCAGTAAGTATAAATAATCAGATTTCTCAATCATAGTATATCTGAAAATACCTTTACACTCATTCATAAATAATAATTTAGCTTCCCATGGAACTCTACATTAATAACTATTTTGGTTTAACAGTTTTAAAATATCCCATTTCTTCACACCTGTATGTTATGATGAGAAATCTGTTTTAAGGACTACTCGTCATTCATTATAGATACTGTTTTCCTCTAGATTCTTTGATTATATCTCTCCTCTCTATAGTGTATCCACATTGATACACAGCTTTATTTTTATGTCTTGGGAGACAGGAGGTCTGTCTGAATGAGGTATTATTGGAGATTAATTGCCTTTAATACACAAGTATTACATCAATGCTCTCTTTAGTGTTTTCATTTGGGCTACAATTAACTACTTCCATTCATTTCTTTAGAGTATAAGGTCTATACTATAGCTAGGATCAACATTTATAAATATAAATATAAATACAAATCTGATTGTAGTTTTCATGCTTAGAGCATTAAAGACATTCTTATGGTCCTAGAAAAAAAGACCAAGATCCTAAACAAAATCTAAATGGCCTTAAAGGATCTCTCAAGACTTAACTTTTGTTCTCTGGCATTCAGCTATAATGGTTTCCTTTTTGTCCATCCTCAGTTAAGTTCTCGTCATTCTTGAGATGTCATTTTAAGGTTATTCCTTTTTTTTCTGGATCCAAATCTTATTAGATACATGATTTTACAACATTTCATTTTTTATGGTCCACTGTTTCATTTTATTATAAAGAATTCTTTTCTCTCTTTTTAAATTAATTTTATTAAAATAACATTACATTATAACATTATATAGCATTAAATTGTAAATGAGCATCTATATATAATACATTGAGTTTACCATCACCAATCCAGTTCTTCCTCAATATTACTCTTAAAATGAAGTCTTCTCTGACTTCTTGGGATTTATCAGATTTTTCTAAAACATGCTCTCAGAACTTCCTGCTCACTCTCTTTTTCAAAAAGTAATAAAAATATATTCATATAATTGTCAATATTGTCTTTTTGAGAGTCAGAATATATCTACTCTGCTCAACACTGTTATCCTAGCACACAGCATAATTCCTGCCACTTGGAGTTATTTTTAAAGGCTGAAAATAAATCAATACTTTCTCAATTACCGGTGTGTTCTTATCTGTTTCTCTTACATGCGTAATAGCTATCAATTGCCTATCTAAGAAAATTAGTTATTAAGAAAGACTTAGCAGACCTGATACATAATTTCTAAACCTTCAATACTGTTAAATTTGTAATTTATATAACATGGAATTATGTTTTGAATATAGCTGATGATTTCTTGTCATCCTAAAAATAGGTCAAGGTCAACAACATGATTTTTTTGCATTGGCAAATACTTCCCCCAAAAAATCACCAATGCCTTTCTCTGTTTTAATATACTCTGTTGGTGTTTGGTGTTCTTGGTTGTATAATTAAAAATTAATTATAGATGTATACATGAAAGCCAGTATGCTTCAGAAAGACAAAAATCTCCTGCAGGAATCAGAAACTTAGCTAACCAGCCTGATGCCATATGGAGACATGATTTTCACACTCTGATGACTGATGTGTCATCTGTCACCAAGTGGAACATGCCTCCTTCATGTCTTCAAATTAAATGCAATTTTCTTTAAAGTAGTATTTTCTTTAAATATATAATTGTACTGATATATCCAAGTAAACTACAGCCTGACAGATGGAATGATGTAAGGTTGTTTTTATATAACCTTACAAAATAGAGTGTGGTCAAAGACCTAGTGTATCATTAGATCTTATTGATATGCTGAGTTGTCTTAGTTTACACTTCTATCAATATTTTAATTAAAATATCTACTTATATATTTTTTAAAAAGAAAGGAATGAATATCTGTTAGGGACAGCTGGTTGCCAAAGAACTGTTTTTCAGTGCTCTCTGAACCTGAACGCCCTAAAGGTCTTATCTCTCAAAACATATGTTGTAACTGCTTTGATGTATTGGCGCTTAAAGTATTTGCTGTATTGCTTTTTGAAGTTGTTTTTCTTTTTGAATTGACCTATCCTTGTAATCCTGTGAATGACGTAGGGATCTGCGTCAGTGCTGTTACTTCCGCATATCTTCCCCGATATATAAGACGCGTGTGCGACTAAGAATTTGAGACACATTGGGGAGACACACGAGAGACGACCATGAGACATTAAAGAGCTGAACATCAAACTTTCGTGTGTGTTGTCTCCACTCCTCGCGTCCCCTGACCCTCCAGATCCCGCCTCCCCTCTCGGGCCGAACAGACGTTGACTGACCTGCGGGCCGGGTCAAATATCAATCTTCTGTTTTCCACTGAATAGGTATTAGGGGTTCTCCACCCCAGCTTCTGACCTAACTGAAGGCTGCACAAGTGGAAAATTTTTTTTTCCTTGCTCCTTTTTCTTTTTTTTAGAATTTTTTTATAATAATATTTATTATTTCTTTAGTTCACCATGTCAGCAAATTCCATTTATGATTATAGAAATTTCATCTCAGTCCGTACTTCACACCACACCCACCACAGGGCTCCAGTGTCCTCACTGCCACCTTTCCCCTTACCCCACCTTTCCCCCATAACCATAACCTTTTAATGAGCATTGCTGGGGTATGACCAACAACTCGGGCCAACTCTTGTCAAATTAGCACAGCAAATATGACACAGCAATTACAGGAGAGTAATAGAACCATGCTTCTATGCCTCCTCTTTAATTTTTGGCTAATTCTGACCCCAAGGAAACAGTTTTCTCTGTGCCTTAGAAAATTAAAAATGGGAGTAATCTCTCCCACAGGGCAATTGCTCTGCTGGATTACAACTCTCAAGTACATCAACTTCCCTGAAGAGAGGAAATCTGCTTTTATTACAAACTTTCATGTCAATATTCAATGTGTCTGGTCTACGTGATAGTCAAAACTTCAAAGTATCTTCCCTTCTCCAAAGTTCATTTCTGTGGCAGGAAGAAAACCTGACGTTCAGGCAGCTTTTTCTTCCTTTCTTTCATCAACCTACTTTAATTCCTTCTTGCTAAGAACAGTGAGGAAGGGAGAAGATGCATGAGATACAAAGAAATTTTCACACAGAGCTGTCACAATAGCCCAAGCGACTGTACGTTTGATTTGACAAATATTAAAAACTGAGTCATTCTCTTGTGGGGCTTATGTGTGTTCTCTGTTGTCTCCCTCGCTGAGGACCAAAGCATCCCTGTCACTGGTTACTTACTCATATTTTTATTGTTATCGTAATTATTTTGTTTACACTGCTATCTGCTTTTGAGGGTATTGAATCTGTATCTCACCTTCTGTGCATTTCACACTACATCCGTTTCTCACCCTACAAACTTGGAATTCTGTACAGTCTCAGAGGAGACATCTCCTTTTCCTACAGAGTCAAAGCAGCTAGAGAGCCAGTGACGCTGGATTTTCCAGGAGCGACTCAGAACCTGTCCTCCAGGACCTTTGCTTGGCATGTGATGCATATTGAACTTTTTTAACCCCCTTTTTTAGCCTTCAGAGGATAAATTACCTTTATACCTTTTTCTTAGGACTCCAAAGAAATCTTCCTTTTTAATGTATCACTCAATATTTTTATGATACAAATATGAGCTAAGGAATAAGTCATGTAACTGGTTTCTTGATGCCATATTTATAAATTTTGCATATGGACCAGCACCACTTTTGGAATGTAGTACATTTTTTCTTTGGTATCAATCAAATTTCCATTTCAAACTAAAGAAATATTAGCTATTACTATTGCACAAAGGAGCATAAGTGGTACTGGGCTAGTGATCAAATTTAAATTTGGCTCTATTATGTTTATTTTTAGAGACTTATTCAAGTCATACTCTGTATATAAAATCAGAGATATTTTTAAAAGCAAATATGTTCTACAGTTTTTTCAGTATTTATTAACTAGGTGCTTCTTAGAATCTACAGAGCTTGCTCTGCATATATCGTTTCCATAGATATTCGTCTGTTCCTAATCTCTCTATTCTATTACTGTGGTCAACTTATTTATCTCTTTGCCATTGCTGCACTCAGTTATTACAACTTCATATATATGTAATAGCTAATAGACAAAATTCCCCTCCACTTAGCCCTTTTCCTTGAAAGGAGTGTGGCTTTTCCTGGACTTCTGTCCTTCATAAAATTTTAGAATTAGCATCTCAGAATCAAAACCAACAATGTGATTTTTCATCCCTTACTCCAAAACCCCAAATTAGGACTATAAATAAAAAGAGGCTTGCCATCAGTAGACATGCGGATCCAACCTGTTTTCTCTCTTGCATTGAGTACCTCCCTCTTTATCCCTCTGAGTATCTCCAGATAACTGATGGTGAGATTGGCCAATCACAAACTTTCTCATGTGAGACACTGAGCAATAAATAGATTTCCCTTTAACTTCTAGTATGGATTAGTATGATGCAGTGTGTATGTAAGAACATCTCAGGACTTAATGCAAGGTAGATATAAAGATCAGAGAATGTCCCATGTTCCATTTCATTCCCCTTGTTAATGTGGAGGAAGTAAAATGATCAATATCTTACTGTATCATGTTCTTTCAATGACAGTTTAGTAAGTCCCTAATTTTACCCATGAAGAAAATGTTGTAACATGGCCAATGACAAAACATGTTTCTAATCCATTTTTAAAGAATTTGGCAATAGTTCTTGACATAAACTCTCTTGCTATTCTCATCTAAAGACTGGTCATATTTCTAGGTCAACATGTAAAGATCCAATTCATATATTTGCATATTTACTACAGAGACCACTGCAATGTACAAAATAGAAAAGATCTGTGAATTAAATTTGAATCTCATTCTCTGTGCAACATGACCAGATCTGTCCTGCCTTCCTCCAGATGAAGTTGGTTGCCACTTCTTTTTTGCCATCATCTTTTTACCCTGAATTCTGTCTTGACTCTGGCATATTTATCTTAGTTTAATTACTTTTCCCACCCTTTGACGTACTTCATTTAACATCTCTCTGAAGCCTCTTCATTACTTCTTCCATGGAAATTTGAACAGTACCGTACTTTCATTGTACCATACTTTTTTCCAAATATTTTTTTAATAACTAGTTAGATTCAAAGGAACCTTCCCCAGGAGAGTATAAATTTAATAATTCTTCATATTCCCAATTTCTGTATTAATGCAAGAAATATTGAAATCCATTAATGAGTTAAATGACTGAATTGTCTCAAATTTTCACCAATAACCTGCATGGAGAAGACTCTAAAACCTTGTCTAAAATATCGTAAGTAGTATATATATGTATTTCATTTCACCTACAAATAACCCAGTATTTAAAAAAATTTAATTTATCATCTCTTTCATCATAGCCCTTTCCTTGACTACCTTTCTTGATTCCTCGCAATTTTTAGCCATTATTGTTCTGAGTCAGTCATAACTCATTGACTTCGTATTCTCTTATTTTATATTTTGTCAGTCATCAAGTTCTACTGATGAGATCTTAAAAATATTTTTTATTTTATCAAATTAACAGCCAAATCAAAGGTATGTATCTTCTCATGCTGGCCAGTTGCTATAGATCCCTGCCATGGACACTAGATACTCAAAGGATGCCTATTAATGGTGACCATATGTTTGCATTTTGACAGTAAATTGGCTCCCCATAATTTTTTTTAAAATGGGAAGTTGTCATGAAAGTATTCATGAAGAGGTTCATGGTCCACATGTTTTCATTATGAAATCAATCAAGCGCTGGACAAGTTAAGAAAGTTGGGTTCACTGTGATGTTTTAGCCATAAGACTGGTTTTAGAGGAAATTATAAAAGTTCATTGAAAGGGACATTATTTTAAAACTTGGGTATTGCAGTAATCTTTCTGACTTCATTTATTAGAATAAACTCTAGAAGGACCTTTCTCATCTTCTCATCCCCTCTTCTAACATCCCTTCCTTTAGTTCTCACTATCCTTGAAAATTGTTCAAAGCTCATACTTTCTATTTTTCCACTGAATTCTATCCTCTTAAGTTAGTGATCTTATAAGGCAATAGCTAATCAATCCACTCTCTGTTCATTCCTTAAATATTTAACAAGCACCCACTATTTCCAACATTGTTTTAGGCAATGAAAATAAAAACTAGCCCTTGCAAAGACACAGCTGGCTATTTTGCTAACTGTTCCCCTTGACCCGATCAATATGTCAAGTTCTTAGAAAGGCAGTATATTATAGATAAAAACATGATCAGGAGACATTGTCTGGCTTCAGATCTTAGCTATACTCCTCTCAATATATGACATAGTATAATTACTTAAACTCCCTGTGTTCACTCACATCATCTATAATAATAATAATAATTAATAATATTTTCCTCAGATTGTTTAGCAAGTATTATATGAGAAAATACCACACACTGTTAAAATAAATCTAGTACCTATTAAGTATCCAATAAATATTAGCTGTTGAGAAGAAGCCCTAATGCTTTGAGCCTTTCCTGTCTTAAGACTCTTCAGGCTGGAGATTTGGAAGTCATACTGACATGTGCTGAGCCAGTTACAACCTCTTTTCGTCTGTGTGTTAAGCAAGGTTGATTGATATTGATTATTTGATTGAATGGTGATGCCTTTGGGATAGTGAGCAAGTTTTAGTCATTATTAATGAATTAATGAATTCACAACAGACCTTCGTTGTTAAACAGAACTAAGTTCAAATATTCTTTGCTGCTTATAAGAATGAGTTAATGATTTGGCCATTAACTCATTTAATCACTTTTTACTGAGCACTTATTGCATGTCAGACACTATTCTGGGTCGTGGGATAGAGCAGTAAACCAGAGAGATGGTCTTGGCACGAACGGTGCCTACAATTTGGTCAGGAGAGGAAAAGAAAACATGTAAACAAATAAGTAAAAAAAATAGTTTTAGTCACCTCCACGTGTGAATGTGAAGATTTGTAAATTCTCCAGAAATATAAGTGGCCAGGATGAGACGAGTTCCTAGTCTAATATGGAAACTAACCACAAAAATAGATATTTATCATCCTGTATAGAAAAGCAAGGATAACTATAAGCAGCATTGCTGTGGGATGGGAGAAAGTAAGAGAGTGAGAACAGTAAATTCTGGTCCATAAGCAGGAGTAGAAGAGAGGTGATTGCTAAAGCGAGAAGCAGCAGTGAGTTTTTGAAATGACCGGCTTTGCCATCTGACGCCATCCTTTTATTCTGGATAAATGCTGCTGCCTGGATTATTTTCCAAGTCAGTTTGTTTCATTACATTAGACTTCTCCTAAAGATATTTTATTTTCCTAGGTATCTCCCAAATGCTCAAGACACTGTTTTTCTAGATATTCTTTTCAACCTTCCAGAAATAGTAGATTTGAGAGCACAACCCAAAGGCGCTGAGAAGTACTTAATCCACTGTAAAATTTCCTTTCAGCTCATGGAGTCTCATCAGGATAAATCTTTCTTTTTTTTTAGGTATACACTTTCCTTTTCCACATCTTTCTCTGTGCCCTGTTTTCCCTATATCCTCATATCAAATTTGGGGAATTCTCCCTGGTGGGAATTGACATCAATTCCCCACTTAAACACTTTTGGCAAAAATCCAGCTTCCTAGCACTTGACCGAGCACTCTAGCCTCCAGGCTGGACACTGCAGAGCCACCTCAAAGAGTTCTTTCAGGAACCCGCGTGGAGGTAAACAAATTGAGATCATCGAGAGGCTGCACTGCAAACACCAAAACCCATATCTCGACTTGTAAAAATGCAACATCAAGTATTATTCAAAGCCTCTAGGCCCTTACAAAAACCTAAAATGATTTATAGGAAAATCTTTTTTTAAAAGTTTATCAATGTGTGTGGACACTTAATGCCTTTAAGGGTCTTCTGTCTCTTTTAGGATGGACGGGAGCCTAAGAATTCATTTTATAAAGAATGATAACAATTTGTAATCTGATAACTGCCGAGCAAGAAAAAAGTAGGATTTCTTCCAGATAGAGATGCCAGAAAAACTTCTCATATTGATTTCAAGGTCTGCATGAATCTGTGGATGCCCTTTCATGTCATGGGCATCATCTAATGTCACATTGAGCACAAGCTGATGTCAAAGAGTGTGATGAAATTCAGACAGAAATATCTCTTGCTGGTTGAAGGAGTCAGTAGTCCATATGATTGCTTAAATTTTCCATGTGACTATACGTAGCACTACAGCATAGAGTGCTCCTTAAAATTAAAATTTGTGTAAACATCCAGGCTAGAAAAATTGATGTCAGCTAACTTTCATCATTTGAGTTTTGTGACCATGTACTTAGCGACAATAATGAGAGAAACCTGTAGATAGAAAAGGACTCTCTATTATCTTCTGTCTGTCATCACTTCATGCTGGAACACTCACCGACAGTCCCTGGCTGCTGACTTCCAAATCGATGTAATTTACATCATGTGATAGCTTTGTCCCTTGAGTCCAGGTCACACTGCAACTTCTGTTATCGGTCCCTGAAGCTCATCATTTTCAAAATATCAATTTATTATTTTCCTCACCAAAGCCTACCCACCCACTCTCTTCATGTCTTGAACTAATGCTACTATTTAGATAGCTGTAGAAAACTGAGATCTCTTCTTGCTTCTTGGGAATTCTTAAATGTGTGATAAAATTTGTAATTCAGCACTCACCTAAATGGACAACTTCAGAGTAAGGTTTCAGTAGAAAATATCTAAATAACTATTTTAACAAAATCCTTGAATTTAGACAACATTGTCACAATTCTCAACAGTGTTTGAATAATCCCACATAACCAGTGTGAATAACACAGTATAATTTATCAAAATGGAAAAATCCATCCAAGCATATTGTTCATTTTTAGTGACTCAAGCATTATGCTTTATTGATAATTGTTTTTCTATTAACATCCTCTCTCTGTTCCAAGACCCTATTTAACATACCACAATGCGTTTAGTTGTCTTCTCTTCACAGTTTCTTTTGTGATAGTCTCTCAGCCTTTATCTTTCAAACCTTGACGATTTTGAGAAACGTTAATCAGACATTTGCTTTATGTCCCTCAGTTTGGGCTTGTGTGATATTTTCTTATGTTTATACTGGGGTTTGAGTTTGGAGAGAGAATGATACAAATGTGAAGTGCCTTTCTCATCTTACATTATCAGGGGACATGTGATCTCCATATGACATTACTTTTAATGTTAACCTTAATCATTTGGTTAGTATGGTGTTTGCTAGGATTCTCCACTGAAAAGCTACTGTTTTTCATTTTCCGTATTCTATCAGAAATGCATTTTTAGTTTAAAAATCTCCAGTCTTCTAACGAGCTTATTTACATATTTTTCTCTTGTATAAATATTTAACACGTTGCTTCTTCTTCCAGGAAAAAGCAAACTTAATTGACATTCTTCCTGGAATCTAAAATAAAAAATCATCTTTTCAACAAATATTTTTAAGTAGTAAAAAATAACTCAGCTCAGTGCTGACTATTTTATATAGAACATTTACATCAATATTGTGACTCATAGCTGCAATACATTTGAGCTTCTCTTGTGATTGATTGACCAGGTTTCCTAGAACTTATAAAAACTCACTTATGGGGATAGGATAGTCTTTATGACATTAATCAATCAATAAAGTACTCAGAAATAGCCCATTTTATGCAGAAGAAAATGTATAGTATACCTATGTGAAATTTTTTTAATATTCTAATAAAAAGAAATACATATGAAATAATATGAATAATTCCAATTTAATTCAATGAGGAAAATATTAATATAAAAGCATGACTCCATTTAAGATTATATATGAATCCCCAGACTTTCTCTTATGAATGAAGAAAAATATGTGCAATAAAAAAGTATCATTTGCAGAGGTTAAAGAAAATGGACACAGCCAAGTTCATCTGATTCTAAAGGCATTTTGTTCTAATTACCATTCTATATTGCTAGTTAGCATACTTACAAAATCGCATATACCACTTGGCTCATTGCCAAGAATCTGAAAAGTGATTATTCCTTCCTACACACATGCCAACACCAGTGACAAAGCTGGAAGTAAATGTCTAAAGCACAGACTTGAAGAAGTTTTAATCACCCACTGTATCACCATAATTTCCAGCACTTCAGTAGTTAAATGGAAGCAAGAAAAATTATGCATCTCACAATATACATTTATTTTATTATGTTTTTTGCCCAACTCAAAGATTTGTCTTCAAAAAGTGTTAAGAGCAGTATGTCAAGTGGCCACATGGTGTCAGGATCTGCATACTATTCTAAAGAAACCCAATTTTGGAGTTTGGAAAAGAAAGCAAGAGTGTTTGTAATGACTTGCCTTCCTTCTTTTCTCCAACTTTGACTACTTCATGTTTTAAGAAAATTCCAACAATTAGGCTCAAAATGTTCACAGAGTTGTTCTAAATTTACTGATATTAAGATGATAAATCTCTGCTGCTACACCCTAATTTAAAAGATATTGATCTGTTTGTAGAGTGTCAGTGCAATAAGCAATCATTTAAATATAACTGGGCATAATTCCTCCTCTACATCATGCCAGGATTGGTCCAGACAGTGTAGGGTGTAGTAGGAAGAGGGAGCACTGGTGTTGAACAACTTTAGCTCAGTAGTATTTTAGATAAGTAACTTGAATTTCTGTTTTATTATTTGAAAAATAAGAATACCAATGCCTACATTAACAGAATTGCTGTACTTATTTACTGATGTAATTAATATGTATTAGGAGGGGGATTCATACTGACCAGAAGATGACTCTTAGGACAAAATCAGATGTTCTGTGAAACTGGACGTATGCCAAATAGGCTTCTTTCATAGGAAAAAACATTTCTAGAGCTGACCCTAAATTGGAGTCATCTTCATTCTTCTAGGTAGTTAAGGTAATGGCAAACAAATTTCTCTTGAAGTCTGTGGTGCCTCCACTGTCAAGAATACACGTATGAAAAACCTGTTTTGAGATCTTGGGGAGACCTACCTTAATATTTTGGAGAGACCTATCCTTCAGTCACATCCAGGGAAAGGAGGGAACAATATACTACCAAGCAGACAAGATGTAGCTTGGACACAGCTTGGACACAAACTCCCAGAGTAATGGAGGGGAATTCCATTTGCAGCGTAGCGCTGAGCAGCTATCAGGTCAAGAAAAAGCTTTCGAAGACCTCCTAACAAAGCTTATAGAGACCTACAAGTTTATATTTGCTATAATCAGTAAACGAAGAATTTGTCGAACTTTCATAGAGCAAAACTAAGGAATTGGTTCTGTTTTTGTTTTAAAAGCGCTTTCAGTAACAACAGTTTTAACGAAGACAAAGATAAATGAATCAGAGGAAATATCTCCAGAAGAAAAGATGAGAATACAGAGTATTAGAAGGGATACACCAATATCAGCAGGAGCAAACCTTTTCAATCAAGGGAAACATGGGTCTTCTGATAATCAGAATCTTTGGTAGCAAAGTATAAAATCTCATCTTGGAAATGTTCATGACCAATACAATTAAATTATATGCTTTGAAATTGGGGTGTGAAATGAGTAGGCAGTTAAAAGGAAGTTTTTTTTTTTTTTTTTTCTGTATTGCTTTGTTCTTTTTTTTTCTAAATGGTGTAAGACAGGAGAAGCAGAACCAGTTTTTTGGTTTTTTTTTTAAGGCTGAGTGGTTCACTGAAAGAGAGTTTGAAATGATAAGCAATTTGATTCATAGACAGATTTCAAGACATTTGTTTATTTTATAATTTCATGAGATTAGTTTCTAAAGTTTACAGATAAAAGTGATCAAAAATGATTTTTATGATTTACATGTTTTTAGACATAACTATCAGCACAGTAAGAGAGAAACAAAAGTTATCTATTTAAACTACAAGATATTTTTCTCTAACTTCCTCACTCATTACCTACACACTGTGTGACTCCCAGGAATAATATTATAAAGAGAGAATATTATATTTAGAGAAAACTATTACTGGACTATTAGCAAAGTAAACTAAGATGAAATTAAAATACAGCTTATTTTCCTTAAAAGCATTTTGTTCAAGTCTTTGTAAACTAGCTATCACATTGCTATCAGTGGATACAGACAAATAGCACTTTAAAAATAACCATTTTGGGGAGTTTTATGTATACTGCTGAGTGTTTAAAATAGCCCTTCATGAATGAAGATGATGAAGGCTTGAGGAACTTTTACAAAATTCCTTTTGCTCACTCATCATAGAGTGTCTTTTCTTTGGTTGTTCTACGCATTATAATGTATAAAATAGCTTATGTCGTCATATACTGAAAATTACAGTAGCTATGTATATGGGTCTTTGAAGGTAAAACAAAACTCTTAAGACCTAAAAAACAAATGATAAAGAGAAGGAAAAAGAAACAGCTCTTTGCATTAATGGGTCTTGTCTGCCTCCATTGGTCTTTGAAAAACAACCATTTGTCATCAAAATAAACCAGTATTTTGGTTTTTGTTGTTGAAGGAAAGGCCTCCCTAAAAATGTTCACATAGGCTTTTCAGGATGTCCAGAGCAGGCTTTTCTAACAGATGTCCACTAGGCATGTGGAACTAAGGTGAATTGAGGTCCATGCAAGCTTCAAGAGAAACTGCTGCTATTAAAGAATGAAGGTGACATATGTTTATGGTCATCTCCAGAAATAACCGTTTTTTATCAGAGGAGCCTATCAAACAACTAGAGTATCTGGTTTTGTTATATGAATTATCCTCTCCTGGTCAAGTGAGGCTCCCTTCTCTCTCCTGGATGCCCAGACTCCTACCCCATTCATTAACTCAAGGATATAAACCCTCAATCTATCCCGTTTACTCTAGAATTTAAATTCTTCACATATATATGTATATGTAAATAGACATTTCTCCTTCCTCTTCAACTAATCTGTCTGATGTTAACTTATTTGCTGAGCAGTGTAAAAAGAACCCAGAGAAGTGGGGGAATATTTCCCCTGCACCCCAATGTCATTACCTAGTTCTTACAAGCATTTCAAAAGTAAAAATAAAAGCATGAGTATGTTCTCTTTGTACTCTTACAGAAAAATTTCCAAGACATGTTGTTCAATAAAAACAAAGAGAAGAATAGAACTATTGTTATAAAATTCATATATAATAAAAAGACGAAAACTTACCCATATTTATTTTTGCAAGGGAAACCTCTGGAATGATTGATAAGAAACTTTTTAAAAAGTGTTTATTTGGAAGTCGGAGTTTAAACCAAGGTGATTAGAAGTAGTGTATTATTCATACATTTCATTATGTATCATTTTCTTTTAATTTTAAAAAAATGTGTTTTGAACTACATGTATTACATACTCAAAAATTTAAAGATTACAAAAAATATTGAAACACTAAAAATAACTAAAATATAAAATGTAAAAGATCTGCATTGTATTGCTCTTCTTAACATTTCTCTGTAATATAACCACTTAATTTTGTATATTATTTTTTTAGAGAGGAGGAAGAAGCATTCATCATTTTTTAAAATTTATTTGTTCATCATGGTTGTTCCCCCTGGCCCTGGTCTTTAACCCTGGTGCCTGAGACTTATGTGGACTGCTCCCAGTGGCCTTATCCACTAAACCACCTGGGTACTTAATATTTTTACTCCTCTAGCAAAGTGTAACTATACTCTTTTATAATATAATGAACCACCTGATTTTCCATTTAAATGAAAATTTGATGAAAACTAATATAACTATTTTCTACACTAGCACAAAAAAATCGAAAACGATATTTACAAGTAATCTATGGAATGAATAATATTAACGTAATAGTTTCTTTTGGCAGTTGTCCTTTGAAAACATTTTGCAAACATTGCACAATCAAATTATTTTGTTCTTGGTACAACAGTAGTAATTCCTCATTCTGTTTTGATTATATCAAGTTTTCCATTAAATACTGTGTTCCAATCCGTTAGGTTCATTTTTAATTTAAAATTTCTATTTGTCCAATAAATGAGTTTTTACTTGATAGCAGCTTTCCCTCACTAGCCTTTACATGTAGAGTTGTGTAAGGACATTTTACAATCTTCACAAATTCTTTGTTTATATTTAATATGAAACTTTTTTGTAGTCTGACTTATATAATTCTTTCTCTTTCCTAACCTTAGAGCTAAGGGGGAATTTTTTGCTCGGGGCAATTTGCTAAGCCCAAGAATCACAGAAGTATGGAAGAGAGACATTAATTAGATATTAGCTCCTGGAGGCTTTTGTGAGATAAATAAAGGGATATAATAAGTTGGGGAGGAGCCTGATAACATCAAGGTTATAAACTATAGGGAAATGTGTAGATTTAGACTATCAAAGAGAGCACTGCAAACCTCAGTGTTTGATTTCCTGCTTTGTAGCAAGGACATTAGATATAAATTCTGCTTAAACAGAAAGAGACTCTATTACTCTATCTAGCTCCAAACTAGATAGCAAGTTACATATTGAGAAGTTTGATATTAATAAGGGGGAAGGAGAGGCTTAGAAATGAAAGATAAGTTGTAAAACTTGTCTTAAGAGTAGTCAGGCTAAGGAGGTAAAAGAGTGACTATTACTTGGATAATCTAAAGTTTCCTGAAAATGTGTACCATCAATAAAAATTGTTAAGTGCCTACTTGTGAGTCATGAAGTGGTGAGTCTTAGTTAGATACCTAATACCAAGATGTGGATTTAATTTGGAACCGCAGTCTGTTTGATTTTTATATTTCATGAATATTTCTTTGAGAGATCTCAATAGAATTGTATGGATATGTAATAAAATCTGTTATTTGAATAGTAAACATACTTTGTTGATTTAGCTATGGCAATTCCATTGTTTCTAAAATTAAATTGCATTAACCCTGTGAAAATAGCAACATTTAATTTAACACTATGGGATTCTTCCAACTTAGCTTGCTTTTTTGGCAAGACTAGTTGCAAAATAAAGGAACAAGAACCTAAAAGAAATGAAAGCTTTTGAAGGTCTAATTACAAAGATTTCATCTTCTCATTTTTTCCTGGAAACATCTAATCAAGAAAAATAAAAAGTCTTTGTCCTTCTGTGATATTATTTGAATTAACTCCTATATTGCACCCTTTACATTAAAGATGAGGGTGCACCCTGGTGGCCTAGCAGTTTAAACCAGGCACAGTCCACATATATCCCAAGGTTATAGGTTCAAATCCAGTGCCGGAGAAACAACCAATGATGAATAACTGAATAAAATAAAGTATTTCTTCTTCCTCTTTCTTCCTGCCTACCTGCTTACCTGCTTTCATTCTTGCCTGTACTTTCCCTTCAAAAAAAAAAAAAAAAAAAACTGAAGAGGTGGGGGCCTCATAATAAATTAGATTTTTTAGGAGAATAACACTTAACCGTAAACCTTGGTTTCTCACATACACATGCAGTATAGTGAGGAGTTGACTGGAGAGCAGTCAAACTGGGGAGGAGACAGAATGTCTTACTATTCCAAACGTGCTGCTGTCTACTCTGAGTCTTTATGGAATAATAGAATCTGTCTGTAGATGCCAGCAGGATTGGTATCAAACTTCCTTCTCTGCAGTTAAGGAAACTGAACACTTTGGTTACTAATGTGCATTTTCATAGCATTGAAACTACACAATTCTCTGATATTTTATAATATGGAAATTATCAGATACAAGCTCCTGCATCTCAAACTAGATCTCTAATAGAATCCTTAGGAACTGGACAAAAATAGAAAATATCTGGAGATATACTGGGGGGATAAAGCACGCCGAAGGTAAGATACCCACTAAGGGGCAAATCTCTTTCCAAACAAGTTTAGAAAAACATCAGTGTCTTAGATTCTTTGGCAAGAGTTTTGGCCTCAAGTATTCAGTCAGTGATTTAAATCTTTATGTTCTTTAACTTAAGCTTTTTAAATTTACAAATATTTTGTAGCTACTCTCAATAGGAGGAACAGATCTCACTATAATAATTTTCAGTGAAGAAACAATGAATTGAAATCAAACAGATGGCTAATTAAGCGTTGTTTCTATGGAGAATGAAGTACAAGTGCTGCCTTTCAGGACACATTTAGGACACACTTCATCAATCAGCCCTCCCAGCACATGAGTGTGCTTCACAGTGAGTGCCAATATTTTATATGAGCCAACAGGATATTCTGTATGATATTATTTCAGAATATCTCCAGAAGCAAATCATTTCTCACCACCTTCATGGCTATGAAGCCACCATCATCTCGTCCCTGAATTCCTGCAGTAACCTCCTAACCAGTCTCTCTACTCCCACCCCATTTTCTCTGAGAGTCTCTTCTCAACAGAAGTGTGAGAAGAGTGATTCAAACTATAAACCAGACCATGTCGCATCTCAAACCCTGTGCTGGTGCCTATACAGGGAAACCATTACATAGAGTAAAAGCCAAAGTCTTTATAATAATAGATGAAGTTGAGTTCTCCAAAAGCAGAGCTTGAGGGAGGATTTGTTAAAAGTGATAGAGTGTGATGGAATCTCAGCAGCAACCTATAAGTGAGGGAAAACATAAGAAGGGGAAGAGTTGAGAAACAATAATCTCAGGCGAAGCCCATCCACAGCGATAGGGATCTGATGTGCATATCGATTACAGAGCTTTTCTGTCTGGAGGGAGCAAGACCCACCTTTTAAACCTATACATGTGATGTATAAATGAATAAATAAAATTTCAGAATTTTCTGGTTCTACAATTTCTACGTTTCTCTAGAGGAGAAGTACTTTCCAACCAAATATGTGCCTTTCAGTCTAAGCTACTAGATGCTTAGGAGCATCTCTGTATAATCAGAGCCATGGCTCACTGAAGGAATGTTCTCTCACTGTATGAAATTGAATCAGATCAATTATATCAAATCAATTCATATACTTTTCTGACATGCCAGAGATCTGACTATCTCCAGAAAGGACAATTTGAGATTATGAATAGTCTTTCCAGCATTCCCTTATGATTCAGAGGCTAATTCTTTAGATGAAATCAATTTTGTCTTTTATTCTTGAGTTATTGAAAATATGCTTCATTATACAAATCTTTTTAATGAATATGTCTTGCATATTGTGCTAGAGAGTTATGTCCTTATAACTCAGATTAAAACCAGTCAAGCAGAAAAAAAAAGACTAATATTCTTACATTCAATAAATATTTACTGAATGTGATATAAATGGCAGGCACTATTCTAAGTTCCTGTGGATATAATAAAGCAAAATACATAAAGTTCTTAAAATCAGGGAGTGTACATTCTAATGAGAGAGACAAATAATACATCAAACAATAATCAAGGATAAAAAATATTATACAGTGATCTATGCTAGGGAGAGATGTAATAGTTACTGGGTAGTTAGACCAGATGTCAAAGAAGGACTTTTCCTGGAATGTTATTTGCCTTAAATCTTAAGAAGAAAAAGCCTCCCTAAAAACATTCCAAGAGAAGGAAGAAATTGTATAAAAGACCTAAACCATTCAAATAATAGCAATGACAACAACAGGTCAGTATTTCTAGGAAACGAAGCAAAAGGGATAATGGGGTTTGAAAACAACAGAAATATAGTTGTTATAGATAATTCTAAGAATTTTAAAGGAAAAAGAATATAGAAAAGAATTGGCTGCTGGAGAAGAGGTTTCGTGTTTTCAAGAGTGATGATGCTTTAGCATATTTGTGTGCTGCTGGAACGATAGAGTGGAGAGGAAGACATTGATGGTACTTGAGAGCAGAGATAATTTCAGAAATGAAATCTTCAGAAATCATTTGTGCAGATTTTGACCTTGATACGATCCAGGACTCCATGTTCATAGGAGGACAAGCAGAGAGTTTAATGAATTCAGTTATGGAAATATCAGGTGAGGAGCTGAGAGTGACGGCAGAAGTCTTGTTAGCTTGAGGGGCAAGAAAAAGTGTAAAAACACTATTTAGAGCATGAAAAAGTGAACAATTGGAAAAATAGCAAAAAATGGAAAAAGCTTCCTGCAACTGCTATAAAATAGCCACTTAAAAGACAGCTATTTGAAATACAAATTAGGCAGTATTTAATGAAGCATAGATTATGTGTATGTGCTGTTTATACATTATTCTATTCCTGCTAATATATTCCAAATAATCTTTTATGCAGGCACAGAAAGATGCATGGACCAGACTATGTACCCCAGCGTAGTTTCCACATGAGAAATGTGGCCATCAATTGACAATGGGTAGATAAAAATGTTTTTTGAAAACACAGCAACATTCAAAAGAATGATGAAAATCTACATAGATCACTGATGTTAGATGTCTGACACATAACTTTGAATCTAATAAGGAAGAAGCAGAATGGTAAGTGCAATGCAGTTCAATTTCTGTTAGCTAAAAACACAAAACAACGCTACAGCATGTTGTTCTTTGACGTACATATATAAAAGTTGGTCTCACTGCTGTGAAAAGAACAATGAGGTCAGAATGGGAAATGGAGACAAACACAGAAAAAAAAAAAGAACTGTCATGAATCAGTGACAACAGTTTGCAATAACTGGCTTATCCACCAACATCCAGTCCATCAAACAACAATAAAAATGGGAGCTTGATCTAGACAATAAAATATTCCAGTGCGCATATTATATTTAGAAAGAAGAAAATGTGTAAATTTCTGTGGCAATATCAAGTTTTCTAGTCAATGAAGAAATATCAGTAGAATTCTGTGTATTATTTAGTGGTATTACTAGTTTAGGATGTATGAGAAGTCAGTGATAATTTATATGGTGTCATGTTTTGTGTCAGCTCAGTGTTGGTATCCAATACATTGAGGTGCTTCCCACACCCATTTACTCATTCCTAGTGATTAAACTTCTGATTTACCTGTTTTCCTTTTTTTGTATTTCTTCTCCACTTTGATAATAAGCTTCAGTTGAGACTTTATTCAAGTAAAGTAGGAGTTCAGGGCTCGCCTGTATTTCCCTATTTCATTTCTCAAGCTAAAAATGTATTCCCATTAACTATACATACATATATTGTATATTTAACTGCCTTCTATATTTGGTTTATGTATAGAATTTTATTATTTATTATATGAATTTAACAAAATGACCTCCTACTAGAACCATACTGCTTAAAAGTATTTAACATTGATTTACATTTTCTTTAATCTTTACAAATAGATGGGGTAATTTTATTGTAATTGTACAATCGTTAAAAGATATTATTAAGTATGTTTACACAGTTTTCATTTAAGGTAAATTGTACACTAAACATAGAAGCTTAAAAAATATTTGTCTTTTCAGTTAAACATTTTTTTTTCCTTTCTAAGAAGACTTGCAAACTAGATTACATAAAGACACCCTCTTATCTTGGAAAGATTACACATGTTGGGCACTGACCAAATGCTGTCTTTCCAGTAATTTATTTTAAAAGGGAGCATTTGTTTAACACAAGTGATTTTCAAAACTATGTCATTACTCTTATGGTTTTTAAATGAATTGCACACTTCCTTTGATATCAGATTCTAATTCATCAGCAGGCTCAATGGCTGTTCCTACAACAACAAAAAAACCCCATCTTTTTACAATAGAAATGCTTGCCAAGAATATATCAAAACTCACTTTGTCAGTTTAAAAATAGATTTTATATAGCAAGTAATAGACTCTTTAAAACTGGTGTAGAAACATAGACCATAATATTCAAAAGAATGAAACAATAGTTATTATCAAAATTTAAAATGTATGCATATATTTCCTTAAAAAGAAACTTCAATAACTCACTCTGGTTCTACCTGGTTTGTTTTGCTCTACAGTCCTTGGAGATAACTCTTCCTTAATATATGCACCCCAGTCTATGCATGCCTTGGGCATAGGTGTAAAAGGGAGAAAGAGGACTCCTCAGTAGATAGATGTATTTTGACACTTCTCTTGTGCACTTAGTTAACCAAGATGCATATGAATACACACACGCACACATACACTTGTACAAACACATGCATACATACACGCAATACACACACCCTCCCATAATTTTCCCAGCTTAAAAATGTTGAAAGTTCCATCCTGTTTCTCATCTTTTCTAGCCCCCTTCACTTTCCACATTTTCCTTTTCACCCCATTCCTTTATTACTCTTATATTATCATTTTCAGGTTTTTTCTCCATCTCCTGTGATTTCCAAGGATGTTCTTTGTGACAAGGCCTCAGTCCCTCTTAAGGATTCCCCTTACTTTATTGATGCCTTGATTCGACAGCCCTGGGCACGTTCCCGGTGACAGGGACTGCAGAGACAAAGATGAACAAACTTACATTGGCTTCATCTGCTCTAATCAACTAATTATTCACCTTGATCATGGTCTATATAAACTTTATCCCATTTGCTTTCCCACTAAAGCAAAGATCTTATTTGCCCCATTTGAGAGAGAAGGAACCCACTTTAGAAAAGTTCAGCAATTTTCCAAATGTCATCCAGCTAGCAAGTAGAAGAACTAAATTAAACGATGTTTCTAACTGCAGTACTGAAGATCTTTCTGTGGTTCTGCTGACTCCCCTGGCAACTGACCTGTCCAAACCCAGCGGGGCTGCTTGCATCGTTAGACCCAGGTCTATAACAGAATCCCATTTTACCCATGAGGTATTCAGCTTGTTGAAATTCTAACTTCTATCAGATATAAAAAGCAGCAGTATTTTCCTCAGTGACCAAACCTGAGGTGCAGATCTCCCCAGACCTTTATTTCCTCCTCCTGTTCAGTTTTCTCCACTTGACTTTTTGTAATTCCCTCTGACCCACCACCACACTTGGAGTTAAGATGATTCTCAGGCACTTTGCATAAGGTGAGGAAAGTTTAATAGTGATTCTTCAAAAATGTAATGTAATATTCATTGCTAATGCTAATTTCAGATACTTAAAATGCTTCAGAGCAGAGATAAAGAAGTATAAACAAGAGATAAATTGATAAACAGACATACAAGTTTGGTCCTCAGTGATTTTTAAAGAGGAGATATCCTTTGTTATTACATTTGGTCCTTTCTAATGTCTATTAGGAATAATAGGTAGGAATCCAGCCCTTCTTTATGAAAACTCCTTAGCTAATACTTGTTAGAAACCTCTGAAAGTACCCACAGAATCTATAAACACTCCCCAAACTTCTAGTATGAGTCGACTCCTCCAGGCCCCTTGCAACTGCCTTCAAATATGAGTGGTTTTGCTATCACTACTGAGTTTCTTTGGAAACCTCAGTTTTCAAGAAAGTTTGCTTTGGTTTGGTTTTAATCAGAAGCAACTATTTCTGACAGTCTGAGTGCTTTGGCTAAAGTTCATTTTTATCTTTTGTTTGTTCGTTCCGTCTTGAGACTATGCAGCCTGGCATACATGCAAACTTTTGGAAAGGAAATAAAAGAATCTCATGATATATTCTTTACTTTTAGCTTGACATTTCTGATTAGAAAAATATACTTTTTGTAAAGACAAACTTAAAAATGAGCTTAAAATGCAGAAACATATAAACAGAAAAGAAAAATAACTCCTTTCATAGTATATCACTGAGACAGCCTACTTCAAAACTTGGATAAATGTCTTTTGAGACCTGTATATATTTCAGTCTATGGGAGAAATTGAGCAGAAGTCATAAAAGTAATTAAAATATGTTGTTTAGTGATACATGTCTGCTTTGGCAAAGTAAGGCTATATTAGAAATTCTTGTCTTAGCACCTGCTTAGAAGTCCTTACTAAAAGTCCTATTTAATTAAACTAATGGACATTCTAGGGACATTGCCCAGTGAGACATATTAGCAGAAGGAAGATAGTTATCTATTCCATACCTGAAGATTCATGACTCCTGCTTCTCACCTGGTCCACAAATGTATCTCAAGATGCCACCCATGTGCCTTTGCTTTCTAACACCTCAGTACAAATGGTCTAACCTAGCTTCATGGCTTCCCATGTGTAAAATAACCATAAGAAAGCATGTGAACTAATGAAAGGAAATTAAAAATTAATACAGTAAGCATGCTGCAAGCAAAAATCCACCTGTAGTATAAGAAAGGTAAAACAAAGTTAATTTATGTTCCAAGGAGGGAGAGAACACATTCCGTTTTTCTAATCAAATTGAGTCAGAGTATAAGGCTGGCTGATACAACATATGTCTTTGGTGCTGGGTCTTAAAGGGTTTGACATTTGTACAGGACAGTACCTGCGCCTCTCTCTTCCCCTCAGAAATAGTTTATTTTCCATTTTACCTGCTTTGGGAGCTGATTGGTCTGAGTGTATCCTTATGTTTTCAGGGGGTTCAGGAAGTGGAGAATTTGCTCCAGACAACTGTACGGAGAAGGACTGAACACGTCCATCTGGCACATAATCATGAAAGGAACTGTTTTTTTCTCTGTTCACTGGACGTAGCCCTGATCCCTCCTGAACTCTTCTGTTATTGACTTGCTTATTAAATGAATTGCATATAGACTGACAGCCTAAGGCCTTCTGGGTGGCAAGCAAATTATCATTTTTGTTTTTTTATTTGTGGTGTGTGACCTTGTTTATGAGACTTTGTGATAGGTTCACAACAAAATTTTAGATGAAAAAGCAGTGTGATTAAAAAGGAAGAATTTCAATTTATGAGGCAGAAAAGGTGAAAATGAAGAAATAATCTCAGCAACAATAAAAAATAAATGTTATTTTAATGACCTGAATACTAGGGTGTCTGTGGTTATTTTAGCACACTGGAGATGACTTATAATAATAAAAAAGGAATTTTTCTACATTGATACTTTTGGTATTTTTGAAAAGAACGAGGCTGCTTTATATATCTTTCAAGTAATGTCTTAAGTGGCAGGGATACTTAGAGATCCCAGGTCTGCAGTCTTCTGGGATTCATTGGTTTTCCAGTTATACAAAAATAGATTAACATGTGCACAGCTAAATTCAGTCGCTAAATTTGACTTTAATAAAGTTTCTGACAAAATCAGATTGTCAAAATTTTTTCAGAAATACCAGTTAGAAATTACATACTGATTTGTAAAGTTTAGCATTCAAGCCTCCTGGCTTTGTGCTTTTACCTCTTCTAGGCCTCTGTGAAACGGATTATAAATGGAGCACATGTTTATATTGTGAGCTGATGACTAACAAGACTCAGACTATGTCTGCTCAATAGCTATAAAAGTAGGCTAGCACATCTAAAGACAGCTAGTTGATAGCTTCAGTCATTTGCTAATTCACCATTTCATTCAACTCCAAGCTGTTTCACTTCCATGTGCGAAACATTAATTTAGGTACAGTGAAAGGAAGAGGTTATACATACAACAAGGTCCCGCTTTGAAGAAGCTCTTCATTCTGCTAGGGTAACTGTGTGCCCAAACTTTTAATTAGGTGATAGTTCAAGAGCTATTGCAGAGACTTCCCTATTTCTATTTTTGTTCTTAAGTTTGTATTTGTGGTAATGTCCCTGCAACATGCAATCCACTGCAGAGATTGAGAGGAAATTTTCAGACGTTCCTGAATATCAGCATTTCCTTGCAATTTATTTCTAAGACTGCATCCACTTATGCAGAAGTAAAATATCAGGAAGCTATGTATAGTCACAAATATTTTATTCCTATATCTTGTGTAGTGAGACTGTAACACATGTAATTGCATTATATTGTGAATGTTTTATTCTGCTCTGAGGCTGTGGGCAGATGGATAACCTTTTCTTTTTCATTTCCTCAATATCTTTTGTCCAAATAACACTGCATAACCTTTCCCTTGGCAGAAATGTGTGAGAACAGATGGCTTTTTTTCCTCATGCTATATAGTGTCAGCTATTAAACAGCAGTGATGTTTTTGGGAACACAGCAAACATAGGGGTAATTTAGCAAATGTATCTCTCTTCTACTAATCACTTACAGTACCAGTCAATGTTTCTGTCCAGAGTATAGCCAGACTGAGATTTGGTTGTTTGTTTTTTACAATTAAAAAAAAATTAAAGGAAAGATATAGTAGGAATGAAGGTGACAGGCGAGCAGGCAGGAAGAGAGAGAAGGAAGAAGTACTTCATTTTTATTTAGTTGTTCACATTGGTTTCCCATCTCCCACACCGCAACCCTGGGTCTTGAACTCAGAACCTTGGGATGTATGTGGGATTCCTCCCTGGGTGCCCTAAGACTGCTGGGCCACCAGGGTGTGGCCCAGACTGAGATTTTTAAAAGGCAAAATTCACCTGGCTACTTCCTTGCTTCATATCTGTCCATAGAGCCATTTTTTTTTTTTTAGGGTCAAGAGGTCTCACAGGATCTAGTCTCTTCCTGCCGCTCTGACTTCAGGTTCGCCTTTCTCTCTCTTCTTCCCCAAGGTCCAGCCACTCTGAACTTCCATTCTTAATGCTTCCAGACACTGGAGCAGAGCTGCCTGAGTTTCATCCTCAAATGGCCTTTTACTAAATCTGCAGTCTTAGATAAGATGTGTCCATGCTTCAGTCTCCTCGTATGTAACATGGACGTCAGAATGGTATCCACTTAGTAGTTTTATTATTCTGAGGGTCAGACAATACATATAAAAATGTGGAATCATACCTGGTTTACAGACAGGGACTTGATCCTCTCACCTAAGTGCATAATATATGCTTTGTCAGCTTTACAATGCTGTTCCTGGATCATTTCCTTGAGCTAAACAACTGTTTTGTTTTGTTTTGTTCACGGAAAAGTGCCTTCAGGAATGAAGGCAAGCAGGCAGTAATTACGAAAGAGAAAGAAATATTTTTATTTTATTTTTATTTTAGTTGTACATCTTGGTTGTTCCCCCTGGTCCCAGTACACAGATACGGGTCCTTGGGATATATGTGGACTGCAGTCAACCAGAGGCAGGGGACCCAACTGCTACTCCACCAAGATGCACTGGAATATTTATTCTTTACATATCAGCTTGATTTGGCTGTGTATGGAAAACATTGCTTCTTCTTTTTAGATCAGAACTCCCTGTTAGCTATTCTGGGCACTCAGTATGTACTTAGAAGCACTTGTCACAATAATGATTAGATAATTAAATGGTACTCTTCTCATTCTTTTGCTTGAGTCTATCTCTGCTGCTCCTTGATTATGGAAACCCAGAACATCTTGCTTACTACCCTGCAATCCAACAACCCTCTCTCCCCCAACATAGGAGCAACTCTCTGTCTCTGAAGTGACTGACTAATTTCACTTGTTTTCTTTTTCTCTTCCTGCCCCTTTATCAGCCATGAAATATGTGACAACAGGGAGAGAGGAGGGACACTTAAGAAAAATCTGTGCTCTGAAATGCCATCTGCCCCACATCCTCAAAAAGGAAAAGGAAGTCGTTTGTTGAGATGGAGAACAATAAGCTGGGAGCATGTTAAAAGGTCAGAAAGGATGTGAATCGCACATTTTTCATTAAAAAATGAATGATTATTCCCAACAGCATCCTTGAAATCCAGGCAAGGTGAGTCAAATATAATTGCAGAAGGTACAGACGGAAACTCCTAATGAAACCTCTGCGATCCGACCATGGCCTCTTGTGCCATGGCAAAAAAAAAAAAAAAAAAAAAAAATCCTATTGTCAGAGAGCCTCTTTTGTAATTTTCCCAAGTCCCTTATAGGAATTCAAAAGCACTAATCTTCCAGCAAGGACATTTTTGACCAATCTGTTACCTCATGCTCACTCCCTCACTGGTGTCTTCATTTGCATTTCCTCTTTTCCTCACTTTCTTCTTCAAGGGCAAAATCAGTTCTGGTGTCTCCACAGAATAGAATATATTTTAGGCTATCTGCTCACTCCCTCTTAAAAAAAAAACAAAATAAACAAAAAAAACCTTCATATTTCTATTTTTGAATAGCTTTCTGCTATTTTCACATCTTTCTTTCTTTCTTTTACAATGTTTAGCAGTTAAAGCCAGAATGGCTCCATTTATTTTCCTTTCTGTTGCTTCTATCTTTCTGCATTATCTAGAGTTAGCCAAAAGATGTCAGTCTTACAATTCAAACCAGTCTTTTTCTTCCTCTCCTTCCTAAATAGCCAATAAGAAGTCAATGTAAAATACAAGGGCAAAGACCTATGAAATCACCTAAAACTCTAAACAATAGGCATACAATCATATGCACTCATATATTCTCTAAAAACTTAAATGCATCCTATCTATTTGGGATTAACAGGATGTAATCAGTAGGCAATTACTATTCCCAGGCCTTTTCCAAATAGCTATAACCAAACCAGGATTGAGACTAAAGAATCATAGAACTGTGAGGCTGGAAAGTTCTCTATTTTTACTCTCGGAATGAATTTTTTTATATAGGAGTAGAATGTGATCATTTAGTACAAATCTGCTTCCTATTTATACATTCGTTTATCTAGCAATTTTTGTTGAACATGTTTTATGTGCTTGACAATGGAATAATTGTTAAGAATGCATAAGTAAAAAAGCTTAGCTAATCCTTGTCCGGTGTTGTGGGTTGAAATGCCCCCATCCCCCCAAAAATAGGTGCATTGAAGCCCCAGTATCTTAGAATATGAACTTCTTTGTAAATAGGGTCATTGAAGCTATAACTACTTTAAATGAGTTTATACTTTATCCTACATGTTTCTTTAGTAATAGAGTGGGCCTTAATGCAATATGACAGATGTTTTTTTATAGAAAAAGGAGAGAGAATCACAGGAAAAAGATGGTCATGTGATGCTAGAAAAGAGATTGAAATGCTGCATCTGTAAACTAAGTAATGCCAGGGATTTCTGGCAAACACCGAAGCTATCATTTTCAGAGGTAGCATGGCCCTAATGATACTTTGATTTTGGACTTTTTCAGAACTGTGAAATAATAAATATATGATAGATATGATAGATAGAGAGGTATGATAGATCACAAGAGAAAGAGAGACACAGACATAGACAGAGATTTATATATCATGAAGAACTGACACGTGATTATGGTTAAGAATGAGAAGTTCCACAGTTACCTTCTGCAAGACGGACGTTTGAAAAAGAAGATGGAGTAATTCAGTGTGAATCTGAAACCTGAGAACCAGGGAAACTGGTGGTGTAATTCCCAGTGAAAGGGCAGAAGATGAGCTGAGGTGTCCTGAGAGGCAGGAAAAAATACAGGATAAATTTTTCCTGCCCAGTTCTACTCAGGTTGACTAAATTGTGGCGTTACCTACATTGGGGAGGAAAATTCACTTTTCTGAGTTTATTATTCAAAGGCTAATCTCATCAAGAAACACTCTCCTAGACACACCCAGAAGGAGGTTTAATCTGGATGCCCCCAAATCAGATTACCTATGAAATCAGCCATCACAGCCTTTCTATCATCAAAGAAAGATTCATCATCTTTCCTGGGGTTTGTCCTAAGAGTTTCTCCAGTTGTCTTTATTTGACTTTTCAGGTGGCCGAGCTGAGAATTCTCAGTACAGTGTTACCATTGCATTTCTCAGAGTCCTTCTCTTCAGCCCCTCTCTGAGATTTTGAGGGGGGAGAAAAATGTTCATCAGCTCTCCCTCGGATTGTGTCACTTAATTCTTTAGGTCATTAATTTCACTGGTCCTATGCGGCCACGATTGCCCATGAGAGAGATTTTGACTCATGTGTAATTTGGGTTGGAGAGATTATTTAAGGTACATAAAAACCTCTTTTAGAGCTTCAGGAGGGTCATTAGGACACTGTAAATGCAGCTTACACTATATACACGTTTCGTCTCCTTTATGCCTGTACCAGAAATAGAAAGCTACCAACCAAAGCTTTATTATGTTTTAAATAGAATACTGGAAAAAAAGAACACCCAAGAATAATGGTTAGGTAAGTGATAAAGGTAATTTAAGAGATACTCTACATCATTTGTAAAATACTTACGAAGTCTTCACAGCAACCTGGAAATATTTTTGATCTACAACTAAGAGAAAAAAAGTAGAATACAAAGTAATGCATAATCGAAAGTTTTTGAAAAATAAAGCAAAACATTTGGATTGTTCAAAGGTTGTAAGCCATAAATTTCAGTTTAAAAAAATCACAGGAAAATTACTTATAATCCCATATTCTTATAAAAGCAAATAATTTGTTTTAAAGGAAAGGTATAGGCAGGAATGAGGGAGAACAGGAGGCAGGCAGGGAGAGAAGAAAGAAACATCTTTATGTTATTATTTAGCTGTTCACACTGCTTACTTCCCTGGGACCCGGACTGAAACCCAGAGGTATGTGGCTTGCTCCTTCAGAGGAGATTGACCTAACAGCTGTTCCACCAGGGTGCACCTAATTTTTTTCTTTACAATATTTGGCTTATTATACACTTACCAAATTTTCTTTTGCTACTTTGACATTGGATATATTGTTCTATCTCCTTGGACTACCTTTGATCATGTTCTCTAGCTAGAAAACTAATTTATTAAATTATCTGGCATATATTTATGAAGGACCCTGTAATATAAACTGCTAAAGATTGTAATGAAATATATGTAGAAGTGTTCTTTCCAGGTCTTCTTAAGGTGATGTTCAAGGGAATTCCCTTTGTGATCCCACCCTAGATTTAATGGAGTGTTTCCTCCCATATACACACCACTTTAGGAGCAGTTAGCAATTATAAGGGAATGATTATGTATTGCATTTCTCTTTAGCTAGTCTCTGAACATATTGAAAGCAAAAGCTGTCCTATTTCTTTGCTTGGGGACTTGTTCTCCTTTATCATTGACTTCTTTCTGTCAGAGTATCGCATGCTGAGAGATGGGGTGACGTTTTAGCCCATACACAGGCTTCCCAAGAAATTCATGACAAAGATTTGAAATTCCTTCCAGAGTGTATTCATGTATAAAAGGAATTCTTCAAAGGAATAGAGTGAATATATTTATTTATAGATCACTTAAAATTTACTCTAGAAGGTTGTCTGTTCCTTTTTAAAATCCACATTGTTTGTTCCGTGCCTCTAATGGTGATAAAAGTTCAGAAATAAGTAGTCTGTTGGGACTCTCACTAGATATTAGACGTTTAAAGGTCACCATGATTTAGTCTTTAACTTGTATGACGAGTCACCTATTCATTCATTTAGTCACCTCCTCATTTGATTCTTCATGAAATAGATGCTCGTCAGATGCCTGTGTAGATGACTGAGATCAAAGACATACAAATATGAAGAAGATAAGATCACTGGGTCTTAAGGATCTCACAATTTATAAGAAAAAGTAAGTAAAGTCTGTTGGAAAGGGAAGCACCAACAAGATGGTATAGAAGCAGGAAGAATGGGAGTACCTACTGCCTGTAAAGATCAGGGTGCACTTCGGTGAGGCATTTCTGTTAATTAAGACCGTAAACATTTGATGAATTTATTGTGAGGTTCAGCAGGTGAATGGCGAAGCTCCTACCTCAAGACAATAAGAACCAAGTTCCCTTCAGGTATGGTGTGATTAGCATAATGACAAATTGCAAAGAGGATTCAGATTGTAAGGAAAGACTCCAGACATTTAAAAAAAAAAAAAAGAAAGAAAGAGAGAGAAATACTCACGGGACACAGAACTAAATCAGTGTAATAAGAATGTATGAAACCAGAAATCAGCAGAGGATCGTAGACCCAACATTCAGACTAAGCTCTGCTTAGTAATGTAACCGCGGGACGGATGCCTCGGTTTCCTCGCGGTGGTGAGTTCTTGAGTTTCTGAGATTTGCCCAGAGCACAGGCGACACCTCAGAAGAAAGGACAGGTAGTGAGACAAAAGGTGTTAATTTAAGAAGAAAAAAGGAAGAACACCCTCAGATAGGAGTGAGGGTGGGCCCCCTACAGGGTGGGGGTGGGGTGGGGGTGGTGCGGGTCAGGGTTTTGGGGACCTGAGTTTTAAAGAGTCCAGTGGCTTGCTTTCCACCCTGGTCCCTGTCCAAGGATATTCCAGGCAGGACAAGGTTTCTTACTGGCCCGTTAGTGGTTTCTTTTAAACTGATTAGAGCGCTCCAGATTGGAGCCTTTTATGATTTATTGCTTTTGTTTTGGTAACCAGGAGTCACTTTGAGCATCAGCATTTCTACGCTGGGTCTTCTGGTTGATGTTTAGTTGCACTTTAAATCGTGTTTGTTTCCTGGCTGTGTTTTTCCTTCCCCGGTATCCTGCTCAAATTCCTACAATACGGAGTAAGGATCAGTCAGACTGAACTAGTTTTCTCAAAGTCCAGCTTGAGCGGAAGTTGGAGTGACTCAGGATGCAGTCCTACTTCTCACTGCTTCCTTCATTTTCTTCATTTTCTTTCTTACTGCTGCTTTTTCTCATGGATGACTGGATGATTAAAAAAAAAAAAAAAAAAGGAAAGAATAAATAAAAATAAAGATGCTTCTTCCTTCTCTCTCTTACCACTTGTCTGCCGACTCACCTTCATTCCTACCTGTCTTTCCTTCAAAAAAAAAAAAGAAAGCAAACAAAATTGGTGATTTAGACAATACATGGCAAATATCTCTTTCATCACCAACATTTATGTGGTTTCCAGTAAAATTTCCAAAATGGGAGAGACTTGGAACAAATGTGAGTTTCATTCATTTTGATTTTTACTTTAAGTAAAAGGAAAATACACTCTGCCAAGCTGTTGTAACATCTTTATTCAGTCACAGGAACATCTCTGGGGATGCTGTCTGAATCTAGTACAGCTTATTTAGTTCTTAGGGCGCTTACCTTGACCTAAACAATTTTCCATCCTGTGTGAAGGAATTAAGCAGTCCCTTTGTTGAAATTAATTTAGAATTTATCAAGAAGTTGGGTGGCTTGATAACAAAGGCGCTCTCTTTCTAACACTGCTTTTGTTTTGTTTTTGTCGTTTTTCTTTAAGCTGTTAGTTTCTTGAAAGGACTTTATTTTGTTTATCTTTGACAGGAATCTCTGGCTCAAAAGCCATCTGTTCTTTGTAACCATTAAAGTTTCCACACCACAGCCTGGTTTAAGACAATAAAGATCTAATCCTGGAAACAATTTTTCAACGTGTAGAAATCATAATGATCAGATGTGGAATCCTTAAAAGCAATATTGTAGTGGGAGCCTCCAGGAGAATTGGAGAAGACAGAGAAATGCAAAAATTAAATGAAATAAAAATAGGGTAAAATTTAGTTGGATAATGGAAATGAGTACTGAAATCTTAGATTTCATTAATTGCAATCTTAGAATTAACTTTCCCAACTCATCTCCAAGGTAACTCACTTCTAACTTAGGAAAATGCTTTTCTAAGTCAATCAGAGTCCTGAGAAGTAACTGGAAGACCCACTGTATCTAGGCACTGCTTGCCAGCTCCATTGTCATATCCTTGTCCTCTTGTCCTCTCTATGAAGACTCCTTCAGATGTTTTCATGTGCCAACATTATGCTATTTGAAATATCACTTTCCTCAGGAAATCTTTGATAGTCCATCTGATTTAACCAGCTATGTACTGGATTGGCAGCATAACATCTAATAGCTCTTCTAATGATGAAGAAATGGTTTAGGTGTTAAGAATATACATCTATAGCTGAACTGCCTACGTTTATATTCTGGTTCATCCATTTACTGGCTTTTAGGAGACTATGCTTAGTAATATGTATGTCGTAATATATACACCGTACAGCAACAAGTTACTTAATATCTGTATATCAAATGTTTATTGGAGGCTATCACATGCTTTCACTATGTGAAGTACATGTTACTATGTAACAGCTTCTAATAAACATGTCATATCTGAAAGTTTCCTGATTTTTGGTTCACATTCATGCATCATTAGTTGAGTTGGATAATTTTGTCTTTGTATCTTTAAAAAATAAGAACAAAGTACCAAGGCAAGATAGGATACTTTGTAAATAAGGATCTACTATCCCCCTCTTTGCTTTATTATTTCTCTTGATCGATGAGACTGATCTTTGTTTACAGAACATTGTCTTAGATTATTCTTAGTCTTTGCTATATAGCAAAATTTTATTTAATGGAACTTATGTAGAATTTCACACTTTCAAAATTTTCTTTTTCTTGAAGTTTTTCACATTATAATAGACTGAACTTTTAAAATATCCTGTTGTTCTTGTTTTACTCCCATAATTCAAGTTGTTCCAAGTCTCTGTCATAATTTCTCTCTGTTCCCTCACCTCATTAAAAAAAACAAAAAAACAGAAGTCATTTTCCTTACTGGTTTTCTTAGGGTTTATTATCAGCTGTTTTCCATTTTCACTCCACTTAGTTCCACTCAATCTTTTTGAGTCATAAAACTCTTTCAAAAATCTGTTGACTATTAGAAACTCAGAAGAGTCAGAGGGAATGGGAGGACAGTCACAAATTTTACATTTTGTTTTCAGACATTTTTTAATCTTTCTTTTTACAACTTCTGCTGGGAAAAACTTACCTGCTCCCAAACTTCAACATGTACATATATGTACTTTACCTGCTCCCAAACTTCTGCATTTAGTGACACAGTAAAGTTTTAATTTTATCCTTGTAAATTAATATTTGTGTGATCTTTAGCAATTTACCTTTCTAAGTGTCCTTTTATTTGAATTTGATATGGAGAAAATAATTTCTAGAACAGGAATTTTGTGAGGACAAGATGCAATTATGTGTGTGACATGATCAAAGATATTTAAACTATTAGAATTTTCCCATTCTTTGGAGTGAACACAGCATGACTTCAAAGAGAATCCTTTCATTGTGATCAGTGTCACAAAGACTAAATAATTTTTATTTCAAACTGGATAGTCTTGAAATCAGTTAAATTTATATAATTCAAATACATATGTATATATAGAGAAAAATTGGTTTATTATTCCAAATACTCAAAACTATTTTCAAAAATTAAATTATTTCTAAAATAAAAAGTGATATGTAAAATAAAGTAATATTTAAAAAATACTTTTACAGTGATTATCTTGTCAATAGACTAAGAACAGAATAATTGTCTATATATTCATTCACTCTACTCAGTTTCTTAACTGTGTCCATTTTTCAGAAGACAAAATTTTGCCATGTTATAATTATTTTAATTGCCTTAAATATTTCTCATATTTGCATTTTAGGATTAGTAAATTTGATATTTTTGTCTCTTTGAAAAATATAGTTTTAATTGAGGAAAAGTTTTCCCTATTAGTGTTCTGTTACTTAATAAGCACAGAAATCTAACAATGGAGAAAATTCTGTTATTTTTCAAATGTAGGTATCTGGCCTAAGTATTATTTTTTTTCTCTATTTAAAGTAACTTTCCTCAGTAAATATTCTTATAGGATAAATCTGTTGCTGTTGTTATAATTTATGATTATATTGAATACTTCATGTAATTTGTATTATATATCATATTGAAAATTTAATTATATTCCATTTAAGTGCAAATATATAATTTATCTATATGTGTTATGTATATGTATAAATTAGGCAATCCACAACAGATTCTCAAACAAGATGAAATACTCAAAAGTACAATTTTTGAATTTCAAAATTAAATCTTGCACATTGAACTCAAAAATTTAATTTACTCAGTTTCTCTCTTGCTTTTACAAGGATACATTTCATTGTCTTCCTGTTTGTAAACTTTATTTTCATTAATTGTATTATGCTCAGTCTCCGTGAA
Source organism: Solenodon paradoxus (assembly GCA_004363575.1). Classification (NCBI taxonomy): domain Eukaryota; kingdom Metazoa; phylum Chordata; class Mammalia; order Eulipotyphla; family Solenodontidae; genus Solenodon; species Solenodon paradoxus. The sequence goes on along the minus strand of RJWH01000405.1, from coordinate 184,210 downwards.
TAAGCATTTAGCGAATGTAGACTTTATAAACAGATAGTGAAGGATCTGAGAAAATGTATACTAAATTGTCAGCTTAGTCTTCCTCTTTCCTGCATAGAGATGGGAATCTCTAATGAGAGTGCATGTATCAGTACAGAAATGGGGGCCTCCTCCTTTTCTGGAAACACCCATCTTTAGAGAGGCATATCCTGACTTTCCAGTCCTACATAGTATCCTAACACATTTTGTCACACCACTCAATTTTATTTTCACTATCACACTTATTACTAACTACAGTCCTTATATATTGGAATCTTCTTCCCTATTTATTCAGTTTGTTTCAGTTGCTAGTTCCCATTTCTTCCTCAATTAGGGCTTCATTCAACCTTTCACAGTTAAATAAGAGCTCCTAAAATCTTACCTGTTACTCTATATTCTCTTTACATTATCTGTCTTTTTTTGTTTATTATCATCATCATCCCCAATAACTCAAGATTCTTTCATATTTCTGTATACTCCAAAAGATTTGTCCAGCATAGTACTGAATATATATACATGTGTGTGTTTATATATCACAATTAGTTCACAATCTCAGACTTTAAACACATTCCTATGATTCTTTAGAACATATATAAGAATTTTGTTTAATGACACACCTGCATTCACAAAGTGAGAGAAAACATCAGTCAGTATGGGGACTCCAAAAGACATTAAGACTCAAGTTTAGCACAATAATATTATAAACTTTTTTCATGCAATAATGTCTTTAATCTTTGAGTTGAATTGCAAGATTTATATGATGAATTTTAACTCTGAAGAATTCAAGGCAGAAATTTCTAGGGAGGAACTTTTATGTCTCTCTGGTCACAGAGCCAAACATGGCTATTGACTTGTTAAAATTGAGTTGTATTAGTCAGATATCATCAAAGAAACAGAGCCAATAGAATAGGCATACATACACATATACAAATACATATATGTAATATGGCTATATAATATATATAAATATGTAAATTAATTCTTATGATGTTTCTTCATATATAATACGTATGTGATAGATCTTATATATAAGCATGCATATGTATGAGCCAATTCCTATAATAAATCTCCTGATACATATACATATATAGTAAATCTCCATATTTAAATTAACCTATATGTATATACATATACATATGTATGCACACACATATATTTGCACAAAATGTGTGTATATATGTATATGCATGAGGGGTGATATAGATATTATACACATATATATAAAAATCTCATAATTCTGTTGTCTGCAAGCTAGAGAATTGAGAAAGATACTCATATAATTCAGTCTGAATCTGAAGACCTCAAAATCTAGAAAGAAACCAATGGTGAAAATTCTAGTTGAAGTCCACAGACCCCAGAACCAGGAGCACTGATGTTCAAAAGAACGAATAGATGTATGTTCCTGCTAAAGCAGAGAGAACAAATTACCGTTCTCTTTTGTTCTACTCAGGCTCTCAAAGAATTGGGTAATATAATGGTGCCCACTGGAAGTGGCAAGAGCAGATCTTCTTTACTCAGTCTATTGATTCAAATGCTAGTCTCATCTAGAGACATCCTCATAGACAATCCCAGAAGTAATGTTTTATTAAGTAACTGGGCATCTCTTCATCCAGTCAAATTGACAAATGGAATTTACCAAATTTACCATCATGTAGCTGAAATTTATCAGTAACGATACCAGCTTAGGTATCCTCAGGGGCAGTTTGTACTTTAAATAGCATATCATAAGCCTGACTTCTCTTATTTCAGTCAAGTGCAAAAGTCAGACATCTAGTTCTCAGAAAGAATCATAGCAGTCTCAGTGTTCCATATATAAATTCTCAGAAAATAATTATTGATTTATTAAGAAGTACATTGACTGAATAAACTGATTTGCTCACATTTCAAACCTAATTATGCATATGCAAAAGGTATGAAAAATGCTTTTCACCTTCTTCATAAATCCTTAAAATAGTTGACTCAGGCAAAAAGATGATGACTGATTTCAATACACAAATCTTGAGTGTTCTCTGTTGGCTCTCTTCTTAGAAGAGAATGAAATTTTAATCCTGTTACATATATTCCAATTTATAAGACATGATTGTTTTTGTGTCTTTGAATGCTTTATTTTAATTTAGTAAGTTCTTTTAATATCTTAAATTATTAAAGACATAATAAGTGAATAGACAACTTGCAGAGAGCAAAGTGCTTTCACTTAGAAGTATGAAATTAATTGAAAGTTCCTTTTGCCTGAAAATAGCACTACTACTAGAAACATGTCACAGAGTATATATTTAATAATAAATATAAATCAGACATCTCATTGTTATAAATATAGAAACCTGGACAAATACGTGACCTTTTAAAGGTTCGGTTGGCCAGGTTCATCTAGTTAATTCAATGTAATTCTTTGGTAAAATGTGCTCTCTGAAACTAGGGGAGTAGGTCTAACTGCTTTGGTCCTGGTCAGCACACCCTAGAGTCATGTGGAAGTCACACTCTGTAAGGACAGAAACCTTGTCTATCCCATTCATGGTTGTGCAGAGCTAAAACAGATCACCACATGACTCTAGAGACTCCACTCTGGCATGCAGATTCTTTTGAGCTAAACTAAATGCAACCTTGGAGGCCAAGAGAAGTTTCTGCCTTTCTCCCAAACCTTTTGCCCTTCCCTAATCAAAGAAACATTAACATCTGGGGGACTGGGGAGGCAGCCAAGGGATCCTGTAATTTCTTTAATACTTTGTAATAAAAATTAGCTGAAGACCAAACAATACCTTAGACAGAGTTTTATTAGGGGTAGAAGGGGGATAGAGGAGCCAGCAAGGGGATAGAGTCCAAAGCAGTCCATATGAGTGGTCACTGGTTGAATCTCATAAGTAATTTCTAGAAAATTAAGCGTACCTGGAGTGAATCCCTATCTGTTAGTCACATTAGTGGTTAATTGCTGACTGGAACATCTGGGGAAATGCAGTTATCCAAGACTACCTGACAGAAATGCCAAGAACGTAGGTTATTATCTGTCCCTGCCCACCGCCCCCGCCCCCTGCTGCCCATCTCCCACCCCTTGTTCAGTCAATTAGAGGAAGGACAGGAAGGTTTCTAGGCTTCTCCTTCCCAAAGGGACTTTCAAGCTATGGGATTATCAGTGATTAGTTTTCTTTGGGGAAAACTAGGCTTCTCCTTCCAAAAGGGATTTTCAAGCTATGGGATTGCCAGTGATTAGTTTTCGTTGGGGAATTGAGGTCAGGAGCTCACCACCTTCCTTTGAAGATTACACAGCATAGGTATATGGCCTGAAGGGAGGGTTTGGGCTGAAGGCGTCCTTCAGGGTCTCTCTCTCTTGCTAGGTGTCCACTTACTGTAGTGATGTTCAAAGAATACAGTGTTAATCAGCTGGTGGTTACACATGATTTTAGGAGAGTTGGAAAACAAGGTGATCAGAATAGAAGTATTGATACCAGACCCAGGTCCACTGCTCACTGACCTAAAGGCCAATACTCATGAAGACAAATGTTGGTGAAAGGAAAGTAGGTTTATTATTGAGAGGCATGAATTGAGGAAGCGGGAGACTTCCTCTGTCTCAGATCCACTTCCCCTACTGAACGGGGAGATGAGGAGATTATATATACAAAATACATGTGCAGGGGGCAGCATGGGGCGAAGGGAGTTACTTGGGGAAGTCCACTGGCACTGACGGTGGGGCTGCTAGCTTCTCGAGCCAATCACAAGTATTCTTGCCTCAGTGGAAGAAAACCAAGCCATTGTCTGTGTTTCTCCCAGTTTAGTTCATCTGTAACTACAGTACATGTTACAGATGTATAGATTATAGATTCCTGGAATTTCTGAATGGCTGTGTGGACTGGGGTCAGCCTGGTTACAGCATTAACAATTACTGCAGATAATGATTTCACTGAAAGATGAGAACCTAATAAGTAGGTTCGCTCACAGTGGGAAATTTAATGATTTCAAAAATCAGTGGTCTTAACAGAAGATTCTAGTTAAGGTTAAAGTCTGGAGGGGCAGGGGAGGGAGCTTCCCTCCTCCTAGCTCCCATTCTGCTATCTCAGTCATCTGTTACTCCCTGGGCCTTCATGCTTCCAGAAGCAGTCTTTGTTCCTTATTCCCTGAAAGAATGTAAAAAGAGAAGTTAAATCTATCATTATCTTAAGAGTAGAGATGAGTTAGTCCTCCTTCCCATGTGAAGACCCCTTTCTTTCTCCTTTGACACCTCGGGTCCCATTTCCCATTCTTCAGCACAGAATATAAGTCCTGGTCTGCTCCAGGTAACTCAAAATTCACTGATATGTAAATTCTTTATATATATGTTACTGAATTTGGACTTTCCTCTTACTAATCATATCTAATGTTAGTTTGTTTGTCCAGCCTCTACAGACCCTGAGAGAAATGGGAGGATCTTTTCTTGCCCCAACAGTTGAATCACCAGTGCTTCACATAATAAAGTCATACAGTAGACCTACAAAGTATAAACGATGAATGAGTGAATAAAAAAAAAAAAGAATAAAATATTGCTGAGAATTGCAGCCTAAATCTTTATTCAAGTCAAGACCAGAAGCTCTAATTTTCATTTTCTTGGGAAGAGCTCATCTATATTGTGATGGTATTTTTTTATTGGAAATCAAAGCTGGAACCAGAGGCAATGAGCCAATTTAGCTTAGTACAATTACCATTCCCCACAAGAGAGCGGAGAGAGTTTTTTACTTTACTTGGTAAACATGGAGATTGGAGAGATAATGATTTTCACAAAGGAAAAAACAAAGATAATATCTTCTTAAAATATTAACAACACTCTACCTGTTCTTAACTCTCCAATGGTTTCCTTTCACATGTAGAATAAAATCTAAAGTTCTTACCCAGATTTAAAGACCACACTTGATCTGGTCTCCCCAGTATCCTTTTGATCTGATCTCCCAGTAGGTCCCCCCTGTACTCAACTGCTCAGTCTTACTGGCTTTCTTGACAATTCTCAAACATACCACACAGATTTGTCAATTTGGTGTCCTCTATATACGCTTCCTTCAGGCTACCACAGCCCTGACTTTCTGTAAGTCTCTGTCCTCCTACTTCTCTGGATAGGCATATATTAAGAATTTATTTTACTCACTTGCTGATTTTTTAAAATCCTCATTAGAATGGACATTCTTTAAAGGCAGAAATTTTGTTGTTTGAACATGTTGCTTTGCTTTTGTTTGTTTTTAATTGTTTCCCTACTTTTTAGAAAAATGACTGGAATATGCCAGCACATAAATATCAATTGAATAAATGATAAAAAAAGATAGGTGATTAAATACGGTGACACTGGGTAAACTCTAAAACAGATAAGAGAAAATTTCCTCTGAAGTCACACAATCAATATCATACTGAACCATGGCAAACATGAAAATTATGGAGAGAAAAAACAGTAAGCATTTTTCTATAGATTTTCTTTCTTCAGATACAATTGACCCTCCTTGTGCTTGGGTCGTCGTGGCCCTGAGATGAATATTGATGCATAGTTTTTCATACTGCCTGGAATAGTTCTCATACCTGAGGCTAATTAACACTCCATCTGATACTAGTATGCCAATACAAGGCAGTAGGTTTACAGGAGAAATAGTTTAAGGTAAGACATTAAGTTTAAGCTCTTCTTAATTGAGAGTATTAAAAATTAACAAGTAACTTTTTCTAAAAAAAGAAAAAATATATTCCAGTTGATCAAATATTTTTACATATTTTCAACCATAATTCCTTTAAGAAATCATTAAAATTCTACTGGGAACAGAAATACATTTGCAGTGAATATGATTAGAACCTCTAAGAAACATTACTTTTAAAAAATTCAACATTCCTTTTACCAATAGCAAATGACCAAAACTATTTCAGATATATAAATCTCTTTTAGATATAAACAAATATTTCACTTTTTGTTAAATATAAATAATAATCTATTCCTTTAATTTTCCTTTTATTAATATAAGAAAACACGTACATGAGAGCAAATGTAAATAATGAGAACTCAATTTCAACAAATATTTACTACTGCTGTTAGTGAACCAGCGTAGGAGAGTCTGATAGTATAATGAAAATCACTCCATAGTGCCACACTCAAAACCTATGGATTCCCTGAGACTTTGACCATCGAAAACCCAGTAGTTCTAGACAACAGACTACATAAATGCCTTTAGGAAGTAGACAAAGAAAATAGTTGACCTAGCCGAGTGGTTCTGCCCCATCTCAAGGCCTGAGCAAACAGAACTGCTAGAATTGACTTAAGCCTTGCAGCATCATGTGGGAGCAAAACCAGGCGGTAGGAAGGCTGGTGCATACACAGTTGACTTGGAATCATCCCACAGTCAAGACCCATTTCCTCGACTGAATCCCAGTTAAACCCGCCTGAGTAGAGCAATTGGGGAGGCAGTGCTTTATCATACTGTCTCCCTCTTTGCTGCAAGGTATAGAACTTCCTATGTAACAAAACTTTAGTTTACGGTCTTTTGACTGAAGCTTACCAAGGGAATGGACCCACTGCATTCAGTAACACTACTATTAAGAACAGATAATACTTAACAAGTCCTATTCTGTGCTAACATTGTTGATATTATTTTTATGTACAATTCATTTAATTTTCATAACCACCCAGTGAGAGAAATAATATTATTATACCTATTTAAATTTTTTTTTAATTAAAAATATTAGAAGGGAATTTGTTTCAAATCACAAAGCCAGAAAGTGGTAGAACTGAGATTGAAACTAGCTAGTTTTATCCAATAACCTAGAAGACATAAGTCCACCGCACGGTATGCCTCTCAGTGTACTATAAGGCATAGTAAAAGACATTTTTTCTGCAAATTAGAGATGAGCAAAGGAAAGCATAGGAAAGATATGTGATGTCCTTATAATAAGTTAAGAAATGATATAGAAAAAAGATAAAAAATACATAGTGGTACACAAGTCACAACAGGAAGCAGTCAGAAACTGATAGAAACTACAAAGGTTTTCAAATTGGCTCAACTTGTACAGATTAAATATATAAAATATATTCATAAGTATTTATCATTTTATTTGCATAAGTATCTAGAAAGATACCTTTTTGAGGAGGATGAATATATATAATATGTATCATATAAATGTTTCTCTAATACTAAACTATAATATAATCCCAATTAAAATACTCAGGAGATTGTTTCACTAGTTATTTCGGGTGTGTGTGGGATGCTGGATAAAAGAATATTAAATTTTATATTGAAGAAAGTTGCCAAAAAAAGTAGTCAAAAAAAGAACAATGACATTTAGGTTCTGCCTTAGGGATATCAAAAATAATAGGAAACTGTTGTAATTGAACCAATATTGTACTAGCAAAGTAAAAGACACCAGATTGAAAAACCAGAAAAATGAATCTAGAAGTCGATCCTAGACTATGTTATGACTAAGTTGGTTTATGTGATTTAGTTGGGAGTTCTACTCAGAAAGTAGAAAATAAATGATACTACCATATTAACCAAGTGAAAAAAAAATGAAATATGTTCTAAATGCAAATATAAACTACATATGTAGTATTAAAAACTTATCTAAAATAATAAAGCAATATAAATGTTGCAGAAAAATAAAGGAGATATCCTATCCAATCAAAGGTTAACTGAGAATTCTTAACCAATTCTGGAAGTCCAGAAGCTAGAAAATATCAGATATACCTATATAGCTGTGGGAAAAAATGTGTATAGCAAGTGATAAACAGAAAAAATTCAAATAATAGATATAGAAAAAATTGCAGAGGATAGAAAGAAGTAGCACTGACAACACCACATATGTAGCTTTATAAGCACATAGAAAAACTACATTCTCAATATGTGAACATAGTTCAAACCATGAGACAGAATTCTGGCCAAAGTAATGTTGGCAGGCATGATATAAGCCCATTGCTGTCCTTTAAATCATACCATTCTATATACTTGGGTGAGTTATTTGTTGTTATATAGCAATTTAGCCTAAAATTTAGAGACTTAAATAAGCAAACATCTATTATCTCATAGTTTTTGTGAGTCAAGAATCTGGAGAACACTTGGCTATTCCTCTGACTTAATATCTTTCACAGTTTGCAGTCAAGATGTTGACCAGTGCTTTCATCTCTGAAGGCTCTTCTGGAGAGGATTCGCTTCTAAATTCACTCATAATGTTACTGGCAAGATTTAGTTCCTCGTGGACTATGGGACAGAGAGTCTCATTTCTTTGCTATCTGTTGGCTTAAGTGCTCTTGCAGCCTCTCGCATTTCCTTATCCATTTTTAGCTGGCTCTGTCAAAGTGAGTAGAAGAAAGGCACAATTCAGAAGTCATGATCTTTTTACAATCTAATCTGATAGGTGATAGCTCATCATCTCAACTGTATTTCCTGCTCGATGCAAGTCACTGAATCCAGTTTATATCCAGGAAGAAAGGATTGCATAGTGGTATGAAAATCAGACCACAGGGACTGCTGGGGGCTGTATTGAAAGCTGCCTACCATATCTTCCACATACCTCTATTCCTCTTACAAAGATTCTGGAAGCAAAATTTCCTGGATATTATAACTACAAGATGAAGAAAGAATTACGAATCTATAAGAGAGGTTGGAAAATTGAGAAATAACCTTTTATTGTCTTGAAATATTGACATTGAGTCATGCAATGTTAATATTTACAATACACATAGAAATTACAATTTGCTGCTGGAAATTAATAACTCAAATGAGTTATTGAAATGATATTGAATATTGAAATGAGATTTAAAGATTTTCAATAGAAAGATATGATTCCGTAAAACTAGTAGTATTACTAGTAGTTTTTAATTTTATTGAAGAAATACTGCCTCAGAACATTATATAGATTTGATGTGTGTATCATTGTAAATCAATGTATTTATTAATACATTAAGCACACCACCAATTCTATCCTTTACCATATAATTGATCACTTCTACCCTATTTTCCATTCCCTTACCCCTTCCCTCTGTAACCACTAATTTGATTCAGTTCTATAGACTACAGCCTAATTTTATTTGATTTGTTTCATTTATGTGTTTGATTCCTTTCTTTTCTTTTCTTTCTTTCTCTTTTTAAGGAAAGTTACAGGCAGGAATGAAGGCAAGTAGGCAGGCAGGCAAAAGTAGTATTTTTTTTTTAATTTTTATTTCGTTGTTCACACTGGTTGTTTACCCCCAGACCTAGAGCTCCAACCCAGGGGTAAGTGGCCTGCACTCCTTTGGAGGTGATTGATCTAAGCACTATTCCACCAGGTTGTGCCTTGTTGGTTACTTAATATACCACATATGAGATCCTTTGATGTTTGTCTTTCTCCTCCTGACTTTGTTCACTTAATATAATTCTCTCTAGGTCCATCCATGTTATTGCAAATGACAGTGTTTTATCTTTTTTTTTTTTTTTTTAACAGCTGAGTAGTATATTCCCATGTATATACATACTACATCTTTTTTATCCATTTGTTTGTCAATGGGCATTAGATTGTTTCCAGCTCTTGAGTACTATAAAAAATGCCACAGCAAACGTAGAAATATATGTGTGTTTGAGTGTGTGTGTGTGTGTGTGTGAGTATGTGTATCTGAATTAGTGCTTTGTGTTTCTCAGAAAATACCCAATGTCGGATAACAGGATAATATGAAATTCCATTCTCAATTTTTTGAGGCATCTCCATACCGCTTTCCATAAAGTTTACATTAATTTACACCTCTCACCAATATTGTATAAATGTTCCCTTTTCCTGCATTCTCACCACCACTCATTTCCAGTCTTTTGGATAATAGCCATTCTCACAGATATGAGGTAATAATTTATTATTGTTTTGATTTACATTTCCCTAATAAGAGATGTGGAACATCTTTTTATGTACCTATTGGCCATCTGTATTCTTCTTTGTAGAAGCATCTATAAAGATGTTCTGTTCATTTTTAATTGAGTTATGTATTTTTCTGTTATTGAGTTCTTTATGTATTTTGGATGTTTTTGATCTCAACTTCTTTTCAGATATATGGTATGCAAATATCTTCTCCCATTCAGTTATGTCTTTTCATTTTGATGATACTTTCTTTTGCTTACAGAAGCTTCTTTATTTTTATGTAGTCTATTTGTTTATTTTGACTTTCATTTCCCTTGACATTAGACTAATATCAAGGAATATATATATATATATATATATATATACACACACACACAGATATATATTTTTTTTTACTTTTTTTTTATTTATTTTTTTTTTGGTCTCAAGACCTACATCAAATTTTTAATGCATTTTGAATTAGTGTTTGTATATGGGGTTAGGTGGTGATCTAGTTCCATTCTTTTCATGTGAGTGTCCAGTTTTCCCTATATCATCTGTTGGAGAGCCTGTCCTTGCTCTATTATATCTTCTTGGTTCCTTTATTGTAAGTGTATGTATATGTGTAGGTTTATTTCTGGGTGCTCAATTCTGTTCCACTGATCTGTTTCTCTGTTTTATTCCAATATTATTATTCCGACTCTATTACTGTTTTTTTATTGTATAGTTTGAATCCATGGTGTTGACAGCTCCATTTTTGTTCTTTTTTCTCAGAAATGTTTTTTCTAGTCAGAGTATTTTGTAGCTCCAAGTATATTTCATAATTCTTTTTTCCATTTCTGTGAAGAATGTCTTTGGGAGTTGTGTTAAATCTGTATATTCATTAGGTAATATGGCCATTTTAACAATGTTAATTCTCAATCCATGAGCATGGGATATTTTTCCACATATCATATCTTCTTCTATTTCTTTTAACAATATCTTCTTGTTTTTAGAACCCAAGTCTTTCACTTATTTGTTTAAAAGAAATTAAGAAATAAGAACACTGGGAAGATTTCATACATGGATATTGGTATCACCAACAGAATACAGTGTGAGGAAGAATGAGAGAAGGTTCTGTGATAAAATTCTGAGGAGTAACTTAAAGGTTTGTAGATGACTTCTAAATGTAGGGAACATGGATGGTAGGGTATGAGAATATGAGCTTTAAAGTTAGCACTTCCCTGGAATGAAAGAGAGCATTGTTGATAAAGACCAAGAAGGGTATTTAGCTCACTTCTAGGCAGTGGGAAATATGTTTTTTTTTTAAACTCACCTATCTATGAGAGTGCTTCAGATAAAGCAGATTTCTTAGAGAAGAATTGGATGTGAGAGACAAGCAGATTGTTTGTGACAAAATAATTGCCTCCAATATTATTAATTCCTAATCCTTGGAACCTGGAAATGTTACCTTGGTTGGAAAAAAGGGTCTGTACAAATGTGATTAAGTTAAGGATCTTAAATGGGGAGACTTTTCTGGATTACCAGATAGATCCTACATGTAATCACATTTATCTTTAGAATAAAAAGAGGGAGATTTAACACATGGACCAGATACCCAAAGAAAGTGATGGGAAACTGGAGCAGAAAGAGACTCCCCCACCTTGTAACTTGGAGTGATGTGGCAAGCCAAAAAATGCCAGCAGCTGCCAAAAATTGTAAGAAGCAAGGAATGGATCCTTCTCTAGAACCTCTAGAGGGAAAACAGCCCTACTAATACTTTAATTTCAATCCAGTGACACTGATTTCAGATTTCTGATTTCTGAATGTGAGAAATGAAAAAATCAGATTACTGTTTTTGTAGTAGTTTATAGTAATTTGCAGCAGCAACTGCAGGCAACTAACACACAGGTGCAGGAAAGAACATAGACTTTGCTGATGATGGACCTTAAGTTTCAGAGACTGGGGGACTGGGAGGACATATAATTGTGGGGATGTATGAAGTCATATGGCACTTAGGGAGGGACTGATGACAAACTTGTGATCTTTGGGCTCCTGGTGATATCCATTAAATAGGGATAAGAGAGTAATAGAATTAGCCCTGATTTCCTAAGAAGCAGATTTTAAAGGAAGGAAGTGGGTGTATAATGCCAGGATAAGGGTTTTTGTAATTACCTCTCCGTTTCTACAAATGAAGGTAGAGAGGACAAAGAAAAAGAACTTTACTGAGAGCGCAAGATATCTATCTCTTGTGTATACATGCATACATGTATTATTTTATACACTTACACTTTCATATATTTATATATATGTGAATATTTGACTATGTATACATAATGTATGCATATTTACAGATGAGCTCATATGTATATTCATCTTTGTGCATATGAATATATTCATATATGTGTATTTATGTGAGTTTACACATTATTTTAGAAGCATGGAGAAAAATGGAAGGATAAGAGTTTGGGTAGGGTGGAAGAAGTAATGGGAATAAGAAAGGAAAGAAAAAGGCTAGCACTGGCAAAAGAAGACACAGTAAAACATGACAGAATATTCAAGGATCACATTTAAGCATTTATGTAAAACTGCATAGACTGGTATAAGAAATTTTATATGAATTTAGAGTATATTTATAAAAATATAGTTTGATTAGCAATAAGAGTGCCCAAAACCTTGCTAAAAGTTCAGTCCAAACACACAAGCATATCTATATTGTGTTAACAATCTGGTCTCAGTCCCTCTGTGTTTGCTGTTTCTTATTTACAGTTCATTGTATTTATGGTTCTAACTGATCCCAGGTGTGCGGAGAATTCACTGCATAGCAGCCTCAGCTCTCCCTCCCTTGGTCGTCTCTTGCACCCTCCCTGTGTCTGAAAAGAGGCTGCCAGTACTCAGTGACATCTGTGTGCTTGAGGGAGTTTGCCTAAGTTGACTTTAAGGTAGTTCTAGTTTGAGAAGCTGCCTATTATTATGACACAATGAAAATGTGATAAGAATTTCTACTTTTAAGGCTGTCTACTTTAAAAATCACCTGTCCATCCAAATTTTCTTATTACAATTTACCACCAAGAAGGTTTGTGATTTAAATGTAGGTCTTTTAGTACATGAATGCATATCGTGTTACTTTTATGCTCTGAAGTCAAAGGCATTTTATTGTTTAGCATCACCCAGGCCCCGATTCTCACGGGTTTATGCATTCTTTTCCTGTATCTTAATCATCCAGAAAACTTATCAGAAAAGATAATGCAGGGAGAATTACTAGGAAAACTCCAGAGCAAGACTGTTTGGGTTTGAATCCTAATTTTACTTCTAACTTGTGTGTCCTTGGGTAAGTTGCTTACCCTCTCTGTGCCTGAGTGCTCAGCTGTGAAATATGATTATAACATCAATAGCATTGACCTCCTAAGATTGTTCTGAAGAGTAAAGGAATCAATACATGCTCAACTCTTAGTTCTTGGTACCTGGTAAATAGTAGGCAAGCGTGAACTATTGTTTTTTTTATATTATTATTACTATTAGTATTATTATTAAAAGAATTGGCCAGTATGACCCACAAAAGTATATCACTGGGTAAAGAAAAATGGATGAGATAAAAAGATAAAAAATAAAGGAAAGAAAAGCATATGACTTTGGTTAAGATTTAAGAGACTGGAAGTATTATGGAAGAAATGAAGTCCTCCTGAAAAACCACAAAGAGAATAAAAACAGGGGTCTGGTGGTTTGAATTGCATGGATATGCAGAACCAGTATATTAGATACTGAGAAGATTTAGAAAGGTGATGAGTATGTGGAGAAAGTTGTAGGCTTCTGGAAAAAATAAATCCATTTGTATAATCACTTTCCATAAGGTTTAAATATGTCTCAGGTAAAATTAGAAAACTTCTAAAAACCTAAAAATAAATAAATTGTATACAATAAGCATTCAAATATGAAAGTAAGTACTTCTTTTACACCTATTTTTCAAAAGAAATTATTGGAACAATACAACTTCCATTAACTTGCCAAGTCCTATTCCTTTGTTTATTTGCTCACCCTATAGCTTGGCAACAGAAAGTTGGCTTGAATCTTCCCCTGCTCTCAAGGACAACTTTCCTGTTCTGAAAGGAGCTTTTGGTCCCAATTCATAAATGCCTCTGCTTGTATTTCTATTTTAGAGAATAGCAATGAATTCTTGGCAGGCATTGAACTACTAATGAGACATATTGGCTCACAATCTTCTTATCAATCTTTTCAATTAGCAGACAAATGAATTTGTCAAAAACATAGCATACCTTACACGATAGGTCTTGTATTAATGGAATTTCTCGTCAGATTTTATGCTTTCTGGATGTTTCGAATATAAGAAGGCATCTGCTCTGAGGTAATAATGTGAGTTTTGTGTGGACTTTTTTTCTCAGCTTTGCTTTTGTCCTTCTGGAACACTTTCGAAAGCTATTTGAGTTGCCTTAGTCAGGACCTTTTAGAAGGTGATTCGTGAGTGTGGATGCTGGCCTACGAAAAGAGAAACGCCAAAAGAGAGTAACCAAAATTGTCATCTATGTGAAATGACAATATTTGAATGAGCAATTTAAAAATGCAACGTAGCTACGCTGGTATCAACACAGCTATAGAATTTTAAAAAGATACACATTAATTTACATCTCACAGTGATGTAGTAATGTAATAGGGCGAAATTATGTAACACTATATTCATCTTTCAAAACCATATTCCCTATTGACTATTCCTCCCTCAGTCTTCTCCATTTGTAAAACTAATTTGTCCAGCAGACATTGAATATTCACCTACAAGTCTTTGGTGAGAAGGATAGGAACCCAGTAATAGAGACGTAATTGTCATCATGGGGAAAGGTTCACAGAGGCAGCTTCAGGAAGCAGTTTCCTCTAAGAAACGCTTTGGTGGAGGGAGAAGCAAGGGAAATAGATGCCTGGTGTTATGAACTGAGTTGCATCCCCCCCATATTTGTATGATGAAATCTTCATCCTCGGTACTTCAACATGTGACCCTATTTGGAGAAAAAGCCTTTAAGGAGGTAATTAAGTTTAAAATAAAGCCTGCGAGGAAGTCCCTAATTCCATCTGACCTATGTCCTTACAAAAAGAGAAAATCTGGGCACACAGAGAGACACCAGGCATGCACATACACAAAGGAAAGATCATTTGAAAATACAAGGAAGGCAGTCATCTGCAAGCTAAGGAGACAAACCTGAGAAGAAACCAAACCTGCTGACCTCTTGATCTTGGACTATTACCTTCTAGAACTATGGGACAGTGTTATTTTATTATGGAATTTTGTCATGGCAGACCCAGAAAAACAATGCACCCACTTTGTTAAATGACAAATCAATATCCTCATCATCATTTTTTTTTTCGCGTGAGACACTTTCCAAGTAAAATTGCACAGAAGAAAATAAAATAGACAAGGAAGCTGCTATTGAAGACCATAGAAATAGGGGAGAGAGATTAAACTCAACTCTTAGAAACAAATGGCAGAACTTTCAAGCAGAACTGGAGTGAGTTGGAAGAGGAGTGGAGGCTGTTAGGAGGTAGATTATCAGTGGAATATGTCCAGCATGCTAGGATATTCCTGGGTTTAAACATGATTTTCCCTGTAATGAGACCATATTATTGTACTAATTCGTCTCCATGAAATAGTATCCTACCCTACTATGGAGACTAGAGACAGGGGCACATTCTCCTTCAGTGTGTATACTTCACAGAGAGCTCCCAGGTCCTTGAGAAAAACCCTCTGGGTTGTAAAGCTGACTAGAGTCTGGGAGAGGATTTCCATATATTTCAAAGAGGTAGAGAGAATTTATAACTGCAAGCTTTCTACAGTAAATGCTTGAAGAAAAGGAGGTCAGAAGCCTCTAGTTGGAAGAACCTTATCTAAAGTTAAGTCAAGCTGAGAGGAACATTACAGCTGGCTTAGTCACCCCGTGTTACAAAACAGCAGACCTCTCGTCCTGGAAGGGCATCAGGCTCCCAGCCATTGATTTTGCTTCTGTGCTTTCAAACTGGTGTCCCTCGGTACCATGGTACCAAATTAAGAGATTCTGGTCATTTTGCAGAGGCCAGCAAGTGCAATCAGAGCTCATGAAAATAACTCTCCACTACTGCCATTCTGGGCTTCTGCAAATGGTGCCATAGACTGGATCTCATTAAATCTGCATCCCATTTCCCACCTCAAATCACTCAGAACCCAGCAATTACCCAATAAGTGCTTTCCAAACAGCTAATGTAGGATTAATTTTCTTTTAACTTTTCCATTTGCTTCTTTGTTTTAAAATAGCATTGCTTTTAATTCATGCCACCATGGAAAACAGGTAATACTGTTTTCGTTCTGTTTCCTCTTCCAGGAGGTGCTTAAGCATGGGGAGAAAATTCCTCTCTGCCCTGAAGTCCCAGGAAAGTGAACCCTAACGTGAAGGCATCCATGGCTTCATGGTAAACTGCCCTGTACAAAACACCAGTGAGATTCAACCACTGGAGAGACACACAATCCAGATGGTAGTTACAGGCTTGAGTAATCGCCCATGATAGGATGCAACTAACCTTTCTTTTGTTGCTTAGCAATTTCCCAACCCTCTCAAATTAAAATAAGTCTTGGATTTTAGGCGAAAGCTCCACGTTTCCTATTGACCCTTGGAGGATCATCAGCTATTTATAATCCAAATAAACTATAAACAATTCCTCTTAGGGTAAGAACACAAATGAGTTAAACTGAATAACATCATTCCTGGTGTATCATTTAAGGAACTATAAAGGAAAAAGTTGAATACTGCTATCTTGGCTGCTCAGTTCAGAGCAAAAAGCATACAGAGTAAGAGGTAGACATATTAGACTGCAGATATGTGAAGATTCTTTTCTATTTTGTAAATATCCTCATCGTAGTTGCTGGCTTCCTTTTAGGACAAACGTTTTGAGTGGCATAAGCTGACTTTATGCCAGTTGAATCGATGCAGTTATGCTACATTCAAGTATGCTGTAAGCAGAGGAGAGAAAGAAAAGAGTAAAAGAGAGAGGTGATGTTAGGACCTTGGAACAGTTCATTCCCAAGTATTATGGTTTGACTGAGAACAAGAACACCATGGGGCATGTACTCCCTACCACACGCATCTCTCCAAAATCCTTACCAAGTGACTTACATGTTTCTTCCTTCTCTCCTGCAATCAATTGCTACCTCCAAGTAACTTGTAATTCCTCTTTTATTCCTTCATGGTTTTTACATGAAAACAGATTGGAGCTACAGGACTGAATGATTTGAGGCATGCACAGTCCTTCCCTAACACAGGCACAAGGCAGAGATATTGGAGGTTTGGTTGCAGACCACCGTCATAAAGCAAATATTGCCACAAAGTGAGCCACACACACTTTTTTGTTTCCTAGAGCATGCAGTGTCCATACCTTAATTTAAAAATTCCTCATTGATAAGAAGTGCTAATCATCATCTGAGCCATCAGTGAGCTGTAATCTCTGAAAATTTTGATGGAGGGTCTTGCCTGGATTTGGACTGCTGATGACTCATTAGGGTTGTGGTTGCTAAAGGTTTGGGTGGTGGTGGCAATTTCTTAATATAAAATGACAATGAAGTTTGCCCCATTAAATGACTCTTCCTTTCATAAAGATTTCTCTGTAGCAGATGATGCTGTTAGATATTTTACCCACAGTAAAACTTTCAAAATTGGGAATCAATTTTCTCAGGCCCTCCTGCTTTATCAAATAAGTTTATGTAATATTATAAATCATTTGCTGTCATTTTAACAATAGTCACATCTTTACCAAGAGTAGATTCCATCACAAGAAACCACTTTCTTTGCTCACCTCATTCACAAGAAGCAACAGCTTATCTGTTTATGTTTTATTGTAAGATTTCACACTTCACTCATGTCTTCAAGCTCCGCTTCTAATTCCAGTTATCCTGCTTTTTCTACCACATCTGTAATTGCTTTAACCACTGAAGTACTGAATCTCTCCAAGTCATCCCTGAAGGTTAGAATCAACTTCTTCCAGACTTAATGCTGATATTTTACTCTCCCTCCAGGAACCACAAGTGTTCATAATGATATATCGAATGGTAAACCCTACCCATAAGATTGTTAATTGACTTTGTCCACATTCATCAGAGGAATCTATAGCAGCCATGGCCCTATAAGTAGTTTTTCTTAAATAGTAATGCTTGAAATTCAAAATTACTCTTTGATCCCTGAGTGCAGAATGGATGTTCGGTTGGCAGGTGTGAAAGTAACATGAATCATCCTCTACATTTCTATCAGAGCTCTTGTGTGACCAGAGGCACTGTCAATGAACAGCCCTATTCTGAAAGAAATTATTTTTTTATTTTTCTGTGCGGTATATTTCAACAGTGGGTTTAAATATTCCGTAAACCATGTTGCAAATAAATGTGCTGTCATCCAGGCTTTGTTGTCCCATTTATAATGCACAGGCAGAATAGATTTAGCATAATCCTTAAAGGCCTTAGACTATTTGGAATGGTGAATGAGTGTTGGCTTCTATTTAAAGTCACCAGTGACATTAGCTTCTGACAGGAGAGCTAACCTGTCCTTTAAAGGTTTGAATCCAGACAATGGATAGCATCTTCCAACAGAAATCTGTTTCACAAACATTGACAATCAAGTGGTTAGTGTATCCACCTTCGTCAGCAACCCTAGTTAGATCTTCTGGATTATTTACTGCAGCTTTTATATCAGCATTTCCTGCTTCACCTGGAAGTTTATGTTACGGAAACAACTTCTTTCCTTCAGCCTCACAAACCAATGTCTGTTAATTTCACATTTTTCTACTGCTGGTTTCCTTCTCTCAATCTTTCACATACTTTAAGAGTTAGGGCCTTGCTCTGGATTAGGCTTCAGCTTAAAGGAATATTAATTGCTAGTTTTATCTTCTGTTCAGACCACCAAAATTTTCCCTATATCAGCATAAATCTGTTTCAGTTTCTTATCATTCATTTATTCACTGAAGTAGGATTTTAATTTCCTTCAGAAACTATTCTTTTGCTTCATAAATTGACTAACTCTAGCATAAGAGGTCTAACTTTTGACCTATCTCAGCATTTGGTTTCCTCACTGAACTTAATCTTTTCTAACTTTTGATTTAAATAAAAACAAGATTCTCTTTCTCTCACTTGAATACTTAGAGGCCATTGTAAGATTATTTATGGCCTAATTTATTTTAATGTCATTGTGTCATAAGGAAGAAGGAGGCTCAAGGGGAAAAAGAGAGGGAAAAAGATGGGGAATGATAGATCAGTGTGGCAGTCAGAACACACAGACCTTTATTAAGTTGCCCTCTTATTTGGGTATAGTTTGTGGCACCCCAAAATAATTGCAGTAGTCAGGTCAAAAGTTCCTCCTGCCAGAACACATAGCTGATTTAATTATAACAAAGTCCTTAAAATATTGTTTGAATTGCCAAAATGGGACGGAGAGACACAGGGAACTGTTGGGAAATTGGCATGGAGACACTTGCACAATGTAGAGTTGCACCAACTTTCAGTTTATAAAAAACACAGTATCTGGGAAAGAATGCAGTCAAGTGCCTTGAAACGAGCTCTGCCCATGCAATGAAACCAGAACACTTTCTGATCATGATCCTCTGCCTCACATCCAGAGAGTGACTTTGTTTCTGCACACTAATACATCTAAAGGTACGTCTTATGTGACAAGATTATACATAAAACAGATATTCATTGAGCACTTCTGATATTCTAGGCACTAGAGAGACAACCTTGAAAGGGCAGACTGAGCTCCTCTCTCACAGTTTCCAGTCTTTGTAGACAAACAATTCAAATGAAAAGTGGGAAAACTCTAAGATTTCCTGATGGTGGTGCCTCGCCCAGTCTGGTCTGAAGGGGAGTTAATAACAGATGAAAGATTTGGAAGGTTTATCAGAGTGACTTTTGATCTGAAAAGTAAAAAGAAGTATTATGGGAAAGAGATTCGATAAAAGGAGTGGGCTGCGAAGGTGAGAGGTCAGAGCGGGCTGTCACTGGAGGTAAAAGAAAAGTATTTCAGCATGACTAGAGAAGGAAAGAGTGACAGAGACAAATGTGGGTAGTTGACAGAAATCATGGAAATCTGTCCAAAGAATGTGCGAACGATCCTCAGGCAATAGCAACTCAGCCTAGAACACTGTCATGCCGTAAATCTACCCATGGGGTAGTAGTATCACCAGTGAAAATGCTTCTTTCTCAAAACTCTGGCCCCGAATAGATCCATACATGATCCTCACCTTATTTTCTCTCACTATTTTATTGCCATTCTAAAGAGGGAAATAAATTGGAACATTTTTAAGGGCTTTATAAATTAAAAGACAAGCACTAGCTAGAGAAAGCAGAAATGATACCCTGAGGCTATACTCTTCAGTATAGAGCTGGCTTCTTTACAGTCTGTCTTTTGCCTAAAATTAGTTTGCTCACACACAGGGCAGATGCTAGACCCTGTCACACCTTTACACAAATTTGAGGAATGTGTTCCCTCCCATCCGAAGTCACTCAGCACCTGGGTTTGAGGTTAAACCAGAACGGAGAGTGGCTCTCATCCTCCACCCAAACTTCCTTTGGTCCTAAACTTGAACCTTAAAGACCTTAGATGCCCTGCACATAGAGACACAGCTTATCTTTTGTTTTCACTTTCTCTATTACACTTCTGAAATTTCACCAGATAGGGGTTAATTTGGGAGAATAACTGTCCTCTAAAAAGTAAAGAAGGATTAACTGATGAAATCATAGATAATTCTCTTCACTACAAATTAATTCAGTCATCTTGCTTCTCCCAAGCTGGGTCTAGTGCTACTGAGGGAACAAGTGCTTGAATTGCAGATGAAGGAAAATTGAGTCATTCTGAACTATGATGATTTTAGGCAGAAGGGACAGAGAGAGAGAGAAGGGAAACAGTAGGATCGAATGGAGTGTTTTATTAAAAAGTAGTAATGTGAGGTGTGGGAAAGAAAAGACTAAGCAGTGCTGAAATGGAAAATGTGACACGGCCAAATGTAAATTTAAGTTGTTTTTAAATTTGACTTAGGCTTTCTACTTTCAAGGGTCATGGTCTTTTCTCTCCAGAAAGCAGCCCTCAGACTAATACTGTAATTTTACTACTCAGGGACCTGATGGGTTGTATGGATTTTGTTCCTTCTTCCTACCTAGAGATCTAATCATCATAGCTAATATTTCCCCAGTAATTACTGAATGCTTACATATGGCAGATGCTTAATTCTCACAATACAGTTCTAGTGAACACACAGTTATTTACATTTTATAAATCAGTGATGTTAACTAAGTCACCATGGGCATGTGATAGAGCACATCAAAAATTTAAAACTAAATACAACTTCACTTCTTCTACTCCCCACAGTTTTCTCTCTCAAGATGCTCTATCCTGAACTCACTGAGACACAATCATACCACTTAAAATAAAATTGGCACGCTGTCATTTTCAAAACGTAGCTGAATTTTGACCTCTCCCTCAAATCATAATCTCTGTGCATCAGTAGGAAATAATCTTGTAGGGTAATCCATGCCAGGATATCGATGGCTGCTTAGCAAGTTCATTTATACATCTGATCCTTTCATGTTTCTTCAGAGACAACAGAAGAGAGTTCCAACCCACCAGAATGACTCTCTCTTGTTGGAACATTAGATACAGAGGCAGAGCTGGCAAGAGAGATAAATACACGTTTGAGTAAACATCTTTACCACACTCCTAAAATCACATGATAAGTAAACAGACCCAGTACAAGCATGGCTATTATGGTGGAAGATGTCCATCGTGTGTATCTATAGGCTCACATTAGTGATAAATATTAAATTATGTATTAAAACATCAACACCACAACAGAGCAAGATCTCACAAACCTCCAGCAGACCTGGAGCATTCTTTGACTCCAATTTTTTCTCTTTATCGTAAGAGAATGGAGACTTTCATATTACAGTCAGAAAAATCTTACAGACAGGTGATAATCTGAAAGATACAAAAATGATGTTGAGCAGGGTGACAGTCCCCAATTATGGTATTGTTCTATTTCATATATTTGAAAAGCTAACATTAAAGACAATATACAGAAAGAGTAGTGATTCCCCAATTAAATCAAAATAATATAGACAGTAAAAAAAAAATGAAAGCAAAATATAAGTACTTTTTTTGGCAGAAGTAATGCCTGTTCAGTTTCTTAGATTGTATCTTAATAAAGCCAATGCCAAGTTTACTTACTTAAAACAATAGTAGCCTACAAAACCAGGAGTGGAGTTACAGAACTTCAAACTGAATTAAAATGTGGTCTTAAGTTAAATCAAGTTTCTTCTTCCTCCAGTTCTTACATCTCTACCTTAGTTCTCAGACTTACACAGGGCATGGCTTACCAACACCAAATGAAAGCAAGTACCACTTTCCCTAGAAGCTCAGTCAAACTCCTCAGATTTATACTGATTTGCTTATTTAGTTTTGTTTGTTTTGATATACCTATCGCTGAACCAATCACTGTAACTAATGGAAATTTGATGCCCTGATGGACTAAGCCTGAGTCATTTTTGACACCAACTACTGAGGGTGATGTTAACCTGAATGGAACCATTGGAACTAAGAAAGTGAGAAAGTAGATTCCCAGAGAAATGCTGGACAGATTAAAGACAAAATAGATTAAGCTAACACAAGTGTCTTTTCAGAATAGTGAATAGATTGACTCATTGAAAAATCCCTTTAATACACAGCAAAAATCCAACATAAAATGGAATAGAAGACATTTAAAAATTATGTATCAAAGGTAAAGCTGTTGATTGATATATAATTAAGGTACCTTTGATAGTACACAAAGAATTGTGAGTAGACTAATAAAACAAAGAATACATTTTTTTCCTTGAAGTACATTTAATAAGCTCGGATTGTACTGAACCCAAGGTTGGCAGGAGAGAGTGTTAACTGAGTAACCTTTGATTAGTAATTTATTGATATACCAGATATAAGTAGGAAATAACTAGTTGAGCAACATTCTTCTGTGTGACCTCTGAGGTTCTTAGTTCAGAGCCCATAATGCCAGAAAAGAAACATGTGTCCTGCAAAAATTCTTAAGTAGGGAGAAAAGATGATTTAAGAGATGAAACTCATTCAATAATAGGAATCATTTCTGGAACTCAGAATATACCCCAATTCAGTTCTAAATGCCTAACCACTTTTTCTGACTATTGTCTGTGCTAACCACTTTTCAAAAAAAAATGCAAGAAAGTAGGGGATGGCCTAACCAAATGATGAACTGGAAGCTAAAATTGACTTTGGGGGCACACCCTTGTATCTCAGATGGCTGAGGTGGCCAAAGTACAGACCATGTAAAACCCCAAGGGCCTGGGTTCATGACCCAGGGCAGAGAGAAAAAAGACCAAAAAAAAAGAATATAAAATGACTTTTCATTGTAGAGCAGAGAGAAAATTGGAACTGCAGTTATCAAATCACGGCAAATGGACAAGAACATGCTTACAAGGAACAGTGGAAGAGTTCATTCCAGACCCAAGTAGAGGACCACAACCAGGTCTTAATAGGAGTTTACCAACCAAGGGCAGACACGAGAAGCAGCACAAATCCAAGTAGATCCTGGCATGATCTCCTGAGTCCATAGAGTCTTCAGAGAGAAACATTTAATTGAGATCCTGTCATCCTAATCTCACCAGCTGTGATGAGCAATGAGTCAATTCTTTAGGAAGCCTTCGCAGCCTGTTGGCCACAGGAAAAAAATGAAGCTCGAATCCTTGATTGCATTGTCACTTATACTCTAGGTATGCAGAGAGAAAGATCCCCAGTGCAAAATTAGAGCCTTGTAACCTAAGAAAGAAGATTCAGATTGGGCAAATAAAATTTAACAAAATGAACCCCTTAAACAGATGTCTCAGACTTTTTTGCCACTCACAGGCAGAAAATGAATTGTGTTGTCAAAAAATAAACAAGTGACATCTCTCTCTCTCTCTCTCTCTCTCTCTCTCTCTCTCTCTCTCTCTGTATATATATATATATTTACACATATCAATATCTATCTATCTATCTATCTATATATACACACACACATACATACAC
Organism: Solenodon paradoxus; assembly: GCA_004363575.1. Lineage (NCBI taxonomy): Eukaryota > Metazoa > Chordata > Mammalia > Eulipotyphla > Solenodontidae > Solenodon > Solenodon paradoxus. Next base: position 160,352 of record RJWH01000405.1, on the reverse strand, counting down.
ACATTATCTATGAAACCCCATACAATGTGCAATGGGTTATGTGCAGTGATGAAACTTCTGTTATCTTAACCTTTCATATATAGTACTTTCCAAAAGATACAGAGGAGGAAATCTCAAGTGCCAGCAAGAAATGTTAATTTGTTTCTTAAGGCCCTCTGTTCTGGGCACTACCTATAAATCTAAATGAAAGGTATATATAAAACTCATCCTACCAGAAACAGTCAGAAAACAAACTAAAATTAGAAAACAGTGCAAAGGCATCATAGGCAAATGAAGGAGAGTGAGATATCTAACAGCTGAACAGCATGCTTTTAAAAGAGGAAATTACTAAATGCAGCAAACCCTGTTAGCAATATCAAAATCTAGTTTTAAGGTATTCAAGGAGAAGTTTCACAAGATTGTTTAAAAAATAAATATAAGAGGTTCCCCCAAAAATGCTAACCAGGTAGACGAACAACCTCATTTTGGAAAATAAGGTACACATGGAGAGAGCACAGTAAATTAAATCCAAAGGATTTTTAAATAACTTAAGAATTTGCTCTCTAAACCACTGAACAATTTAACACCTTTGGAGAAATTACCACTGACATAAACTTTAACTTAAAAATGAAAATTTATTTTAAAAGTTCTGTATGATTTAAAGTTTGTTTTTCATTAAACCATAAACCTGAATTTGATGAACATTTTGCTTATTTTGTTTTGCTTCTATTATGCTTAACAGTTCCAAGTTTAAAACTGTAACCATGTGTTTTTTCAGGCAGAAATTCCTGACTCATGCCAAACCTAAATATACATGGACCTTACTCTTTCCTTGGTTATTGTTTGACACACAGGTAGGAAGAAACCATGATTCTCATTTTATTCAGTCACCTACAATAAATAGAGATAGAGGGATGGAAGAAATACAAAATTATTATGGGATAGGATGATGATGATGATGATGATGATGAGTGGGCTAAACTGATGGGAATATATAGATATAAGACTACCCAAGACTAAGTTTTCTACTTAGTTGAAAACCCATCCTAAAAAAATCATTAGTAAATAGCTAACCCAAAGACTCCGTCATTACCTACAAGTGTCTTCATTTCTATAAAGTCCAAATATGTATTTTTCCCTTGCCAAAGGCAAATGGTTTAAAGGTGAAGGAAATAGTAGTCAGATCAGGGGGAGAAGTACAGGAGAGATAAAATGTCACTGTTCTAGAAACTTCTTTATGTGACCCAGTGGAATGACGCACATGGGTCACTTGGCCTTTTGTCAAGATGGAAGCTACCACTGCTTACCTAGCGTGAAAAGTGGGCAGACTGATGAATTCCAAAATGAGCTGTTTTATAAGGTAAATGCATCAGGAATGCAAGTGGTTAGCCTTAAAATTCCACTTGTGCTTCCAATAGAGTTTTGAAAACTGATTCTACATGTCTGCACTTACAAACGCAAAACAAAAGCATATCTAACTCAAAGATGTCTCCCAAGAGATAACCAACAAATCTCTCACTTTGCCCTTTTCAATGAATTGTGTTTAAAAATAAAAGATAAAGTAGTAAGCCTAAAACTAACTTCTTGTTTTGAAAAATGTTTCACTATTCTATTGAAAAATAGGATTATAACGTCTTAAATTAAACTTAATTATGGAGTATAAGCAAGTTTCAGCTTCTAAACAGATGAATAAAATTTGACAACCTTAAATATTAAAACCTGACATTCAATTGCAGTTCTACATGGTAAAATATTTCATAATAATCTTGTGCCTTTTATTAATGTGAGTTATAGAAACTAACAGTAAGTAGCATATTAAAATTTACTGGTTTAGAATAATGGTATGCACTATCGTGAACAGCATTTTCTCATTTACAGACCTTAGGAAAAGTGGATGATGACTACCAAGACAAATTAGATTCGATGGTTAATAGAAATTAAGATCTAAGACTGTAAGGAAACACACACAGACAACACACCACACACGTACACAAACACACACACGCAATTTATCTTAAATGAAATGAACAGTTTTTGTTCCCTATCATAAATTCAGTTCTAGCTATTAAAATTTTAATGTTTAAAGTTTACACAAGAACCTTCTGAAGAGCTTGTGATATATTAACTTTTTGGTGACTGGAGAATATGTGCTATTTTTATTTTACATATTTTCTAAACAAAAATAATCTCATATTTCCTCAAAAATAAAAACTTACTTAGTCTTCCCACATACTATGAACAAAAGGAAAAGAGGTGAATTTTGACAAACTCTTTATTTCAAAGTACAGCGTTAAAATAAAGAACATAAATTGTTGATACATAGTTTACCCTGTCATTTTCCTTTTGCAATTGTTTATTTTATCTACAAAATCGATTTATAATTAAGATTGGCAAAATGTATTCTCAAAAATCAAATTATGCCCAGCTAATATCTACAGTAGAATTGTAATCCTTAAATAAGAGAAGCTTCATGAATCAACATATTTAAATAAGAAAATTGCTGAGATAAGTGGGCTTCTCTTCTGTGGGACAATTTTCAATCCAGTGAATGAAAAATTGTGTTAGCTTTTACTTAAAATTCTACAAAAAGTGAAAGATGATAATTTTTAAATTTAATTTTCTAAGGTCATGCAGACAAAATTTCTTTTAAGAGTTTGCAACAGTGATACCCATAAACACAGCTTAAATCATACCACAATCTTTGTTTCTTGAAAGTTTTCTAAAACAATGGATTTCTCTAAAATAATAGTGAATATATTTATTTCTTACCATCTAGATAGGAATGAAAATGGCCAAATGAATGTTGACACTTTCATTTCACATAGTTCAACCATTTGCAATATATTTTATTGTTGTGTTGTTGAACAAAGTATAGACTTTGAAACATAGAGCTTTATTCTATGCTTTGAACAAAGATTTATCACCAGTGGAAGACCACTCAAATTCTATGGATCACTGGCGAAAAGAAAAACACACTTTTTAAAACAACTTAACCACCTATGATATGTTCGTAAAAAAAACATAATGGTTTTCTGTGTAGTTGTATCTGGAAATTATTCATCAGCTTTGAGTTTTATTTTTAAAAAGTCCAGAGTTATATTCAATAGTTAACATATATCTAGGTACAACTATTATGAGCCATAATTCAAGTTTTAGCTGGTTTTCTCAAATCACATTACCAGTTGTGAAATGAAAATATAGCAAAGAAGCTTAACATTTTTTTTCAATGTTGGTATATTTCTTTAAAAAAATGAATACATGTAGTGCATTTTCTCATAGCATAAATCTTACTTATAAAAAGTTAATAAAAATGTTCTCTCCCTTCACTCTGTTTCCCTTCTCCTTTCACTTTTTCTCTCCTCCCCGCTTTTTTCTCCTCTTCTTTCTCCTCTTCTCCTTTCTGACCTCCAGTTAGTGGATTTTTCCCTGGTACTCTAGCAGAAACCCACAAGTCAATGAGTCAGTCCTAATAGGTGTTCTGTGTCTTTGACTGTTCACAGGATGTGTTCAGTTGCTCCATGAGTCCATCACTGTACTAAACAATTGCCATTAAACCTGTGGCTTAGACTACCCACAGGCCATAGTAAACCTGACATCCAGGATCTTAGAACAAGCAAGAAAATCTCCATATTGGGAGATGAGTGAGAATTATGCTCAATTTTTTAGGAATACCTTATGATTGCACTAAGTGGAAGAGGAGGGACTGAAAAGTAAGAAGCAGGTATAGTGCAATGTAGAAAGTATGCCCCCAAATCCTATGTTCTGTAGGAGCCACTCTACTAAACTGAAACAACCGAATCTCTTTCCTGTGACTCTCTCTGACTTATTGACAATCATGCTATTTTTCCATTTAAAATATCTGACAGATAAAAAAGTCAAGTATAAGTTTATGATCATGACTGCTTCTCAGGTATTCTACTATTCTTTCTGTTAGTTTTTAACATTTCTATTTCAGAAGTTTATCTTCTGCACAAATAAAACCTTAGAGTAACCAAACGATTGTCATTGGAAATGACTAGAATTTTAAGGAGTTTAATATAAAATGTGATGTTCCTGATTTCATGCTCCATAGAAGAATGCCCTCTAGTTTGAAATTATGAAAATTATGTTATTCTTTCAAAGTTTTAAGATGGAGTAATTGAAATAAAATATTCCAACACGACATAATTTTTTAAAAGTTGCGTGCATGTAACATAACCCTATGAATTAGAATATTTTGCAGCCCTCACAAAGTTTTCCTTCTAGACACTGTTTGAATTGCAGTCTTAAAATAAGTTTAATATTATGAGACTTTAGGACTATAATATTGCAATAATACAAAGAGATTTCTGAAGGCTCAATTCAAATTCTGTTAAATAATAGAAGAAAAAGAAGGGCATCCCCAATTTGAATCTAAGTTTCTTGATCTTTAAATTTTGTCACATTCAGAGTTTCTTGATTTTTGTCTTATTTCACTATCCTTTCAATAAAGTGTATGCTATCCTTTTCAGAATAATCCATTTTTTAGTTAGTAAAATATAGTTTATCAATAAAAATAATATATGTGATAATGATAGACTGAAGATTAAATAGATTGATTGATCTGTGGCAAGAGTCTATACACACATCCATTTTAAATGAGGGAAAATTCCCAAATCCCAGTGAAATAAAATTTCCAAAGGACTTCTCCACGACAAGGTGGATCCTAGAAGCAGGAACAGAGACAGACAGCATCTACTGTAGAGCTTCCCTTAGTTGCTTACTATGTTAACTTCATTCAGGCATTTCTGGAATTACAAAGCATATTCCTTGATGTGCCACAACCCTTTCATACTAGTGACTTTCACTACTATTTAGAAAGAGTATAAACAAAGAATCTATACATTTAATAAAAACCATTTACAGACATCTGTGTTTCTCCTGATTCTAAAGCCAAACAACCTCGGAGCAATAGGACACTTCCTATTAAAGAAAAACCAGTGTCAGAAGCTAGGGGTCTCTGAACAATATCTCCACTGTCAGCATCCTTAGAAACCTATCCTTCACAAGTGTACGTGATAGATATTGTTTTGATTTTCAAGAAAAGAGTTGATTATCAGAGATAAGAGACTCAGTTGCAGTTTCTTTACAGGTGCTCCAGCTGGAGGAGAAATATGACTTCTGTGGAGAGACCACTAACAGTTCATTCCACCAACATCCGATTAGACTTTCCTCCATAGTATGAGAAGCTCCAGGCTATGACTTTCCAGCTACACAGCATTTCTCTGCTTCACTTGTGGCTAAAGAGACTCACTAGACTAAGCAAAAGAGGTGAGTGCAATTTCCTGGCTATTGTTTTTAAAAATGAGTGTGCCTCCTACGTGTTCTATTTGCTCTCCTCATTGCCTAAAACCCAGATGTATCAGGGACTTCATATTGATTGTACATGTAATGAGCCCCCTAGAGGATGATTTTTTTAAAAGGATGGAAGAAAACTATTTCCTATATGATTGAATGGTGCTTGGTCACCGGTTGACCACAAGCATTTCTCTGATCCTACCCCAAAAAGGGTTACATGATAAAGAGATAAACACACAACTTTTTTGAAGTACTGAGTTTGGGAGCCCCTTTGTTATAACAAAGCCTATTTAAGTAATATATCCTCGTGTATGTAATATCTCATCTCCACACACCATTATACTCTCATTGTATAATGGACAAAGTCAACAGTCAATTAAATCCTATTATGGGAACATCAGACAACACCAGGAAAATCGTTTTTCCCAATGCTACTCAGGATAGGTAATGACCTTGAAATAGGAAGAATCTTATACTTAAAACATGACTCTGGCACTAATTCTATCGATAGTATCTATTAATGCTAGTTGAGAAGATAATTTCTCAGTCTTGAATATAAAATTTTTATTTAATGTGTTTCACCTGACATGTATATGATGTAATTGAATGTTACTTGTATAAAAATTCATATTATATAAATATAAAAAATAAATCTCTAAAAAATTCTAGTCAGCTAATCTAGAAAGAAAAAAATCTGCTAACTGGGTACTTAATATTCATTTTACAGGACTTAAACATAAATCTTAGAGAATCAGTAAATCTAAGTTTTGAATAATTTCTGGCTTATGTATATACTGATCATCTATCCTATGTTTTGACTTCCTTTAAATAAGCCACATCAGATATTGTAATAATAGTAATAAGTCCTATGCATATTGCCTCTGCTGATGCTACTGCTATCACCATCACCACCATTATTTATATTATTATTTTAATGAGAACCATGTACCAGGATTTCACTCCGCCACATTTACTGTGCTGATAATTCAACCCTCTGGTTAAATTTCTCTAAGGTTAGGAATTCAATAACACTAGAGACAGACAACTCTATTATTATGTAATCATACTGTTGGAGACTATTCGTTAAAAGTTCAAAATCAAGCTGTAAATAAAATTCTAGATTAATACTTCAAAATTTAATCTAAAAAAGAATATGGAAGAAATTTAATTCTATATGAAATTAGAAAATATTGCACATTCTTTTCTGATCCACAGTCCATTTACTTGATTTTAGTATCTACTGTTTTTAAAGCCATTTGCAAACTAAACCCATGTAAGCATAGAACATATAATGCAAAATAATATGACAGTAAGGAGCTATATGTACTTTATTCTCAGGAAAACTACCATATCTAAAACAAATAAATTTTTGTATGACAGAAAATCTATTCCAAAACTCAAAAAAAAATAAATCACTATTGCAAGAAATACTTTAAGAAAAAAAGTTCTTGTCTATGCTTATGGTTGTCAAGGAAACCTTTTTTCTAATTTTCTAAATAAATACCTTGCATGAAATATAATAATAATTGCCAGAGTAGGATACAAATCCAACAAAGCTATTTTTTTTGAAAAATTTAAAATCTTAATTAAAAATTTAAATCCTTGTGTATAAAACACTGTACAATTAGAATAACAAATTTGAAGTTGAAATTCTGAAATCCCTAACATTCCCCATTAAATGCACCTAATAGAATTCTAAAATCCATAAAATTAAATACTAACCAAAATTATTTGCACTCAAGGTATTTCATAAATTAATTAGGACATTATTATCTTTTAACTAGTTAATCTATAATAGAGCAGATAAGTTGTAATTGGCAGATCAAAATAATAGAGAAAACTTGTATGTACTTAAGTAAAACTATTTGTATAGTCTATACAGAAAATGCTGGTGAGATTTAAGAAGAGATGTGCAGATTCAAACTGGTAAAAAATTTTTAAAGGCATTACTTTAAGGATAAAAATACCATAAAGTATAACTTGATATACATATTCAGAAAGGAATCAATAAGTGCAAATAGTTGCATGGAAGATAGTTTGAACTAAAATTAGTCAGAGTGGGACTGATCTCTAAAAGGTTAAATAGAAACACAATCTTTATTGTTCTTATCTGCACCCCTAGATGCTAAGCAATGGATCTGAAATATCACAGGAGCTCAATAAATTTTGATAATAAATTCATTTGAATTCAACCACTGAAAATTAGTTATAAAGTTTTCGCCTTCTTTCTTTGAGTTCCCAACTATATAATATCCTTTACAGACAGAAGGATCTGTTAAAATTAAAATTCAGTCATATGTCTCTAATATTTAAGCCCCTTGGCTTCTCAGTGAATGTAGTTTAAGGATTTTAAACTTAAACATACCCTAAGAAGCTCATCATAGTCTGGATCCTTTCTCTAGTTCTTCCCTTTTTTCTTGTGACTATTCCTTTGAAACTCATTTCTCTGTATTTTCTCCAAAAGCTTAATGCAGCATATTTTTTTTCCACTTCCACAAGTCTTCCTGCATACTAAGGCTTCTTGCCTTCTCCTAGGTCTCAGACTTACAAACACATACTCATCTCTTGGGTCTCACATTTAGACCACTCATATTAGGTTATATACCCACAATTTTCTATTATGTTCCACATTGTATTTCATTTTGGCAACACATTAAACTTCAGTACATTCTGAACATTATCCTCCCAAAATTTTTATATGTATGAAATGAGAAACTCTATCTAATTTGCCACTGAATCCTAAGATCCCAGAACAGGTCCTCTGATTTAGTAATGACTTGGTTAATTTTTATTGATTATTTGGATGCTATGACTTTTAAATTAAAGTGTTGTCTCTACAGTCAGTAAGGAAGATCACCAATAGGCTACTATAAGGTCTAAAGAGAAGGAGCCATTTAGCATGTTCTCTATCCAGTTCCATTTTCCTTCTTTCTTACTAAGTAAACTCAGACTTAGTACAGGGCAGCAAAGTGTACCTAATTCGTAATTCATTATCTCTTAGCCTTCCATCTAGCTAACAATGATTCAGGCTACTAAATCATTTCTAAGAGGGCTTCTCTTCTAAATTATCTCTACAAGGGGAAGCCTTTTTGAACTTTTCCCATTGCAATCTCCTTTCTTCTGGGATAAGTAAGAATACAATGCCTGGAAGTTGCCATCTCACTGAGATGAAAGCTACGTAGTAATTATGATAAGACAGGAAGACAGGGTGAGTCTAATTCACTGCTAGCTATCCTCCAGCCATTGCACCAGCCCTGAGGCACTGTCTTCCAAACTTCCTTTTATCAGCAAGTAAGTCCCCTATTTGTTCAGATGTTCACCAGAACTTTGGTACTTGCATCTGCATGCATTCCAAACTCATCCAGGCAATTACTTCAAAAAGAAGTTGCTGAGCATGTACAAGATACAAATATTTTATAACTTTTCAGTATTTGATCCCTACTCTGCTTTTTCAAGTTGCTTAGAACTCAGTTTTAGTGTACTTATTGGTATGAGAACAATGGCATCGCCTTGAAGGATATTTATGAGATTAAGAACCTGTGACTACAAAGGGTTTAGCTTATGGTCTGATATAATAGTTTCTCAAACAACAAGAAATTTCATTGTCTTTTGAAAAAAAAAAAAAACAACAAAACCATGAATGCAGTGTTTATTGCCAAATAAAGCTCCTACCAGTTATCCATTAGTTAAGTCCCTTAGACTTTAGGAGACTCAGTTTCCTAATTATAAAATGAGGAGAATTATATCTTTCTTGGACAGACCTATAAGGGTTAAAGACAACATGCATAAAACAACATATATCTAATTCATGGCAGTCATCATTCAATAAAAATAGCAATTCATAATCATATGCTTATCTTAGACTACAGCATATAAAAAAAAGATATTCTACATATCTACATGGCACTTTTTCTATAAAAAAATTTTAAATTTTGGTAACGTATTTAGTTTTCTTCTTTAGTAGTGGTTCTCATACAGGAATTCAAGAGGAGGTTCAGTCCCCTTTGAAAATTTCAAAAAAACTATGGGCTTTATCTCCAGAATAAATCACATTTGCAAAAACTTTTACATTTAATTTTAAGGGATTAAGTATTCCATTAAATTCCATGGGTCCCCAGATTATATTGTACCCCCTGATCAAGCATTCATTAGTTCCATATTGGTATCGTTATTCCAATATAAAATTATCCTATGAATAAACTCTAAGACATATTTTATATCCCTCCAGTAAATATTATCATGGTTTTAGCTGCTTATCTGCTCTGTTACATAGGAGCTGCATAATCTTAGAAGGACTCTTTTAACAAATATATATTGAGGTATCTATGTTGTATAGATTTATACATGAAAGTGTTAAGTTTCATTTAAACTTTATTCAGGGAAAAAAGACTCACTGACGTCTAGACAACAAGGAAAACTCAAATTGACAGGGTACAATGCAGTTGTCTAAGTATGACCCAGATGTTCTACTCAAGAAAAGGACAAATAAAACTCCAAGTGATAAGATAGAATCACATTCTTCCAAAATGCTGTTGAGATTACACATGAGATTGCCAGTAGTAGTAGTCCTTTATAAACAACCTAGTAGGACTTGGTGGTTAGAGCACAAGATGGAACTAAAGAGAGATGTTATTTTCCATTCTCCAAGTCACAGGATTTCATTATGAACTTCTCTCTTTCCTTCCCCCCATACAAAAAAATGAGAGATGTTTTATTCTACTTTATCTTGACCTAATAATAAATAGATATGTGATGACTACTAAAGTAATGCTAAACATTCCTTTGTTTTCAAATGCCATTTGTATTTCCTCAAGACCTGGGTAGGAGACAAGATTCTGGTGAGTCCTTTTGTTTATTCAGCAGGCATTTTTTCCCAAGATTATGTCACATCTTAGCCTTGCACAACTATGACAGTCTCTGGGCCTCTTGCCATCTTCTCTTCATCTTTGCTTAAGGATGATGTTTATAGTGACTTCCACTGTCATCATTATGGAGAAATGAGCTGTGCTTCCTTGTTTGCTGTGCTCATGTGAATCTCAGCCTTTCCTACCACTTTGATGTGGGTTATTTCCACATTCACTGGATAGAGAAGTCACTCAGCTAGTTTCTCTTGATAGCAGTAGCAAAAAAGGACTTGAAAATCTGAGAAAAAGCAAACATGATTTTTCCTGGAAAGAAAATTAAAAGTGTTACTTCAACCATGAGTTAAAAGTAAGGAGAGAGAAAAATATAAGACAGAGAATGGAATTTCTTCCTATGTGTACTGGGAAAGATACTTGCTTTAGCAAACTAACAGTTCATAAGAAAAAATATATGACTAGAAGAAAATTCTCCTAGGCTGCAGAAAGGCATGAATTTGAAAAATAAAAATTATTTTTATAAAATCCCACCAAGTCATTCACTAGAGAGAACAATGAAAGTTGAAATAATGTAAAATGTGATATTACATGAAAAAAGCAAAGGGAGTAAAAGTGTATATTAAATACCATTTGTCTAAAAGAGGTGGCTGGGTGATACCATGTACATATATGTGTATATGTATCATACAAATGTACATATGTGCTATACACATACATATATATATTATGCATACACTTGATTAATTGTTTAACTGGAAGAATTAGCAGTTATCTTTTTCTTAATGTTTCTCTGCTGTAGGAGGAGGAGAATAATATCAAGGAGGGAAGCTAGTTTGTTTTGTCCACTCTAACTGGACATCATTGTTTCTAAAAAAATAAGCTTTAAAAATACCCAAGAATAAAAAGGGAATTAAACTTACTAATTGTGTATCATAACCACATGGAGATGAAGAATCTCCAAATGCCTTTAAAATCACACAGTGGATACATTTCTAGCAGGATACAAGCAAAACATAAAAATCATTGGGGAAAAATCAAACCTTTTTTGGCAGTCATTTTCTGGTATTGTCATTCTTATTCTGAAAATTTTTGTGTGGATATTTTGGAGGATAATTCATATGAATAATTATATTAAGATATGCATTTCCAGCATAGGAGAAAGAAAATAGATGATATTGTTGGTAAGATTAATGAGGCTGAGGGAAACCCTTCTGGTCTTGAATTTAAATACAAAGTGTCATTAAAGGATGAAGATTTTCTTAAATCCTTTACTAATTTATTTTTAACAGCTCAGCTGAGATATAGTTGATATACAAATAACTTCACATAGTCAATGTGAACAACTTGGTGAGTTTGAACATTTGCAAATATCCATGATTCTATCACACAGTCAAGGGAATAGACATATTCAGTACCTCCCAAAGCTTTTTGTGTCCTTTTTTGTTTGTTGCCTTGTAATAAGAACACTTAACATAATCTATCCTATCTGTAAAACATCTCAGTTATGCTAGATGGAAAAATTCTAGAGGCCTATAATTAATAGTATGGTATTGTTAGACTGATCATATTTCAAAAGGGGACAAAATTGGGCAGGGCTTTTCGGCCCCCTCAACAAACTGGGCCTAGGGCCACTCAGCTGCCCCCTGTGTCCTACATTATAGATGGCCCTGTTTTATTAAAAATGGGAAAAAATTGAAATTCAGGAAATAAGAAAACAAATGACACTTTCCTGTTTAAAACAATGTATGGTCAACTTAGGTAATATGCATATCAAAAGGCTATTTTTTTTATAATGACATGACCTTATTTTCTAGATCATTTACTAAAGAGAACTAGAAGACACAATCAGTCTATTAGAAATCATATCCTGGCAACAAACTTCAATTTCTAAATGACTGTTTTTCATGCAAAGAAACCAGGGGTCCTTAGAGAAATGACTCATGTGGAAAGGCTGCAATATCTTATCATCGGTATCAGTGATGTCGAGGTACTATCAGAGTTAACTTTATGCAATCAAAAAGAAGATACTGTGACAATCTAGGGCCCTTACATGGAAAATTTAAATATTTTGCATCTTAACCTGAATACCTGTCCTTCCTCTAAGATCTCAGAAATATTCCTGAACTTTTCCTACCCCCATCAAGCACTTTCTGTACAGTCATATTCTGAACTTACTTAACTGCAGCAACTATGCCAACCATGCTGTTATGAAATACTGATTTCCAGTGTTCCACACTCTTAACTGATTTTGTAATCTATCTCCTCCTAAAGAAACACCTAAGCAATTCTTGCAGCTAATGAAGCTTTCTCAACACATGCACACATGCACACACACACACACACACACACACACACACATACACAGATTATTACCCAATACCATCCTTCTGTTCTCACTGTCATCTTTTTTTAAGGCTAGTTTTATGAACCCAGGATTTCAATCATTTTTCTTGAAAACACCTTAAGCTGTCTGACTTCTTGCTTCCTTTGGAGCTTATTGTCAGAACTGTAAAGTGTCTATTTACTCTATTTACAAGTTCACAAGTCAGTCTGTCGCAATTTTCATGAATGCCAGAAGAAGACACGAACCAGCCTCCTGGATCAAAGATACAGAAGAGCTTTATTACTCACAGCAATACTGAGTAATCAGGCTACCTACATTTTTTTTCTGGTTCCCTGAGCCCCAGGTCTCACAGGCTGATTCAAAGCGGACCAGATGACTCAGGCAGTTGTCTGTTCTGCAGGAGAGGAGCCTTTATGTTAGGGGACTTGAAGCTTGTATAGCTATCATTAAACATGCCTAATACAGTGGAGACAGTGTCTTTCTTTTTCTAGAGAGTAAACATGCCAGCCCTTCACTCTGGAGGGAGATGTTTCTATTTTCCAATTTTGTTCACTACACACAGTCCTGAAATAACTTCTAGATCAGTAATAGCATAACTTCAACTTCCAGAATTTTCTTTCTCAGTCTCCTTTACTGGATTTTCCTTCTTTAGCCACAGGACTGGTTTCTTTAGCCTGTCATGTAACCACTATCCCTCTCACTTTTATATGTGCCTTGAAATTGGTTTCATGCTTTGTTACGTTGCTGTCTTGAAATTCTTCATAATTTTTATTAACAAAGAACCTGCCGTGACCCACAAGGTTGATCAAAAGGGTCCCCGAAGGGAGGCTACAGGAGCCTAAAGAAAGACAGACAGACAACATGCATCTAGAAAAGCAGGGGCCAGGTGGGACACTGCTCTCTGAGAGGCAGTGTGGCTGATCCAGACTCCTTGATTTTTATAGGGCTGGGTTACAATGAGATAATAAGAATGTTGCAAAGCAAAGAAAGGCTGCAGGCATTTAGCTTGTTTAACTGTTATCAGGAACATTTGAATCTTTAAAAGTTGGATATTTAGAAGCTCAACTGCAGACTTTTGTTACCTGCTTTTAGCTGTTACCAGGAGAGAACTTCTGCCTCAGGCCATCTTGCAGAGGCGTGCATAAGTTAGCTCTCTTCAGAATCTTTTGTTTTTATTTTGCCGGGCCTCAAAAATCATATAGCAGTCCTTGCCTGTCTACTCTGAATTCCGATAGTTCTTCAAGGTTGTCTTCTCTGTCCCTCCACACTCACTTTCTAGATGATTTCCTTTGGTTCCTTAGTTTTAAATACCAGCTTTATTCTGGCAACTCCCATGTGTTTTTTTCCTAGTGAAAAAGTCTCCCCTGAGTTAATCTCCACTTGGATGATTAATATACTTCCCCAAATTTATATACAAATAAAAGCTATTTTTTTATCTTCACCACAAAATTTTTCTCTGCCAGTTTTCCCCGTATCTGTGACACTACTATCCAAGTACAGATGCCTCCAAAATAGGTATCCTGCTTTGTCTCTCCCTTTTCTCATCTCCACATAGGCTCCATAGCCAAGTCCTGGCAGCTCTTCCTCTAACTTGTACCTTGAATCTATCTACAATTTATTTTATCCAGTGCTTTTATCAGGTAATCCATGTCATGGTCATTTCTCCCCAAACTACTGTAAGGATTTCCTTTCTTGGATTCCTTTTTGCACTTTTGTTTCCCTACAATGTTTTCTCTCTGGAACCACCAAAATGAACTTTTATTTACTTTTTTAAACATTGTCTCTTAAAACAACACAGAATTTTTAAAAATAACAAAATAAATAAATTGTTCCATATATTCATTTCCGAGATTTTTCCAAATATTTTACTATGTTTGCTTCCTCAGTACTTTTAGATATATGCCTCTCTATATATGAATATATGATTGCCTATTGTTATTTTACCCTAAATATCATTGAGAGTAAATGATACCCATTTACCCTTAGATGCAACAGTATATATTTATCTAAAACAAGAATATTCTCTCAGTTGACAATCAGTAAATTACCTTTTATTCAATTCTATTATTTAGTCTATAGGTCTAATCATATTGGCCAATTGTGACAACAGTATCTTTTATATAAAATTTTTTCTGGTCCAGGAATGAAGTCAAGAGATATTTTGCATTCAGTTGCTATTTTTCTCTAGTTTTCTTTAATCCGGGACACCTTGTTCTGCCATAAATAAGAAAGAGCCCAAAGAATTATGGAGCTATGTCAAAGGACATAGTGCCAGCTTTGAAAAGGCTACGGTTGGTCAAATTTGGGATAATTTGCACAATAAAATGACTCATTTAAATAACATTGTATCTCATTAGTTAAAAACAAATCCTTGAGCTCATACTGATAAAAATAAATAAACCAATAAATGAATAGAAGGAACAGGACCACTAGATAAAGGGGGAAAAATGGAATTTAGAACTCAGTAGCAAATAGAATGTGTTTAGTGCTGTGCTTGCTAAGTGCTAGGGATAGACATTGTCCAAGCACTGTATTGTTTCTCTTGGAAGTGATAAGATAATTCTCAAATCTCTTAGACTTTACATGAGACCCCCATGGCTTGGTCTCTGTGTGATTTTTCACATCTGATCTTGTATTATTCCCACAACATTCTTCAAACACAGTCAAGCTGAACTAATTTCAATTTCCCTCCTGCTATGTAGTTTCACACACCCTCCCTTGGCACACACTAATATCTCAAATTCCCTTCTTTGTGCCCCTTCCTATTTAGTTAATAATCCAAATGTTACTTATTTCAGAAACCTTTCTTCACTTTTCCATTATCCCTGCCATAAATCTCCCTATAGTCTGATTTTAAACCATCCTCTCTGTCCTATAAGACTGTATTTTGCCTGCATTTTAACTGTTGTTTTGCTATTTTTTTCAACCACTAGATTATGATCATCTTTTTTATTTAATAATATTTATTTTAGAATAATTTAGATTTATAAAAAAACTGAGCATAAAATACAGATAATTCCCATATACGCTCCTCTCCTCTCCCCTTCCCGCAGTTTCCCCTATTAATATCTTGTATTCTGTGGTATATTTGTTATAATTTATGTACCAATTTTGATATATTATCCTTGAATAAATTCTATGATTGACTTCAGAATTGTGTGTGTATATGTGTGTGTGTGTTGTGCAGTTCCATGGATTTTGCAACTATAAGCTTTCTGGGAATAAAGATTTCCAGAAACATCATATTACTTAAAATTATAATTCATGAAAAAAAATTGCTGAAAGAATAAATAAATTACTATAGACGAAGCCAAAATCTAGAGGAAAGAAAACCCAGATTTAATGGGTATATGTCTTTCTGGAATTATCAAAATCTTTTGATTACTTTTTCCAGATTTTGAAAGTATTCCCATATTGAGAGTCTCAATATAATAAAAATTTAATTTCCTTTCCTTACTTGTGTCTAAGGTGGGACTGGATGGATCAAAACACAGGGTCCACTAATACTATGCTTACAAGAAATGCTTTTCAGATCTAAAGATAAACATAGGTTGAAAGTCAAGGGCTATGGAAAGATATATCAAAGCAACAGTGATTAAAGGAAATCAGGAACTGTAATTCTAATATCAGACAAGACAAAGTTCCAAGTAAAAATTCTTCCACAAGGCAAGGATGATCATTATATTATGGTCCAGAGGGTAATCCAACAAGAATAGCTGTCATAAACATATATACCCAATAAAAGACTATCTAAATATATAAAACAAATACTGACAGAGCTAAAGGCAGACATTGATTATAACTCAATAGTTATAGAGAACTTCAGCACTCCACATACATCAAATATAGATCATCCAGGCAAAAGATAAACAAATAAATTTGGATCCTAATTGAGACAATAGATCATTTGGACCTAACAGATATATATATATATAGGGTATTCTACCTTCAGCAAAAAAGAAAATACATGCTCAAGCACACATGAATCATTCTCAAGGATATACCACATCTTAGGACACAAAACATGTCTTAGCAAATTTGGCAAGACTGAAATTACAGAAAGCATCTTCTCTGATCACAAGGGAGTGAAACTATAAATGAACCTAAAGAACAAAAGTGGAAGGACCACGAAGATGTGGAGATTGAACAACATGCTCCTGAACAACTCCTGGAACATTGAGGAAATTAATTACTTATCTGGAAACAAAGAAAAATTTGGAGATGAGCTACTAGAACATATGGGATGAAGCCAAAGCAGTTCTGAGAGGAAAGTTTATACTCATACAAGCACACATCAAAACCCAAGAGAGAGCCCAAATTAAATATCTAACCACTCATATGAAGGAACTAAAGAAGGAAGAACAATTGAAAAATCAGCAGAAGAAAGAAAATAATAAACACCAGAGCAGAAATAATTGAAATCAAACACAAAAAGACCATTCAAATGATCAATGAATCCAAAAGCTTGTTCTTTGAAAAAAATAAGCAAAATAGTTACATCCCTTGCTAGAGTGACCGACAAAGAGAGAAAAAGCCCTAATAACAAAAAATGAAATAAAAGAGGTGAGATTACAACTGACATCGCATAAATACAAAAGATCTTGAGACTGTTATAAACAATTACATGCTAACAGATTTGTCAGTCATGAAGAAATGGACAGGTTTCTAGAATCCTACAACCTACCAAAATTGAACCAGAAGAACGCTGACAACTTAAACAGACCAATCACAGGTGCAAAAATTGAAACACTAATTTAAAAATTCCCCCCAAAACAAAATTAATGATTTCTACAATTCAAAGGCAAGGTAATTCCCATCATCCTTAAATTATTCTGCAAAATTGAAGAGGAGGGAAAACTCCCAAGTACCTTCCTTCTATGAGGCCAATATTACCCTGATTCTAAAATTAGATAAAGACAACGCACAAAACAGTACAGACCAATATCGCTGATGAATATAGATGCAAAAATTCTCAATAAAATCCTGGCAAATTCAATTGCATTTCAAAAAAATTATACACCATGATCAAGTGGGATTTATTCTGGGGATGCAAATTGGATTCAACATATGCGAATCAAGCAGTACATTATACCACATCAACAAAGAGAAAATTAAAAGCTGTATGATCATCTCAACAGGTGCAGTAAAAGCATTTAACAAGATCTACCACCCATTGATGAAAAAACCCTCACCAAAATAAAAATAGAGAGCACACGTTTCAACATAATAAAAGCAATGTATGATAAACCCACAGCAAACATTATAATTAATGGTGAAAAACTGAGAGCCTTTCCCCTAAGATCTGGAGCAAAACAAGTTTGTGCACTCTCATCACTACATTCAGCATAATTCTGGAAGTTTTTGCCAAAGCAATAAGGCAATAAAAGGACATTAAAAGGAATTCAAATAGGAAAAGAATAAGTAATGCTATTATTATTTATAGATGACATGGTACTATACCTAGAAAATCCTAAAGACTCCATGAAAAAACTGCTCAATACAATAAATGAGTATAGCAATGTGGCAGGCTATAAAACCAACACACATCAGTAGCATTACTATATACAAACAATGAAGTAGAAGAGAAAGAAATGTAAACAGAAATTCCAGTCAAAATAACACCAAGAAAGATCAAATATTTGGGAATAAACATCACAATATGAAAGACCTCTGCAATGAAAACTATAAGATCTTAATAAAAAAAACTGAAGAAGACTCAAAGAGATGGAAAACATTCCACGTTCATGGATCAAAAGAATTGACATAATAAAAATGGCAGCCCTACCCAAAGTGATATGTAGGTTTAATGCAATTCCAATAAAAATCCCAGTGCCATTTTTCAAGTAAATAGAACATAACAAAATTGAAGTGTGTGTGGAACCAAAAAAGCCAGGAATGGTCAAAGTTACCCTAAAAGAAAAAAAAAGAAAGAAAAAAAATGCATTGGAGGAATCACACTCGCTGACTGTGAACTATGCTACAGGGTGATCATCATCAAAACAGTATGAAACTTGAACAAAAACAGAAATACCAATCAGTGGCATCAAATTGAAAGCCCATAAATAAAATGATACCTATATGCCCAATTAATTTTTGAGAAAGTTGGCAAAAGCATACACCAGAGAATACAAAGTTCATTCAATATATGGTGCTGGGAAAACTGGAAGGATATCTACAAGAAAGACAGAAAGGAAGAAGTAAAGAAAGAGAGAGGGAGGGAGGGAAGGAAGGAAGGAAAGAAGGAAGGAAGGGAGGGAGGGAGGGAGGGAGGGAGGGAGGAAAGAAGCTCCTTAGTGCTAAATACAAGAGGTAGCTGAAAATCCATCAAAGACCTGGAGATTAGACCTGAATCTACAAAATACTTAAGCCTTATCTGAGAATATTAGGCTAGCCACTAGAGTTCACAGATTGCTTTTCCTTTACCACCTGATCTTTATCTGATTATTAGTATTATACTACAACTATTTATTTAGATGTTTAAAATGTAGTTGTAAATATCTATTTAAAAATAATAAAGACAATCCAAAAATCCAAGTAGGAAATGATCAGAAACTGAACTATGCAAGTGGCAAAAGGATAAATTACCCAGCTGGAATTCAAAATACATTTCTGATGAATAATAATTATAACACTGAAGTTAATGTTTATGATCAATTAGATCAATGTGGAAAGGAAAAAACTGCAAGTGAGTTTAGTCTTTATGGCTTGTGAAGTGGGATGGGTATTAATGGAATAAGAATAATCATAGCACATTATTGGAATATGAAGTGCCAGAAATAAGATTTGGGACAAATATGGTATGTTAAATTTTAGGTTGTAAAGTTGTAATTTCTTCATGACATCCTGAGAGAAATTTCCAAAACACACTGGGACACTGAGCTCTAACACAAGTAAGATGTTAGGATTAGAGAAAATTTGGGAGGCCAGATATTCTCAAGAAAGGGCTTGTAGACTGGCATGTGCTTTGATATGAATATGCAATATAAAATAACAAGTACTCTAAATATTTCTTCTTAGAATTCAGTGTTTTGAAATCTTATTAACATGACAAACAAAATTGTGTTAATTTTACTCATTTCTTCCTCTTGTAGGAAACTTTACCTGAAGAAAATAGCATTGTAACTGGTCATTCCATTATATGTATTTACCCCTGAATTGCATCTATGTTTATGTGTGTATTTGCCTTTCTAGCTCTGTCTATGCCATTATCAACTAAGACAAAACCTAATCTCCTATAAGAAATTAAAATTTGCTTGTTTTTCCCTCTCAGGAAATGGTTTCAAGTAAGTGCTTTGTCCACTTAGGTGTTCGATACACCTTTAACAGTAGCCAGTACAGCCTACAAGCACACGTGGAATTTTGAAAGCTGCTGGGAGCTATCCTATATTGCTGTTATTCAAGGTAGAAAATGCCTTATCATTTGTGTTGCCTTACATCACTGTCAAGAGGCCCTGATGTTGTGACTGAGAGCGGGTGTCCTACTGTGTTTCTGATGAGTTTGATCAAAAAGAGTAAGATTCTTCTATCTGCTAGGCTCAATTAGAGACAGACTTGTTTCTTTCTTCTCTCTTTTCTGATTTAAAGTGGAACTTGAAAAGAGGTGACTCACAGTTCTAGCTCTACTGTCTATTATTGTTAGTGAGAACAATTAGAAACAGAAAACTAAAAAGCTCTAGAATGTTGAATGTTAGAATTTTCAAACAATTTTATTTAATAAAGAGAATCTATAACTTATAACAGGTAACCATAAACTCAGAACTACCAAACCAAATTCAGCCTGCCATCATCTTTTATTTGGGAAGTACAATTTATTTCTATTTAAATTGAATATAACTATCTTTAGTGTGTATTTGAATTCTCCAGTGTGTCCCCACCATTCCCTATTTATTTTAAACCAAGCCACATCACATGTTTAATTTAGAATTTCAAATACAGTTCCAGTTCTAAAACAGCTTGTCTTAACTGATGTCATTTAAATATATGTAACATGATAAATCCTTCATATCAATTTACTTCTGCCCAGACAAACGTTACATGCAAAGCACTTAGTTTACTGTCTATCACAGAGTAGTCATCCAATACATATTTTAATAATTAGACTTTCGAATAGTCTTTGGATCAGAATAAACTTTTGTTCTAGTCAAATTTGCATAGAAGATATCAAAGCTGGTCTCCTATTGGTTAAGGTGCTTCTAGTATTATGGGGGGAAAAGGCCTGATCACCACTTCCAGCAGCCATGAAGCAAAGCCATAAAAACATCCTGTGACCTGAGGTTGCTGGAAATGTTACCAGCAGACAAAGAACTTCCCTCACTTGAAACACCCTCCCCTGATTTACATCCTTCCCTTCCCCTGCTTGCTCTAGCCTATATAGGTGTGCTCTAACCAGAAGCCTATGCTCAGCCTTTGTGGGGAAAGGACCCCTGCTGAGCCCGCACCTAATAAATCTGCCTAAAGTACTTCCAAAAGAATGCCTGCTTGGTATATCCCAGAGAGAGCTGTAACAGTATGATGGATGTTGAATCTAGATATCCTTATCTTTGAAATGTACACTTTATATTTTACATTGAATAAATAAACCTCATGTGAATTAAGGAAAATGGCATGCGAGCTCTCCAAATGTTTGCTTTGTCTATAAATTTGTGTTATCCATTCTTGCCTTGAATTCTAACAAAAATCTGATTTACT
Organism: Solenodon paradoxus; assembly: GCA_004363575.1. Classification (NCBI taxonomy): domain Eukaryota; kingdom Metazoa; phylum Chordata; class Mammalia; order Eulipotyphla; family Solenodontidae; genus Solenodon; species Solenodon paradoxus. The sequence goes on along the minus strand of RJWH01000405.1, from coordinate 139,166 downwards.
ATGTACAATGCATCCCTTTTATAATGGACGAAATTGAAGTTCAAGAGATATTCAGAGATTTTTTTTCAGCTCAAACTATCACTAAGTAGCAAAATCAGACTTCAAACTCAAATAGATCATTTGTTTCTTTCACCAGGGAAACAAGACAAGTGTGCTCCTCTAGATCTCTGATTAGGACATTTTTTTCAGTTTCTTTCATAAAATGGTATATCCTAATATTATGTGGCCTGCTGAGATAGGCTTGAGAGTGTGGGGAAAGCAGATCTATTCATCAACCCACCTTCAAATCACCCTTCCATGTAGCCATTACACTGATACACAGACAAGATAGATAGAAAACTTGCAACTTCTACTTCTCTCGGCCATAATTTTTTTTATTTTTCCCCCGTTTTCAAATTCTAAAGGTATTTTTAATCATCTTCTGTACACAAGTTCATATATCAGTGATTATGAAGAGGTTTTGCAAAAGGAAACACAGAAGTGGTTTCTTCAGACTCTGTCCTTTCTGGGACTGTCTCTGGGATATTAATAAAATAGAGTTAATGTGAAGATAAAACACCCAAGTCTTTCAACTGCTTGGTTTAAAATAACTCATATGGTTGATTATTATTCAACTATGTTATCAGAATAAATTGGAATTGCAATATTAACTTGAAAATTTAAATCACGCGCATGTGTAAATGTTTAAAATTTAGTGAAATTTAGTTCCACAATTGTCCCTGTCATTAGTTTCCTTTTAGAACAGTGGTGTTACCAATTAAGAAAATCCCTTTCATCAAGAGGAATTCAAAATACATCTTTTATAAAAATATTCTGGACCAATTTCACTATATCAGTGCTTTCTTCAATAAAATACCCTAAATTAAACTCTGTAGTCAGTGTTCCCTCACTTAAACAATTAACCTGAATCCATCAACCCTGTTATAACCTTTTAGCTATATAATTTATCCTTAAAATAAATCCCAGATTTTTGCCTAAATACTCCTTTTAGTCTAATGAATATTCTCTTAAATGCAGTTGGTTCCCAGATATCTTGACTACTATTACCTCAAAAACAAAAAAAATAAATAAAATATTGAGTGCTGGGAATTAATTTCTTAAAAAATAATTTGAAAGTTCGTACTAGATTATTTTAGATATACATGATGGTAACAGAGAAGAGGGTACAGAGGCGTATTGGGCATATAGTTCTCCTAAAATAGAACTCACTATTTCATATTAATGATTATTATAAGCAGGATGGCAGGTTTCTAGATGGGTCCTCTTTAGAAATATTGTATGTGAAACTATGCAGATTAACAAAATTTCATGAAATACTCTAGAAGATGAGATAAAGACTAAATCTGAAGAAAACGTTCATAATTGATAGAATAACTATGTTCAAAATATCACCACTAATGCTTATGTGTGGCAAGAGAGACTTCCCTAGGAAGCTATTTGTGCTTCCCTAACAATGAGACTATTGTAAATCCTAGGACAGAACCTGAACTTGGCTAACTAGAAATTCCCTGAGGAATGTGGTGGTCCCACATAGGGGCATAGAGGTCACTTTATGGCATAATTACCAATATCAAGGGAACTTATAAAGGTAGAAGAGGGAAACACCTCTAAACACCTGATGATTAGGTACCTGACATTCTAGAAGACATAAGTGGTAGGTGAAGACAGTTTCCGTCATCAAGCATTCTCTCCCTCCTTTTCTCCTCCACCTTAGGACCCTTCCCTTCCACTCTAGTTTTGATGTAAAATTATGATTGGGGGACAAAAGCATCCAGGCAATTTTTGGGAATGGCAGAGAAACAGCTGATAACCATGCCCTCTCTTTCACTTCTGGTAACTAGTCTGAGTAAAAGCCAGCAAGTGGGTTTGGAGTGGGATTGAGGAGAAATGCAGAAATCTCAAATTGAAGGAGGGTTTGATATTCTAACATTAGGTTAGATTAGCTAGTTTATCTTAAAAATAAGGCTCTTCATGTTGTTTATTTAGAATGAACATAGGAGCTATGGAATATATCTAAAATTCCACATAGGAGCAGAGAAAAAACAAGCCAATAGAATGGATTTGCAGATGTAGTATAGTGGAGAAGAAAACTATGGTAAAATAAACCCCTAAAAATGAAAACATTTTAGAAACTGGCTAAAATTGAAATTGAAGCAAATCCTTGGTCAACCCCAGTGACACCAAGATTTTCCAGCTCTTTTCATGATTATCTGACAAAATCCCACTTTCACAAGGTAAGGTCCTTGACCTGTCTTGCTCCTTCATATCAGTATCATCCCTACATCTTCATCAATACTCGTTTCCAGTCTTTTGGATAATATCCATTCTCACAGGTGTAGGGTGAAATCTCATTTTTAAATTTTCATTTCCCTAAGAGCAAGAGAGGTAGGACACCTCATAATGCCTGTTGGTTAGTTGCATATCTTCTTGGGAGATGTGTCCATTAAGATCTCTGCCCATTTCTTTTAATTGGATTATTTGTTTTTCTGCTGAGTTTTATGAGTTCTTTATCTATTTTGGGTATTAATGCCTTATCTTATAGTTGATGTTCAATATCTTCTCCTATTCAGTAGGGTGTCTTTTAGGTTTTTTGTGAGAGTTTCTTTCACTGTACAGAGTTTTTTAGTTGGATGTAAACACATTTATTTTGGATTCTATATCCCTTGACATTGGAGCTCAGTTCCCAAAGCCTTTGCTACTATCAGTGTCAAGAAGTGTTTTGTTTGTTTTCTTCCATGCATTTTACAGTTTTAGTACTCTACAGCTAAATCTTTAATTCCATTTTGAATTGATTTTTTTGTATATGGTATTAGGTAGTGATCTAGTCTCAGACTTTCACATGTGACTGTACAATTTTCCCAGTACTATTTATTGAAGAGATTCATTATCCAATTACATGGCTTTAGTTCCTTTGCTGTAAATACATTTTATTTATGTGTGGGTTTATTTCTGGGTTCTCAATTCTATTCCTAATGGAATGTCTGTTTTAATTCTAGTACCACAATGACTTGATTAGTATTACTTTGTAGTACAATTTGAAGTCTGGGAGCATGGCACCACCATTTTCTCCATTTTCATTCTTTTGCTATTGGAGATCTTTTGTAATTTCAATTTTTTTTGTTTTGTTTTTTGATTTTTTTGTTCAAGTCCTGTGAAAAATGCCTTTGGGATTTTGATGGGGACTATGCTACATCTGTATATTGCTTTAGGTAATATGGACATTTTAACAAAGTTAATTCTTCCGACCCATGAGCATGGAATATCTTTCCATTTCTTTGTGTCTTCTTTTAAATATGTCTTGCAGTTGTCAGACTATTGGTCTTTCTCTTCTTTGGTTAAGTTTATTCTAAGGTATTTCATTCTTTTTGATGCAATTATAAATGAATTGCTTTCCTTACTTCCCCTTCCACAAGTTTGTTTTTGCATATTGAAATGCAGTGGTTTTTTAAATAACTGAGTTTATTGAAGCATTATTGCATGATAACAATAGTTTTTTAAGGTGTACACCATAGCAGATTAACATCTATATACAATATTGTATATTCACCATCATTTCAGATTTTCCTTCACCTTAAAATTAATGACTGCCACCACATTTGTCCCCTCTCCCTTCCTTTCCCACATTTGATTATTTTTGACTGAAAGTCTATTGTTTTAGTTCTTTTTTAAGCCTACTTTTGTTTTGCAACAGATTTTTGAATATTAATTTTGTAGCCTGCCACTTTACTGAATTCTTTTATTGTTTCTAACAGACTTTTACTGGAGATTTTGGGGTTTGTTCTATTTATTATTATTCCATCTGCAAATAGTGATAGTTTCACGTCTTACTTTTCAATTTGGATACATTTTATGTCCTTACTTTCCTAATTGCACTGGCAAGGACTTCCAACTCTATATTAAATAACAATGGAGAGATCAAATATCCTTGCCTTGCTCCTCATTTAGAGGGAAAGTTTTCCATTTTTCCCCATTGAATATGATGCTGCCTGTGTGTTTGTCATACATAGCCTTTATTTGTGTTCAGGTACTTTTCTTCTATACCTATTTTGAGAGCTTTTAATAAAATAGTATTGAATCTTATTAAATTTTCTTTCTGCTTCTATTAAGATGGATTACGTGATTTTGTCCTTTTGTTGATTTGCTAAATTACATTGATTGGCATATGTTGAATGATCCTTGCGTCCCTGGAATAATTTCCACTGATCATGATGTAGGAAACTTTTCAGGAGTTGTCAAATTTACTAGCATTTTGCTGATGATTTTTGCACCAATATTTATCAAAGATGTTGGTCTGTAATTTTCTTTTTTGATGATATCTTTTTCTGGTTTTAGAACCGGAGTAATGTTGGCATCATAAAAAGTGTTTGCAAGTTTGCCTTCTTTAATTTTTGGGAACAATTTAAGAACGATTGGCCTTCATCTTTCTGAACATTTGGTAGAATAAACTAGTGAAACCATCTGACCTGGAGCATTTGTTTTGGAGGGAGATTTTTTATTTCTCTTTAAATTTTCTTGCTTGTGATCAATCTGTCCAGGTTTTGTATTTCTTCCTGATTTAGTCTGGGAATGTTATACGTTTCCAAGAATTTGTCCATTTCTTCTAGGTTAGCCAACTTGTTCATATTATTCTCTTATTATAAATTTCACATTTTGTAGTACCAGTTGTAATTCCTCCTCTTTCATTTCTGATTTTATTTATTTGTGTTTTGTCTCTTCTCTTCTTTATTAGATGGTTAGTGGTTTGTCTTTGCTTATCATTTCAAAGAACAAGTTCTTGGTTTCATTGACATTCTGAATAGTCTTTTCCATCTCTATTTTGTGGATTTCTTTTCTACACTTTATTTCCTTCCTTCTACTAGCTTTGATTTTATTTTTTGCTTTGTTTATATTTCACAGGTGAAGGATTATGTTTTTTGTGTGATTCTTCTTGTTTTCTGAGGTAACATTTTATTGCTATGCATTTCCCTCTAGTACTGCTTTTGAAGCATCCCATAGGTTGATAAGTTATATCTTCATATTCATTTGACTCCAGGTGTTTTTAATTTCACCTTTGATGGATTCCTTGCATCAATAGTTGTTCAGTAATATAGTATTATCTGCTCTTTTGCCGTTTTCCTCTCTTTTCATCTTTTCATTGCTTTCTACTTTCACACCATTGTCACCCAAAAAGATGCTAGATATGATTTAAATTTTAGCAAATTTATTGAGACTTAATTTGTGTCTATTCTTGAGAATATTCTGTGAGCACTTGAAAAAGAATGCGAAGTATATCATTTGGGCATGAAATACTCAATAGATATTTAAGTCCATCTCATGTCATTTGCCATGTAATTGGGTCAGTGAAATGGAGAACAGAAATGTAGAAAGGGGATAAATGGAAGAAGAGATTGGGTGAATATACTGAGTGAATATATATTATTAAGTGTTTCGTATTGCTGTTGTTTTGATCCCTTTATCACTATATAAATACCATCTTTATCTTTTGGTAACTTTTTTGTCCAGAATTGTATTTTAATCTAATATGACTACAGGGGTTTCTGTTATTTTAGAGTCTCCATTGGTTTGGAGTATAATTTTATATTCCTTCACTTTAAGTGTATGTTTGTAGCTACATCTTAAGTGAATCTCTTGCAAATAGCTTATAGTTGGCTCTTTGTTTTTGTTTTTGTTCTTTTAATGAAGGTAATAGGAAAGGTTTTCTTTTTTAGAGAGTAAAAAAAACATTCTTAAGGAAGGAAGAAAGGGAGAGAAGGAGAGGAGGAGTAAGTGCTTTTCTTATTTATATTTGACTGCACCATCTGGCCTGGCCCTGGGTGGCAAACCTGATCCTTGGGCTCTGTGTGGTCCACACCCCCAGCCACCTGCTTAACTCCTGACCTATAAGAGTGGGCTGTGTTTTGTTTTTTAATCCATCTGACCATGCTGTGCCCTTTAATTGGTGAATTCAGTTTATTTAAATTCAGGGTGGTTATTGATACTTGAGAACTTGCTACTGCCATTTTAATTTTTTTTCTGATTTTGTACATCTATTGTCTTGTTTAAGTGCTTTTGTAGCTGTCTTCGCATTTATTTAGATAAAAGAGCATCTTTCAACTTTTAATGTAAGGAAGGTTTTGTGGCAGCAAGTTCCTAAACCCTTTATTTGAAAGGAAACCTTTTTTTTTTTTTAATTTCTCCCTCATACCTGAGAGAGAGTTTTGCAAGATATAGTATTCCTAGCTTGTAGTTATTATTGGAGTATTTTAAATATTGTTTCATTCTCTCCCGGCCTGTAGAGTTTCTGCTGAGAAGTCTAATGATAGTCTGATTGCTTTTGTATGTTACTTGCTTTCTCCCTCCCCCCTCACCCCAATCCCCCAATCCAGCCTGGTCACCTTTGATATTTTTATTTGCCTTGGAGTTATGATAGTGTGTGTGTGCATGTGTGTTTGCGTGTGTATGTGTGTGCGTGTGTAGATATAGATAGATAAATATAATAGATATTATATGCCCTGGTGTAAGTTTTTTTACATTTAGATAGCCAGGAATTTTTTGAGCTTTGTTGACTTCTATGTTTATTCCTTCCTTAGGTTTGGGAGGTTTTCAGTCATTATTTCTTTGAAGATATCCTCTCTTCCCTTCTCTCTCTCTTCACCTTCTGGGATAGCTTATGTTGCCTTTCCTAATGAAGTTGAATAATTCTTGGAGTGCATCTTCACTTTTATATTTATACTCAATTTTTCTCTCTTCCATTCTGCAGATCACTGATCCTTTCCTCCATTTGGTCAATTCTGTCTCTATAGCTTTCTATAGTACTCTTGATCTTGTTTATTGCATTCTTCACCTCCAGAATCTTAGTTTCTTTTGAAAAATCTTCATTTTCTATTTTCTGCTTGTTAATTTTATTTTTGAGCACATTGATTTGTTTTGTTGCACCTTATTATACTTCTTTGAACTGTTTTACTGAGTTTTTTTTTTATGAGTTTATGATTGCTCACTGAGTATTTATCCACTGAAAAGATATCATACTTCATGTGTTAAAAATCAGTTTCTGATATTTTGTCACTTGCTTGTGATGCCATAGTGCCTTTAGCTTTTGAAGTTCATTGAGCTATTCCCCAACCCCCACAGGATTCTAGTAACCTGGCTGATTGCTTTTTGTTTAACAGGCTGATGGTGCTCTGATTTTGTTTTATGTTTTTCACCTTTGCTAGTTTCTGTAGTAAGGCCCTCTTGCTGAGTCAGAAGATGCAGGATGGCTGCTGGGTAGGGAGGGGTAATTAGGATGGAGCAGGTTGCAGTTCTATGGTCTGCAGGGGATTGAAGAGCTAGTTCATATGGGTACCTTCAGGGTCAACCCTCTTCGCGGGGCTTCTGGTACTGGGTCTGGTAGTCTATCTGCTATGATTTTAGAACTCTTCTCTGTTGGAGCACTGGCTCCAAGGGAAGTTGAAATGGAGTGCAATCCTCTCCTTTGTGCTCTTTGCCAAGTTTCTGACCTATGTGGGGACTGGAGTTCCTACCTGAACACCTCTTTTGGGGCCTCACTCAAGCCCTGTGTTTGTGCTGCTACCATTAATCTTCTTTCTCCTTCTCTGGGCCTCAAAGCTGGCTCCGCAGTTCACTGGTGCTTCTGACTGCCTCTGCTCCTGCTGCTGTCCTGTGCATCCCTTCAGATCTGCCTTTAGACACTCAGATAAACACAATTCTCAGGTGATCCCTTGAATGCAGTTGTTGTTCCTGAATTTCTGAGGGGTAATGTGGGTCTCTCTGCATCACTTCCACAAAAAAGTTAATTTTATCCTTTCAACACAAAGCAGGGAAAAATCTCTGCCACCATCTTAAAAAACACCTTTCCCCCATATTTTTAAATTCTCTTATTTTTTCCTGATTTTCAGATTGTTTGGCTTACTCTCTGTGTAAAGATCTTCTGTTGTCTCTACTGACTAGTTCTACTCATTTCAGATTTCAAGTTAAAGTAAAAAACAAATCTGTTATTCCCATTATTTATCCATGTATAGGATGAGTTTTTGGCTTGCTTTTTTTTAATGACATTGATAGATTTCAGGTGCATAGCTTCATAACTTGATGTGTATATATACTACATCATGATTACCCCCAAAAGTCATTTCTATTCTCCATCATACAGTAGACTGCCTTTATTCATTTTCTCACACCCTGTCCCTCTTCCCCTCCATTCTGTTGTCATAACCTAAGCATTTATTTTAATTTAATTTTGTTTGTTGACTTTTATTTCTTTATCTACATATGTGTGGAATTATGCAGTATTTATCTTTCTCCAGTTAACATTTCATTTAGCATAGTCCCTTCAGGATCCACCTGTGTTGTCTGTCACAAATGGCAGTATTTCATCTGATTTTATAACTGATAATAAATAGTATGAGTTATAATAGTATTCCATTGTGTATACAGACCACATCTTTTTTATACACTTATCTATCAATTTTCACTTATGTTGTTTCCATATCTTTACTATTATGAATAATGCTGCAATGAATATAGAGGTTCATATATGTATTCAAGTTAATATTAATAATTCTTTGATAAATAGCCAGAAGTAGAATTATTGAATCATATGAAATATCTAGATTCTTAATTGTTTGAGAAATTTCCATACTGTTTTTCATAGTGGCTGTACCAATTTACATTCCCACCAACATTATACAAGGGTTTCCTTTCACCCATATCTTCCCTACACTTATTTTTTATCTGTTTGATAATAACCATTCTAGTAAGTGTGTGACATTTGTTTCCTTAATGATAAGTGATAATACATTTTTTCAACTGTCTTTTGACCATCTGTGTGTCTTTCTTCAGTGAAATATCTATTTAGAACTTACTCTGCCCATTTTTTAAAGGGTTGGTTGTTTCTGTTGTTGTAAGAGTTATATATTTTAGATAGTAACCCCTGTTAGAGGTATGATTTGCAAATGTTTATATTGAGAGACTGACTTTTTATTTTTGACAATGATTTCTTTCACTGGGCAGCTCTTTTTGGTTTGATGTAGTCCCATTTGTTTATGTTTGCTTTCATTCCCTTGACTTTGGAGATAAATACACAAAGACAGCACTAAGCTTAATGTCAAAGATCTTACCACCTACTTTTTCCATATGTTTTATGGTTTCATGTCTTATATTAAAGTCTTTAATTCATTTTGAATTAATTTTTTATATATTGTTTAAGATTTTGTTCTTGCTTTATTATTTTGCATGTAGTTTTACTATTTTCTCAATATTCTTTATTTAAGAGATTTTTATCCATTGTATGCTTTTGTCTCTTTTGTTATAAATTGATTATCTATATATGTGGGTTCATTTTCAGGCTTTCAATTCTGTTCTGTAGATTTATTTTTATGCCCACACTATATAGTGATTACTATGACTTTGTAGTATAGCTTGAAGTTGGGGAACATTATCGCTTCACTTTTTTTTCTCTTTTTCTCAGGATTGTTGTGGCTCTTTGGAAATTTTTGTGCTTTTATACAAATTTTAGCTATTTTTTATTTATTCTCTTGTCTCTACTGGAAGATTCCATTCATTTCAGGGTTCATAGTAAAATACAAGTCCATATATGTTATTTTCATTATTGACATACCCAGGAATGAGTGTTATTTACAGTCTCTGCTACTTCCATTTTCCTTTGTCCCAAAGAGGTCATTAAATGTGCCATTCTCAACTATGACCAGGGAAGTAGAATTCAAATGATAAATATAAATGGTGAATCCAGCGTAATGATCTACTCAACTTCCCATCAATGAGAGACATAATTAATTTCTAAAGAATCGTTTTCTAATATATTTCCCACTTGATTCTCCTATTAGTTTACTATTTATATCATGAAAAGAATTCTTTGTGCACCTTCAGTTAATAAATGTTTGCCATTTACTGAGACTAGATTGGGTTAATATTTTTGTAAAATCATTTTTATTTCTCATAATATCACCTTATTGATGTAAAAATAACTTTACTTACCATGCTGATAAGGAAGTTAGCTCAGAGAGGTTGACTGACCAAAAAAATGACAGAACTAGAAATTAATTTCAATTTATTTTTTCTGATCCAGAGAGAATAAAACTTGGCAAGATCTTGATTCACAAGTAATCTGTAACAGATGTTGGGAGGATCACAATCAAATTCCAAAAGGCATATTTAGAGATTCATGAACAATATTTCAAAATTTTAAATATAAATGAGATAGATAAAGACAGGCAGAGGGAGAGAGCTTGGCTTTGGCTAAGATCCCAGCAGTAGAAATTGCCAGACAATATAAATTAAGCCATTGCTTGGATTTGTCCCTGATTCCAGACAAATATCTGTTGCAGAGTACCACCAGAGGGATGGATTCTACTTAACTTACTTCCTGCTCTGTTGATCTAACTGACACCAGTTGAAACTTCCAGCTGAAACTTAAAAGATTCATTCCCTAACTGGGCATGGCAAGATACACGTGGTAGGTTCCCACTCCAAACTCAAATTGAGTGCTTTTAACTGATAAATGATGAGAGCTTTGAAGACAGAAAGCAGGGTTTTGCTTTCTTCTCACAGGCTGCTTGCTCTTTCCGCAATGTGACTGCACTTCACTTTAGAACTTGTCTTGGGAGAACCATCCTGATCATTTTATGTTAATAGAGAATTTCCTGGAATACAGGGGTCTTATTAATATTATTGGTGATGTTTACCTATGGTGCCCCTGGTGGGAATTCACTGAAGAGTAGTTATTTCTCTTCTAGCTGTGATTATAGGAAAGTGGTGTGGGTGGGAAAAGGCATGCAGAAATCAAATAAAAACTTTGTAACTTGTTTTTATAACTACCAAACACTTGTAATCCTGATTATAAATCCTCCTATTTGCACATGATCTTTTTATTTATTTTCGTTTTTTTAAAGGAAAGGTACAGCCAAGAATGAAGGCAAATAGGCAAGCAGGTAGGAAGAGAGTAAGAAGCATTTTATTTTATTTTTATTTAGCAGTACATCTTGTTTGTTCTCCCCAGCCTGGGAGGTGAATCTGGGTCTTTGTGATGTAAATGATCTTCACTTTGACTAGAGACAGTTGACCAAACCACTACTCCACAAGGGCACTCCTCATGACCTTTTAAATCAACAAGAGTTATAACTCAGTTCTAAATTTCAGGTGTTAATTGAAAAAGTATTTATTGAGCATATAACATGAGATAGCACTAGACTCTGAGAGCAGAGAAGTGAGCAAATTTTACATGAATCCTGAATCTCACAATCAGCATTCTGATAGCCAAACAGAATTCAGCAGAACACCAGTACACAGAACACTAGTCTGGTTGGTAATAATATTAAGAGTAAAAATTATTATATTTGAACAACAAAGTAAAGTAGTATTATATCAGAACCCAAAGTATAAAATAAATATCCCTAATCCATATTGTCATGAAAAATGATTGAATAAATACATTGGGGAGAATAGAAAAATATCCCATGAAGGAAAATTCCAAGTAAATTATGTAGATACTCCAACCACCTTCAAGAAACTGGAACATAATTTCCCAGACTTAGATGTTTCTGTGCAGTGACTTCCTTTCAAAGAAAATAGTATACAAAAGAGATAAAAAGATAGTAAAACTTGACAAACAGTACATTAGCCAGCTGACCAAGGTAACACCAACAAGGATAAGTCATCTTGAATCATATACATCTCTAATATGATGTGATGAGGATAGTACTTTCCCTCCATGGCTCTCTTTCAAAACACATAATCCCAATCTAATCATCACAAATCCCAGTGGAGGGACACTCTACAAAATATCCAACCTGCACTTCTTAAAACTATCAAGGTCATCAAAAACAAGCAAAGTGTAGAAACTTTCACAGTCAAAAGTAGCCTAAGAGTTAAATGTTTTATGGTACCTGGAGGAGATTCTAGAACAAGGAACAAGCAATGGTTGTTACCTAAAAATCTAGTGAAATATCAATTAAAGTATGGACTTTAGTTAATAATTGTGTGTCATTATTGGTTCATTAATTGTAACAAACATACCACACTGATGTAAAATGTTAAGAGGAGAAACACAGTGGAGGTTTATGGGAAGTCTATATACTTTGTTCATAATTTTTTCTAGTAAATTTAAACTGTTCTAAAAGTAAAAGTTTATTTTTTAAAAGATAACTTTCACTTCACTTTATAATTTCCAAGTTACTTACATATTTATAAACATATTTTAACTCTATCAATTAAGTGAAGAATGAATTCTTCTATTGTGCCAACTACTCTTCTGGGAACACAGAAATGAAATCTCTAAATCCAAACAATGTATAAGCTAGTATTGAACATGGACAGGATAATTGATCTGCCTCATATTATGATGCCCATTTTTGATAGAAAACTGAACAATAGCTTAGGCAGATTCAGATTTTCCAAAGCTACATAGATTTAAAAAGACAGCAGTAATCAATAGAACTTAATTAATAGACTCTATGCCTATAATTTTTTTTTCATTACAAAATTTCTAACTGGGAGTAATATTACTTTATTATGTCTGAAAGAATCCATCATAACATGCATTTGCAAAACCATGTTAACATGGGTGCTTGATTATAAAGATAGAAAATGGACATTATTATGTGTTATTACCCAACAGGAAGTTGGCATGCTCAGTCAGGTTTAGATTTCTCAGGCTCTTTTCCTTCAAATTACTTAAGTGATGTGAAACAAAAAGACTTGAATTTAGTACCACATTCTGTGGCTTGAGTATTCTAATCCTTGAATCTAATGCCATTTTCTCAAGTTGAATTCAGATGACATGAGACATACTCTGGAAATAATTTGCTTCCAAAGTTCATATTGTTAAAGTCCAAGGACTTACAATGATATAGCATAGTAAAAATATCAACCAATTTGGTATTTAAGACATAGATTCAAAATCCAGTTCTAACATACGTTCATTATTTTGATAAAGTGACATACTTTCTTAGTAACAATTTCTTCATCTGTAAAATGGGAATAATGCTATAAAATGCTTTAGAAAAAAAAAAAAACTCTATTATAGAAATGACCAGAAGAAATAGTTATCAGACATATAGAATACAAACAAAATTTCCCTTCTGTGCTCCCAGTCAGAGACTTCCTACTATATCACAAAAGAGTATGACAGAATAATTTGAATTGACATATGTCTCGATCAGTTTTGGGATTCTCTGAACATCTGAGGTCTGGAGGAAATTCCAAAGTGCTTGAGTATATTTCTGCCAAAACCAAAGCAAATAATTTTCATGTCTGACATCTTGGCAAATCACGTAATCCAATGTGCTAATTTAGAAGAAGTTCTATTTAATAATAGACCTTGTTCTGATATCAGTTCAACACTAACAACAATGTCCAAAAGTAGTACCAGAAGATTGTGTAAGATCTTTCATTAAGTTAAATAAAATTAAATCCTAGACTTTTTCCTTATAAATTATGTTTCTTGATCTTCCTTAAAACTAAAATATACCAAGAGAATAAGATTCCATGAACCACATATATAGGCTTGTAGTGGCAGCCTCTAAATATTGACTCTGCAGCCTCCAATTTCTCCCATTATGTCCTCTTTATAAAGGAGATGGTCAATGACAGGAGATGACTTGTAGAACATCCATCTCTTTGCAAAGGGATCACAGAAAGTTCTCCCAAAACCCTTTTTTTAATCTCCAATTCCCTGAGCTCAGCATTTTTCCCTCTAACGTATTATTTTGGCCTTTAACATCTGTGGTATAATACTTGGGCTCTAAAATTCTACCGCCCATTTTTCTGTTAAAAGTTGCTGCTTTCTATTTAAATATTGGATTTATCTTCTACATGAATTCTAGTGTTCTAAATGATGAACATTTTCACAATAAATCAGCTCTTTAATAAGCATGCATGATTCCCATTATAGGTAATTATCTGAAGGACTGAGAGCCACGTTGAGTCCCAGATCAACCCCTGAAATTGTTTTTGAAGACCTAATATGTACAAAGGAATAAGTAGTGTTGATTCTAACCATATGAGGTCAGTGTTTCAATTTCCCCGGCAGCAGTTTCATTGATAGGACAAAGTGTACAAAGATTGTCAAAGCTAACATATCAGGTAGCTGGGTCTACAACCATATGCGTTCCTATTTCCTGTCATTTTTCCATTTATCTTTCATTGGCTATTGTGCTAAGAGGCCACATTGTGAGGCTTACATGGGTATGCCCAAAGCCCATTTTAGTCGTTGGCTATTTGCAGCTGAACTCATGAGTTGACTCTGATCTATAGTTTGAAATGGTTAGAACATTTTAGGCTCCTTATCATTTGACTGAATTATCAGTTTAATTATTTCTACTGTTATCATAGAAGCTGAGAGTTGGTGGGGGACAGGAGGGAATAATGAAAATGAACATTACCTGACATTTTGACCTCTTCGTAACTACTTTGATTTTTGCCAAGTCCTAGATTCATGACATCCAAGATTTTAGTCTATAGCACATCAAAATTACTTGAGATGGTTGCTGAAATTACCCAATTTCCTGACCTTACAGCAAGCCTATAGAATAAACATTTTCTGTTTATGGTTCCCTATGATGTATGTTTTTAGCCTTCAGATTAACAAGCATATTTGGAATTCACTAAAAAGGTTCTCTTTGATTCAAAGTATTCTAGGATGTCTACACCTGACTCAGATTGGCACTGATGTGAATTTTTCTCAGGACTCAGTCTTTATTAATAACAGGGTCACAGTGCTAGAAAAGAAGATCTTTAAAATTTCCAGTTTATCCCAGAATTAATGTTAACTCCTGGAGGTGACGCAGGGCTAAATGGAGAGCTGACAAAGAGCCCATCATTGAGTACCCATTATATTCCAGGTCCTATGTTTAATTGACAATCCTCTTCTACTTTCTAAACAGCGTACACCCCAGTAACTGGAAGATCCTGAGTAAATGAAGAGAATGATGTATGGGAAAGGAATTTTGGAGGAATGGGGAAAAAGTTACATTGAACTGAACAAGAAAGGGAGCAGGAAAGGGCAAGATGGAAGAATTCAATCCATAAAGAGAAGACGGTACCTGGAAAGCAAGGCTTAGAAGACAAGGAGAGAAAGAGATCTGAGAATGAAATGAAAGGGTCTGTGCATGGAGTACAGATCAAGCTCAAAAGACCACAAAATGTAGTAGCTTAAACAAGTAGTTTATTTTGCTTTCATTTAATAGCTCAAAGATGAATAGTTATGAAGCAATGGTTTCTAAAGCTTTTTGATTAGTCAGTATTCTTCAGACCACAGGAACTGGGAAAGAGCTTTAATTCTGAAAACTTGCACATATAATTGCTGTTCACATGCTGTGGATCAGACTTGGTTACACGGTCACAGCTGAATGCAAAGAGGCCAAAATATGTAATCCCTACCTGGGCAGTTATGTTTCAGCTGAAACTGGGGGACATTTGTTACTAAAAGGAAGAAAGAATGTATGGAAATAGTGTTACATTAGTAGGTTCTGCCTACTCAGCAAGAGATAGCCAATTGCAAGTTTTGGAGTGAAATGGTATTTCCTGTGCCATGTGACAGCCCATCTCTAACTTTCCCTCAAACTATGTAGTAGACTATTCAAAACATTGTTCAATTTCTTGGAGTAATTTCTTTCTAGTAAATATAAATAGCTGAGTTCTGTTTCAAAGCTGGCATACTGGCAAAACAAAACTCCACCAAGTGATAGAGACAAATGCATTGTACATGTATACTTTGCTTTATCTTCACAATACCCCGTGAAGGAGCTATGGCCATCTCCTTATTAGAGGAGAAAATGGAGGCTCAAAATTATAACTAACCATCAGTAGTCTCACAATGAAGAACAGAGAAAACTGGGATTCCATCCCAGAGTGCCTAAGTGCAAAAGCCTTTCAGTATATCATGAAGCCCATTCAATTTGCTCCATGCTCTACCTCTTTCCCCATGGAAAGGCAAGAAGCCCGTTGGCCCACGAATCTGAGTTATTTCATTCTGCCTTTCACCATTGATGTTTCCTTTTGACTTTTCAAGTGAGCTAACCTCCTTCAGAGCAAACCCAAAACCACCTTCAGCAAATGTTTTTTGATAGAATAATAACCTATTACCTAATTTTGAAGCTTTGCCTTTTAAAAGATTTTTCCTCATAAATATTTGACAAATAACCTTTAAAATATTTTAATTTAGTAAATTTATGGGCAAAATTGGTAGAAAATTAGTATCTGTTCAGGGACAATTGAGTGTGACGAATAATGACATTGTTCTATGTTAAGTTTGCTTCCGTAGATAATTAAGGAACACATATAGCATGTAATAGAAGAAAATGATAAGGTTTTCATGACTATGTTGTAATCATTAGCTAAAGAACCACTTTGGAAATAATGAGCAGCTTCCTAGTATGAATAATTTTGTCTCCAGGGAAACACCTAGCCAAAAGGGCATGACATTTCTTTTGACAACTCAAGACTTCTACCCATTAAAAACTAGCAATTCCAAAAGAAATCTGACTTGTCCTTCCAGTGGTGTACAAGAATTGTCATGGTGGCTTAGCATCATTCTATGTGAGGTCTATGAACATTAATCTTTTAAAAGGGTTCCTGTAAAGAAAACTTCTCTGGTTAAAATTAGGAATGTTGCATATTCCATAACATTGAGATACACAAGATACAAAATCTCTTAGTCAATTAGCTTTTTAATTAGTGTTTCTAAATTTCATTTAACCACAGAAGCCTTAAAATTAAAATATCTTACCCCTTAATCCATAATTACCATGTGTTTTCCACTTAGCAATCAAATAAATTGTTTTTAAAGCATACATCAAATCATGTCACACCCACATGGGCTCATAAGTCACCATTATCAAATTGGCATGGAAATCACAGTCCTGAGCAAGGTCCACAAAGTGCTACATTATCTAGTCTCTCACCTATTTCAAAGTCTATCTCACATATGACTCTCTAGGTTACACTGGCCATCAAGATGGCCATCTTTCTGGAATATGCTAAGTGCTTTTTTACCTTAGTACTTTTTCACTGCTGTAATTGCCTGGACCACTCTTCTCTAGATATCTCCAAGCCTTTCTCACTCACCCTACTTTGAGCTCTGCTTAGATATCACTTTATCTGAAAGTTTTTCTCTTATTTAAAACCTCTTATCTAAAACAGTATTCTTCTTTTCTGTTCTTTAGCCCCTTAGTTACCTTATTTTTCTTCATAGCACTACTTAATATGTGATAATATCGAATTAATTACTTATTAGTTTATTTCTCCTTTCCCTTACTAAAATGTAAACTCTATAAGTAGAAATATTTCCTGTTTTATTTGCCTCTTTATTCCCATTAGCTATCTCTGAATCATAGTAGGTTCTCAATAAATAATATTGAATGAATGAATAGAATCAGCAACCTAATGGAACATGTTCAGGAATTGCTAGTTTTCATAATGCCAAAACAACTTATAGATTTGATTAATTCAAGAAATAAATTAAATTCACACCAGCAAGAAAATGAAAATTCATAAACCCAGTTATTTGATGAAATCAATCCAGAAAAAATTTATTTGACTAAACATTTTACTCCATGCAGTTCCAGAACCATTCCACAAACCAGCTTTAATTTTTTGTTGTTGAAATATATGAGATTCTAATTCCTTAGAAGAGTTGTTTTCCTTTATTGTTTGTGGACAGAAATTTTAATTCTCACGAAACCAACCTAAAAGTTTTGTGAATTATAACCTGGCTTTTTTCCACAGGAGACTATTCAAAGATTACATGACCTTCAAAGAGGAAAAATGCAAAGTACTTTTCTGGCAACAGAAACCTAGCACAAGGATAAAATGTTGAATTTTTTTACTTGTCAATTCCGGAGATCTCGCATCAAGAAATCAGTGGTCTAATCTCACTTTATTTGAATTATAACTTTAATGACCTTATTGTGAACTCAGAAGTCAACTATTATAACCATTGAAAAATCAGAGAAAAGCAATTAAATTAACATGCATTTCCTTGAATATGTCAAAAATTGAGAATTGAATATTATTCACAACCATCATTAACATCAGAAGAAATTATTACCTTAACTTCAAAGGAATCACTTACTATCACTGACGAATTACCAGCACAAAAGACAAAAATAAAGGAGCTTGAAAGTTATTACTAAATCCTAGCTCCATGAAATCTCTAATTTCTAGATGCCAGTAAAAGAGAAAAATGATGATTATAACCTCTTCCTTGCTCAGTAATAGTTTAGAAGTTACTTTTCACAGACAAGCCTAGAAAAATTTGATGGTCTCATTTTTATAATTATTTTAACTGTACATAGTGAACAAAAAAGAGGAGAAAGCTTTTTATGTGGCAGAATGTCATCATCAGCAGAAAACTAGATACAGATGAATAGCCTGGATGGACTTGAATTCCAATCAGTCTAAGGACCAGAAAATAAAAGAGGTTAAGAGGAAATAGAATAAAGGATCAGGATGCTAATTTGGAAGCTTTAAATAGCACAGAGAAAGGCTGTAAAATAACAATGCTTTACAGTTATAAGAACTTTTCATTCATGATAAAGGTACGAAACAGGAAACTTCTGTAATCTCCTTCAATAAATGAAGAAACTGAGGCACAGCAGACCAAGTAACGTGTCCCATGTCATGACTACTGTCATGGGTCTCAACTTCCTATTTAAATTCTGATATATGCTTTAAAGAACAGATAAAAATTATTGCATTAGGAGACTTCCAGTCAAGATAATGACGTGGTAGCAACTAGACTCATGTCCTCCCCATAGAGCAAATAGGAATTCACCTATTTTTCAGAAACAAACACTGAGGAAAAGCAGGCACACTGACTGTAGAGACACAGCAGTAATTGCGACAACAAAGGGCAGGTGAAAATGTCAGGGTTCAGAGCTACACGGCAGATTGGGGATTTAGCCTATGGCAGAGGGGGTGGAACTGATAAAATAACCGGGCCTCCCAGGAATTGTAAAAGCAGCAAAGAGCCTGTTCAGTGGGGCTGGGACAGGGAAGAGGGTCTTGGTGCAGGGTGGAAGTAAGACAGTGCCCCAGTGGTTTGCATGGGAAGCACAGCAAAAAATTGCACTGGGTGTTGCTGTAGCCAGAAGGAAATTATGGGAATCCCCTACTCCCACCATATTGCGCTGGAACCACAGGACTTGCCCACCGGAAATCTTGCCCTCAGGTTTAAAGGAAAAAGATAGTCTTCCAGAGGGAGAAACCATCAGTGCTACCAACTAGCACCGCCTGGTGGTTGGAGGTGAAACTGCAGCATGATTGCTGATTGTGGGCCAACAGCAAGGTGGTCATTATGGTTCTGAGCTGGGATGCTCTGCATCCCTCACACAAACTCCAATCCCATATGCTGAACTCTCAGGCAGCAACAGAAGGTCCACGTGAGAATTATAACATATCCAACCAGTGGTGATGCCATAAAACTCAAGAAAGCCCGGTGTCCGAACCAAGGTCCAGGATTAGTTGGCGCAAGTCAATACCCTACATAAGACCATCACTACAGCGAAACCTAATCCACAGGAACATAAATAGAATGTCAAACTGAGCAAGAAACATATGTGTGTGTGTGTGTGTGTGTGTGTGTGTGTGTGTGTGTGTGTGTGTGTGTGTGAAATAATGAATTCAGTCAAAAACCCAGGGGAAAATCTAAATACAGCAGACATATGCAAACTACCTAAAGGTGAATTAGGGCAACAGTTATAAACATACTCATGGAAATCAAGAAAACAATAGAGGAGGAAAAGGAGGACAACAAAAGGAGAGAGAAGAAATGAAGCAAGATATAAAAGAAATGAAGAATAGAATAGCTGAACTAAATAAAGAACTCAATAGAGGGAAGCAAAAATAGGATGGATGAATCCTCCAATAGAATCAATTATCTAGAAGATGGGGACAGAGGAATGCACTCAGGCAAACCATCGAAGAAATTTAAAGAAATGAAGATAGCTTCCAAGACCTATGGGAAAAGGAACAACATTCATATCATAGGAGTCCCAGGTGGAGAAGAAAGAAAAGGGGACAGAAACTGTATTTGAAGAAATAGTAGCTGAAATTTTTCCTAACCTGAAAAATGAAGCAAGCTTCCAGACCTAGTAAACTCAAAGAGTTCCTAATAAAAGAAGCCCAAAGAAACGTACACCTAGACACACTGTGATCAAAATGTCAAAAATACAAGATAAAGAAACAATCTTAATAGCATCCAGAGAAAAACAAGTCACATACAAAGGAGGCCCCATAAGATTGTCAGTGAATTTCTCAACAAAATCTCTACAGGCCAGGAGGAAATGGCATGATCAAAGTACTGAAAGAAAAGGATTTTGAACCTAGGATAATATACCCTGTGAGATTATCATTCAGAACTTAAGGAATGATAAAAAGTATCTGATTAGCAAAAGTTAAAGGAATTTATCACTACAAAACCAACTCCACAAAAAATACTATAAGATGTGGTATAAAGTATAAAGAAACGCCATGTAAAAACAGTAAAAAAAAAAAAAAAGTGAGGATGAGGAGAAAATAAAAATGTGGATGGTTTAGATGAGTGCATGACTAATCTGCTTTCAAATAAAAATAGGAAATAAACATAGATGCAAAAAACCCTGCATAAAATGGGGATAAAAATTATATACCTCGGGAAAACTATCAGTGATGAACAGCTGAATAAAATAATTTTTCATTTTCTTTCTTACCATCTGCCTGCCTAGTCACCTTCATTCCTGCCTGTATGTTACCTTTAAAAAATAAATAATAAATAAATACTGCATAAAATAGCTCAAGGGATTGACTATAAGCAGAAATTCATGGGAAATAGCCAGCCAGATGAAAGTCAGTTTTAATACATGAAAAATAAAAATATTATCCACAAAAAAGTGATGAAAGAGAATGCCAAGATAGTGTAAGGTGACGAAAAGGATTTTGTGAAAAAGTTTCCTTGGCAAAAATTCATCTTTTAAGTCCCAGTCCATCTTCCTTCAAGTTACAGTAATGGTGACTCCAGCAGTCTCAACACAAATCTTGAGATGGGAAGAGGATTGGAGAAAGGATTCCAACAAGACCACTTCGATAACATCTCCTATTCGGCACACAGACCTAGATCTGACTTTGTCTCTGGAAATCTGGAAGGAGCAGAGATAAACTGGTGAGCTTTCTGACCATGGGTCAAAAGCAAGTTTCCTCAGCTTGCAGAGCAACTAAACTCTCCTCCAAAGGCTGTCAAAGAATGAATGACTTTTTTCCCTGTGAACCAGAATAGAGAACTGATCTGGAAAATAAAGAAAACTGTATTTGGTTCATGCTGTTTTCCTAGTTCCTCGAGCTGTTCTTGTCCTAATCACTAGAACAGATACTAGACTTTTAAAAATTACTATTTTTATAAAATATCATTATATTTTAAGTTTAAATGTTTATTGTTTTTATATTTACTACTACTCATTAAGCAATTAATACACATTAATTAATTGCTTACGAAGAACAAAGCGCTGCCGAATGACATGCTAGCCAGAGGAGAGCCAGTGCTAAATTGCAGAAGAGTCTGCTGGACAGCCAGCTTGAGACTTCCGAACGACCCCCTCAATTTTCTGTTAGAAAAATAAAGGTAAGATTTTACATCCTTTGCTCTGTAGATTCCTTATAGATGAAGACGTGTGGGGGAACTCTCCTTCCTCCCGTTTATTCCTGGATGAGTTATTTCACCACCATCTCCACTGCATCCCACTCTTGCAGTTAAGAGGAAAGAGGGAAGCAGAAAGAGAGTCTTTCTTACTGAAGCACATAACAGACTAAGATAGGAGTGAGGAGAAAGAAAATGTAGTATCTCATCAAAGTCCAGGTTTTAAGTACTTTTGGAGCCTTTTGACTTCAATTTCTGCATCAATAATCTGTCAGACACGACAAATTAACTGCAACCTAAACTACAGCTAGATGTTCGGCATTGAGCATCATTTCCCTACGTCGCTATGCTCATATATTTTCACAAGTACATACAGTTACATTTCTAAGGCACTGATCAACCCAAGCTTCTACATACTCTTTTAGAAGATATAAAGTTAAATATTCTTAATTTATTTTGTGAAGATACTGATGTAGAAAGCAAATTCAGGCAAAGAAAGCCATCAATTGCATTTTTTTATAATCATAAATCATAATCTCATATATAGAAAAATATCCTAAATAAATTATAAATCATTTCAATTTATTTCAATGCATTTCAATTTCAATACATAAAAGAAACAACACTCAGTGAATAACTTCGGTACATCCAGATGTGCAAAGATGGTTTAGTGTCATGAAATCTATAAATATAATTTATCACATTAATTGACAAAAGGGGGAAAAAAATTACAGGTCCTTTTTCATATACCCAGAAGAACAATGATAAAATTGAACATAAATTCAGAATAAAACCTTCAGTAAATTATAATAATAGAGTAGCTAAATAAGAAAACATTACAGTAAGCATCATTTCAATATTTGATAAATAGAAACTAGATGATAATATACATTATCACCACTTTTTAATTAGCATTTTTGGAAGACTTACTAGAAAATTAAGATAAGAAAGAGAAATTAAGATGATAAGAATTAAAAATTTTTTTTTAAGTATAGGCATTATTTTCATATATATGGGAGGCCCAAAAGAAACTACAGGGGGATTAGAAAGAAATTACCAAAGTAAATATTCCTTTCTCTACAACAGAAGCAATTTACAAAAATTAATTACGAAGAAGTTTTTCTTTAATATAAGATATCTAAGCTATAGAGTTAAACTTAATACAAGATATGAAAAACATCTTGAAAATGTGTCAACTCTATTGAAGGACATTAAAGAAGAAAATAGATACACATATTAATGAAAGGAAGCACTGATTTTTAAATCAATATAGAAGGATAAAGGATCCAAAATATATTAAGAACTATCAAATATCCAGACATGTTTCAAAATAATGATAACATTTATATTTTGGTGTAGAGATAGAAAAGTTGATAAATGGACTATTCAGAGCCATACCTGCACATACATGGAACTTAAAATGTATGAAAAAGTTGAAATGTCAGATAATTTGGGGATTAGTGCTAGTCAACACATAGAGTTAGAATAGGGTATCCATAATGAAACAAATGAAATCAAGTCCATGCTTAAATCATACCCCGGCATCAACTGTAATTAACTCAAGACTTTGTAAATCAGTTTGGTCTTATATTGTAAAATTTAATATCTGTATCATTTATGACCCAGCAATTCTCCTTGGCATGTTCCTAAGTGAAACTCCTACACATATACAGCAGAAAAGATGCACAGGAATATTTATAGCAGTCCTGTTGGATGTAGCAAAAACCTAGAAACAAATCAATTGAAGAGGGAATAGATAAATAAATGTCCTTATTGTGGTATGCTCAAATAATAAAATATATCAATTACAGCAAATGAACTAGACTTAGAAACAAAAATATGAATGAATCAGCAATATACCTTTAAGGGAAAATATGTCACGGAAAAGTATGTACATTACGATATTTTCCTTTTATATTTTTTAAATAAATAAAGCTGTTTGGTGAATAGCCGTGTCATAAATATACTAAAAGAACAGTGGGAAATGTAAGCCACACACGTGAGATAATAGTTCCCATAAAGACAAAGAGATCAGAAATGGGAAAGAACCTCAGATAGAGATTTTAGCTATTACCTGTGTTTTAGTTTTAAATTTCTAGTGGTGGTTTAAGTGCTCATCTTAAAGAGATGGTTAAAAAGTGAGTTTGAATGGAGCAATAATGAGAGTGAGTCATATGTCAACAGTCATATTAATCCAATTCGATGATTCTGAGACCCAAATAAAATGGGAATCTTATTAAAGCAAGAATCCCTTAAATCATTTTTATAGAAGGTAACCACTGAGGTACAGAGAGGTCTAGTAATTTAATATGTAGTGGGGCCCAGATTTTTAATCCAAGTGCTCTGATTGAAAGGCCCATACTCTTAGTCATACGTTTCAAAAAGGGCAGAATTGCTTCCTGTTCATAGAATATTAGCACCATGTGGAATATGTAGATATAACAGAGAAAATGAAAGAAATAAAAAAGGGAATATGAATAGAAGCAGGAACAGACAGCATCTTTTAGTTAGCATAGATTTCTAAGTTGTACTGTAAAAATTTGTGCTAAGATTATTAGATGCCAGGTATACACAGAGAGCAGCTTAATAGAAACCTATACAACTTAAAAGAAAGAGCGAGATAGAATATTTGAGCAACACAGGTTTTGGAATGAACAGTGACAGAGAAGACAGTGAAAATCAAGAACATGACTGAGACAGATTCAAACACCTTTGACCACAGAGATGTTAGATGATCCTTAGAAAAAGAATCAGTCATTCATATATAAACTACAACTGTATAGTATAAATTATCCCTTCTGGGCCCTATCTCTGAACCAAATGTCAGCTGGAGTCACCTGTACTCCAGGATGACATTATATTGAGCTCTGATAGAATTCTAGATTCCTCCTCCCGCCAGACCCACCCGATTCAAAGAGATTCTTGAGAGATCACATATATTTCCCTTGGTGCTTGTATTCTGAATTTTTGTACCTATGAGTTCTCAAACTCACTCAGTTCCTACTGATACAGAACATGAACTTTTATATTATTTCTCTCACAACTATTTTCATAAGGCATTTGGCATGCTGCTTTAGCACAAGAACCAGTTTACATTTTAATAATGCACATCCCCATTTTAAAGCCCTTTAGCTACCATGTCATCCAGTATTCCCCGCAGACCACCCACTACAGATTCCAGCCATTGACTATTCAGCCTCATTTGCTTATTCCCTTCATTTAGCCTCTAATTTCAAATTCAGCCTCATGTTCACTTCTCATGCAGAATATTTTAGCTATCTCTTCCTTCATAATCTGATAACAGCTCACAAAAACTACTGAAACATTCCTTCAAGGTATTTTTCTAAACAAAGATGATCATTTTCTAACACTTTATCCTGGTGCCCTCTAACGTCTCTATTAATGAACAGCTGCTACCAAAAGCTCTTAGTGCCTCCCTAACACCTCCTTGATTCCTCCACTGGGATTTCAGAAGCCAGCATACAGCCTAGCAACTAGAGACCATGTCGCACAGCAGAGAACCTGGATCCAGAATTGTCAACGGTCAAAACTGTTTGAATATCACTCTAATAAGTGTGACGTGTAAAAAGGCAATGATGAACATAGATTGATGATAGAAAATAATAAACATAGATTGATGATAGAAAATGATGAGAGAGAGAGAGAGAGAGAGAGAGAGAGAGAGAGAGAGAGAGAGAGAGAGAGAGAGAGAGAATTACTAATATTTCGTATCTCTTCCTACGGTTAAGGAGCCCCAATTTTCTTTCAGAAATCTTTTAGAAATCTATTTCCTCCATTACTTGCAGTGTTTCTAGATGATTCACTCAAGGAGCCTAAGGGTAGATGTGCATCCAAATTAAGCAAGTGAGACTCTGATTCTTAGTAATTAGTATTATTGAAACAAAATATTCATGGGGCATATGAATACTAAAAGTTATCGGTGGTTTATCTGAAATTAAAATTTAGTTGCATGCCCAGTATTTTTATAATGTTTTATGTTAAATCTGGCAACCCTACTGTTATTCAAGTTGCAGGTGCTGGGCACAAACAGAAGTCTGCTGGAGTCCAGCTATTATTCTATTGTTCCGTAAAGCCATTGTCTCTTGAGCTTCCAATATCACTCTAATATCCAATCCCCTAGCACTATCCAGACCCTCCAGTCTTTGAATATCACCACTCCTAGTCCCTTCTGAGTCTCATGTATGTAGAATTGTTTATCATAGTTTAGAGAAAAAGCTTTTAGTTGAAATGCTACAGCAGAAATGTAATTGGCAGAATGACTCTGAAAACATTCAGGTTTCGTTAGACCCCCAAAGAATCTTTAAAGCTGAATTTATTGCCACAATGATCTAAGATGGGAATATTTACATAAAAGAAACAAAGAAACCAGCTCTCTGGCTTCTCCAGAACCTCAAATCTGGCCATGTGGGGCTACAATTCCACATGGCGACAGTTGTCTAGAGTAATCATTTCCCTTTTACAGGGCTTGTGCTTAACTGTTAAAATTATCAGCCAGGCCTTTTGGGTATTTGAGTATGTGATCTATGACAGATACAGCACCTCATGCTCCCTGAACTTTTATTGCTTACCTGATTCAGTTCAGTTTAACTCAATACATCTTTTATTGCATCTAAAATAGCTGTGTCTGAAGAAAATGAAATAAAGCACACCCTCAAAGAAACTCTAAAGTCTAATAAAGGTGACAGACACTTCAAAAGCAAATTTTATATCTATATAGGGTGATGGAAATAATGAAGGTAGATACAGGGAAGTCTAAGAACTAATAACATTTCATCCTTGGTTACCAGGGAAGTTTCTGGAGAAGATAGTGTCTCACTGAGTTTAGAAGGATAGGGAAAAGAACTTGGCAGGCAAGCAAGTTGGACAAAAGGAAGAAGACATAAGCAACAGGTAAAGTTTAAAACAATACAAGTTTTGTTTTGCTTATTTAGTAACCCATAAGTGTCTGATGGTACATCTCTATTTTTACCACTGGCGATTTCTAACTCCTGTTTATCAGCCTTGAACCCCATGCTCTGACCTCTAATTTCACTCCTTTCCTCTAAGTCCTCTTTCAATAGTCCCCTCCAGGATATACTTGCCATTTCTACTGGTGTTAATTTTTCTCTCCCGTTCTCCCCTTTCCCCCTCTCCCCCCATCTCTCTCTCCCCTCCATAGAAGTGTGAGTCCCAGTTTCAGAAAAATGCTACGACATCCAAACCAATGACTTTTCCAAGCACTCAACTTAATATTGATTCGAATTCGTGTTCTCTGATCTTACTCTGTCTCTTCAAAATCACGAGAATATTCTATTTTTCTCCCTGTAGATAACACATCTCTTTAAAAGTACCATGTATTTTCAGAAGTAACCTATCTAGATTAGAATCAATAAGAAAATACCACTATAAATTTGTTCCACTAGTTTCTCAACTCTTAAAGCTCCCTATTATGATATTCTTAGGAGTATCATGAGGAACTTTTATTTTGCTCACTGCTATATTCACAGTTCTGTAAACAGTACTTGACTTTTTATCAGTGTTCAACAAATACCATTTTAATTAAAATAGTGATATAAGATTTATCATGCATTAAAATTATATATACTTTTTATAATTCTACTTGCATAGTTCTTAAAAAATTCAACTGTTAATAGGCCAGCAAGAGGAAACTTAGTAATATAATGGCCTTCATTCTCTGACTAACCTAATAGAATAGAATAGATAAATGTCTATAGGAAGTAGATAAAGAAAATCTTGGATCAGGTTAAGTTATTCTGATCTATCCTAAGTCCTTAAGCAGACAAAGAACAGTTATGACTAATTTAAAGGTGGCCTTGCTTCATTCTAATACTAAAATCACTGCACGGGAGACAATTTCACCACCATTATTTGACTACAAGCAGCCCAGACATTAAGAAGTCTGATGCCCACACAGTAGAACCTGTAATCCTCCCAGCAACCCACTCGCCAATCACCACCCACTTCCTTCCCAATAAAGTCTCTCTCTAGCAGAGCACTCCAAGAGGCAGTGCTTTGAAAACTATTTTTCTGTCCCTATTGTTTGTTAAAAGTAATAAACCTTTTCTTGCTTCAAGAAACATTGGTTTGAGCAAAGCTTTTGGCCAAGTGCACCAAGGGAAAGGACTCTTTGTGTCTAGTAACAACAATTTCCAGCAACCTTTACCAAGATAATAAGATGAATGAGGCTTAATGGTTTAAATTTAGACCATAAGTATTTTTAATTCTTGATATGTAAAAAGAAAAAAAATTGCTCTTTATGTCACAAGGTTTACTTTACAAGACAATTTGAGGTGTGCCCTGGTGGCATAGCAGTTAGGTCTGCTGCCTCCAGCCAAGCACAGTCCACACATACACCAAGGACGCAGGTTTGCATCCTAGGGCTTGGGGGTAACACCCAAAAGGAACACCTAAGTAAATATTTTAAAAAATAAAATTGCTTAAAAAGAAAATGACAGTTTGATCAATTGGAGTCAAAGTAATTTCAATCTATTTTGCATGTTGCATGGATCCAAATTATTGATAGAACTGAGCCTTTATTTTTAAATTTTGAAATGTATCAAGTGTTAATCTAGGAGTCCTTTTGTTGTGTTATTTATAGTCATATTAGCACTTTACTGGAAATTACCCATTTACTTCCTTAATGCTATCTGTTTATACTCAGTCTTACTCCAGAAAAGATTGAAAGTAGCTTACATTGTTATATTAAGTTTAGTGCACTTAAATAGCATAAATAAAAGCAGAAGAAAGGAAAGAAACAAAGGACTCAAAATGCAACTAAGAATGATGCTGAAAGGTACATCATAAAGGCCTATATATTTGCAGTAGCTAACTCACTAATTTAGTCCTGAATATTCTACCAGTTTCACTGGAAAATGGAAATCTGGTTAGTTCCTCAATGCACAGGATTCATGACATAGAAGCAGAAATTTATCAGGATGCACACAATGATTATTAAGATCAGATAAGATGTACTCAGTAATGTTCTTTTCTTTTACTTCAATGCAGGCTGATAATCACAGTAGAGAACAATTTTATAAAAACAATTCTACACAGAGCAACTACCTCCTAGTGACTTGCCTCTTCTTATTTACCTACATGCCATAATCTGCATGAATAGCTGAGAACTAATTAATACCATACACAGTAGGCAGTTACTAGAATAGTCTTTTACATGGAATAATCCTGTTTATGTTTCTGAATTGTCTTTTCATTTTTCATGAAGTACATTTCTAAACAGCATGCACAGAAAAATATTCTGCATCTTTAACGTCATTTAAGAAAGAGCCACCAATAATCTTGATTTATTTTACAAGCTTTTTGGTTTGCTGCTGTATACATAAAATTATGATCTGTACCACTTAAAACTCAGAAATATTTCACTTCCTTTCTATTTGCATAAAGTCTGCAGAGTTCAATACTGCAATCACCACAGCATTTTATATTGTTATAGATTGTAAGGTTATATTGATTGAAAAAGTCATGATGACTAAGAAAGTAACTGTTTTTAAAAGGAAAATCTGAAATTTTGCTCTTTGAAAAATAATTGTTTCACCTTATAAAAAATCAGTTTCAAAAGAAAATAGCCTAGTTTTTAAATCAGCTATCAGGGATGAATTTGAACTGTTAGGATGCCACCTAACAAGCATTTGTTGGTCCAGCACCAGACCTGTAAAGTGGGCATTATTATTTCAACTTTTAGAGATAAGAAAGGGGGCTCTAATGCTAAAGTCACTGAACTCTTTCTATAAAGAGAAAGACTTTAATTATTTTAGACATTGTAAGACACAACACTTCAATCCTACTGCTATAATATGAAAACAGCCATAGACGATACTTAAAATAATGGATATGGGTGTGTTTTAATAAAACCCACAAAACAGCAGGTCCTAGAGCCTTAATTTGTTTGCCTCTGAAAGTCAGTCTTGACTTGCTTGAGATCATTCACCAAATAGGTAAAAAAAATCTGGATTAAAATTCAGATTCTCCATGAAGCCCAATATTATGTATCCTGTCCCATAACTTCTTTAATACTTAAATAAATAGTGTTATGTGGACAACTCTTAATTCATTGTTTTAATCTAGTCAAAATAATGTAATAGCAAACTTTCGAGGAAAAAATGTTTTAAAATATTTAATCAAACTATACTAGCTTTATTTATATGTTAACAAGTAAGGTTTAAAAATGCTTTCATTGAATGCAAAAATAGCCATTTTCCTTTAACTAAACAAATAAAAAATAATTTATCTACCCAGCTAGTAAATATTTAATAAGAAGTTTCTAAATGCTGGATATTGCACTCAAATATGGAAAAGTCGAAGTATATAAGGCAGTAACTAGTCAGGAATAGTAAGTAAGCCCTTCTGTAATATGTATACAGGATTCCTGAAATCCATGCTTTAATACAAAGGTTTATCTCAATCTTTCTAACAAATCTTAAAAGCAAGCCTTTAAGATATAAAATTGAAATCCAGTAATTCTGTGCCAGAATTAAAGTCAAACACTAGTTAAATAACAAAACACATATTCAAAAACCATAAAATTGTTAAATGCAGAGCATCCAATATAAATTAGCAAACAGGAAAAAAAGATCATAATACATGACATATAACCAGCCTGACCATACATACCATTTTTAACAGGACAATAGTGGTATTTTTTTTGTTTCATATTTCCCAACCATACTGTCATTTTAATATAAACGTAATTTTGTCTGTTTTTAATAAACCAGGATCATCTTTAACATAGGGCAAAGGGGCAGTTGAGTTGCCCTGGGCCAGTCTGTTGAGGGAGCCCAAAAGCAGCTGCCCCTTTTGCCCCGAATTAAAGATGACCTGGTGTCCAACTGGATGGTTAAAGCATCATGTGTTTTAGGCAGGATATTTAGAGCAGGGCTTATAGGGGCACCAAATTTTATTCTTGCCTGAGGTACCAAAATTCCTTGTACTGGCCACTGTCATTTTATGAAGTCCCACTCGACTACATGTTTTTTCTATGCAATCTTTGATCAGCTTCTCATAGTTCTTACTTGTTGGTGGCCTGGCTGCTCTGCTCCTTCTTGAACTGTTCCACCTCCTCCCCTCC
The DNA here is from genome assembly GCA_004363575.1 of Solenodon paradoxus. Classification (NCBI taxonomy): domain Eukaryota; kingdom Metazoa; phylum Chordata; class Mammalia; order Eulipotyphla; family Solenodontidae; genus Solenodon; species Solenodon paradoxus. Next base: position 108,462 of record RJWH01000405.1, on the reverse strand, counting down.
CCTGAGTCTCCGTACACAACCCTGTCCCATTTTGCCAGCCCAGTGTCCTGTTTCAGTCAGAAGAAAATATAGTCAGTTTATTTATAACTGGAAAATCAGTCAACAGAAACAGATACAAAAAAACAAATTATAGAGAATTATCAGATAAATGTTTTAAAACAGCTCTTATAAATATGCTTTATAGAAAATGTGAATATGATCAGAAAAGGGATGGAAGGCATAAGTTTACCCCAAAGGAATTTCCAGAGTTAAAATATACATTTTGTGGGTTTGTGAACTGATTAAACAGTGCAGAAGAAAAAAATCAGTGAACTTTAAAACATAAACACACAAACAACCAAAAATGAAACAGAGAGAAAAGAGACCAAAAAGAAAGATGCACTGACCTAGAAGACACATTGTAAATGAAATCTCAGAAATAAGGAGAGGGAAGTGAACAACAAAAATAAAAAACAGTTTAATAAATAACCCAGGATTTTCTAGATTTGATAAAAATTGTAACCTATACTTTCAATAAACTCAACAAATCTCAAGGAGTATATGAATACAGAAAACACTCCAAGGTATATGGTAGTAAATAGAAAATCTTTAAAATAGCCAGAGAAAATAATTACTATATACAGAGCAAGGAAGATAACAATTACCACAGATCTCTCATCAGAAACTATTCAACATTGATGAAAATTTAGTGACATCTTTAAAGTGCTGAAAGAAAAACTTTCAACCTATAATTCTTTAGCCAGCAGAAATTCAGTTCAGATATTAAGTGAAATCAAGAACTTTCTTCAGACGAGCCAGAGAAAATTCATTCTCGCAAAACTGCAATATGTGATTGTTAGAGGAAGTCCTTCAGGTATAAAAAAAAAGAATGCTATTATTCCCAGAAGAATGAAGAGCACTGGCATAATAAGTTTGTGGGTAAAAATAAAAGCTATGTTTTCTACTTTCTTTAATTTCTTTATAAAGGAAAATGATGACTAAATGTATTGCAGAGTTTATAGTATATGTAGAAGTAAAATGTACCACAATGGTATAAAGAGCAAGAGAGAAGACAAATATACTATTTAAGGTTTTACACTATATATAAAGTGGTATATTATTTGAATGCAAAGTGTTTTAAGTGAAAGAAGTGTATTATAAATCCTGGAGAATCTAGTTAATTAAAAATTAGTTAATAAACTAATGTCCAGGATAAAATCAAAGTAATATATCGACTTCAGTTATCCAAAATATAGGATGAATTGAAGCAGAGGGAAGGAAACGAATAGGACAAATTGAAAATGAATAGCAAGATTGCAATTTAAAACCCAACCATTTCAATTACACTAATTGTATATGGCAGAAACAATCCAAATAATATGCATAGACTATTACACTGGATTTAAAAAGCAAGCACTTCACCACATGCTACTTACAAATGACTGGCTTTAAATATAAAATTAAAAGTTAAATCATAGGGAAAAATGGTATGCCAGGCAAACACTAAAAAGAAAAAGGCTTGAATGTTCATATTATTTTTGGAAGAAAGTAAATATAAGAATTAGGAATAGTACCAGATATACAGAGGTACATTTCATAATGTCAAAGAACTCATAACAATTATAAACATTTAATAATTTATTGATAGATCTTCATATCAAAGAAAATGAAAAAAGTTTTAACTGACAAAAGAAATAGATACAGCTACAAATCAGTTAGAGATTTCCACTCCTTTCTCAGTTATGGATAAAGTTGAAAGTCAGTCAAGTTATAGGAGACTTGGATCAACACTATCAGCCAACTTGTCATGTCACTTCAGTTAACTACTGTACATATCGTTTTTGAATGTACAGAAAAATATTTCCCAAAATGGCACAGATTGGGGCTTACCAAACCAGCCTCAATAATTGTTAAAATTATTCCTGCAAATTCACACTGCTATATATTTAGCCAATCATAACATTACTGGTTTATTTCCAGAGTCCTGACATATGGTTGCATAATGGAGAACTAGTAAGCACTATTCATATTGTGACCTATGTCAATGGTTCTCCTAGATTTATGTAATGGCAGCTTCACAACCACTGCTCTGGGTTATTCATTGGAGAAATAGCTATTTATGAGTGTCTGCTGTGTTCTAAACCCTAGAACAGACTAAAAGCAAAAAGAATAAGAGAGATCTTAGGGTAGAGAGGGCAAAGGGGCAAAGGAACAGGTAATTGCAATATATTGTAGTGAGAACAGAATGATATGACAGCTCTTCAGAGAGACTTCTACCTAACAGAGAGCAGATGAGTATCTGGGATTTGCCCCCACCCTCCCTCTCTCATATACTGTTGTTGGATTTGATTTTTTTTTTTCCTCTGTTAGCATCTCAGAGTTCATCCTCCACAGAAGTCATTATACACTGAAAGTCAAGGCAGGATGGCCTTATTTCGCACTCCTTTTGAGGAAGGTAATGGTGCAGTTGTTGACTCATTACAGAACTGTTAGGTAAATTTATCTATATGGCTACAGACCTGTGTCTGTAACTATTGATTGGTTGCTTTTAAATGTCAAAGTTATTAGGCTAATAGTTTCTCCCCATAAAATGCAAAGCTGTGAAGGAACACAGAAAGGAGAAGGGATGGAGTAATCGTCTTCTGTCAGAGCTGTAAATCCTGAGTAGAGGAGTTTTGAGAGTCTTCTTCATGACTCTACCCCTCTCCCACCCATACCTCGCTGGACTATACTTAAATATCAAATGAGAGAATAATTGAATATGTGGTGTTAGCCAGGGAATGTGGGTATTTCAGTGACTGGGAAAGAATACATTAAAGAGAGAATATAGGCAAAGAAAAAGAAGTGAGTATGGCAAGTTCCAAAAATGAAAATTGACTCGTCTAGCAAGAGTTGAAAGTGGGCCTGATAAGGGATAAAAGCTATATAATCTGATGTCAGACCACTGACCAATAGTTATTCATCATCAGGCACTTGTTGCATCAACTGTTTCCTCTCCATGGACTGAACTGGCTTTCTATAGCATGTCATATTCTCAGGCTAATAAAACAATCACTTTCACTAAGTCACTCTGGATTTATGAGAGTATCACAATAAGCAAGTCTACCATTTTGAATATAAGCATACTTAATGATTTAAAATATATAACATTTCACATTTTTCTCATTCTTGGTAGCTGAGTTGCCATGGTTAGGAAGCTCATAAAATCATTCTATAATTTAAAAATAATGTTAATCAATATGAATATTAACATTTTCTTTCTTGGGCTTGCTGCAATAGCTTCTGAGAGTTTCACTTTGATTAGAAATGTCCAATTATAATGAATACCTCTAATGAAGATACAAAAAGAATAAGAACAAAAGCGAAGGAACGGGAACACTACAGAGCTAGGTTCTAAAGGGCAAAACATTATTCAATTTCTTGTAATTGCCCTCAGAATTCACCATCTCTCTGGAAAGAATAAAATTAGATTTATATATAATGTTTTAATAATAATTGTACTTTGGGAGTTTTTCCAGGTGGTTCAGATAAATGGGGGAAAAAAGCCTATATGATCAGTCATGCATATCCATCTGAGTACTTAGAATAATAATATTAATTTTAAAGTACACTAGGGGAAAAATAGGGTCTATTCCCTATTACTTTTAGGTACCTATTGCCTTGTTCAGATTTACTTGTAAAAAAAATTACAATAAGATAAATTGTCAAATTCCAACATTTATTCATTTTAATTTATGAGCTTCTATTTTTACTTTTAAAATTTAAAAAATGCTTAATAGTCCCATCTTTAATGTTTCTTACTAAAGTAGCATTGGTTCATAACATTACATAGGTTTCAGGTGTACTGCATTGTATTCAACATCTGTCTATCCTACCTCATGATCATCCCCAAAAGTCTAGTTTCTACCCACTACCATACAATTGATCCCTTTTACACAATTTACCCATTCCCTTTTCCCCTTTTCCTCTGGTAACCACCATTATATTCTTGTAATCTGAACACAACAAATTTCCAAAGATGAATAGCACATTCAAATTAATGGTCTGTATAAGCAGACAGATTTAAATCCATAGGCAGAGGAAACTTGAAAAAACTTGTCCCTATTAATAATAATATGGTTTTACTCAAAACGTTTGCCTATAAGGAAGTCTAGGACTTTAAGGAAATGCTGAAGGAGTTCATATAATAAATATGTGCCTACTATTTCAACTATACATTAGGCTGTTTAGTCCATGACTTAACTGAATCCTCACATATCTATGAGTTAGAATTTGATTTTATTATCTCCATTTTATTGATAAGACCAATGAGAGTGACAAACTCAACCAATGACACAGCTAAGAAAATGAAAAGCATAGGATTTGAATCATGACTTTAAAGTCTGTGCTGTCTTCTATTTCCACAAAGTGCCAATCCTATATAAGCTTTTTAAAACATTAAATTAGTGGTTTGTAGTATGTAGCAATATTATCCCCTGATACTCACACATCACTACTTTTCTTTGCTTCAAAATAATGGGGCTACTTCATTGTCATGGGAAAGGTCTTGAAAAATCTTTCCCTATAGAAAAGCAAATGCAAAATACTCTGAACAGAAGAGAACCTGAATGGATATATTTGTTTTAAAATGGCTCTATATTCCAAGCATATTGTGTTTACTATGGTTGATATTAAAGTCTCATTTCATATTAGAAAAAAAATGTCACCTGTGGCTGGCTATTAATTTAGCCACAAAGTTGGAAACCACTTATGTCACCTCCATGTTGAATAACAAACACTGGAAGGAACTCTTTTACAGCAGTATTGCTATAACTATAAGTGAATCCTTTCCATAATTGGAACCACCTGCCTCATATTCTAAATGTGGGAAGTCTACCTCAACAAAATTCCATTTAAAAAAATCAACTACTTACTTCCTTAGATTAACTAGGGGTTGGGGTCCAGGAGAGCAGGTGGTGGTGTGTGGAATTCTACATGGAGTTGACATTTTCTTTTCTTCTAACCTTGTTTAGATATAAGAACATGATATCTAAGGAAACTGAGAGACTGCCATGTAAGGGAAGACTGCTTGATGAAAACACATGGAAAAAGGTAAACTAATGTCTGTAAGATTATCACTAAGAAAGTATCAGACAATATCTCTCCACTCTTTTTTACCTTCTAATACCTCTTCTTCTCTGTCTTTTCCAACTACCTTACTTCAAATACATTTAGAAATGATTTCCAAGTGACAGCTATAGAAGCACCCCAACTCCTGCCGGGCCCCAACTACATACAGGGTAGATGTGAAATACTTGAACTCTGGAACTAGTTGGTCTGTCTCTGTCTTCCTGCTCTGCCATAAACTTGAGTATGCAGCATGTGTTCCAGTTCCCCATCTGCAAAATGGACAGTAACACTATCACCTTCACAGAGTCAGGGTGAGGATTAATTGTGCAACATTTAAAACAATGACTGGAACAGAGTAGGCTTTCACTCAGTGTTAGCTTTTGTTAATATTTCATAAATTTTGTAAGTTTGATTCTCTAACTCCCAACCACTATAAAAATGCCATTTATACTTTCAACATAATTGTGAAATACAATGTTTTTGTTCCAAGCTCCACCAGACTGTCATTAAATACTCAGGAGAAAATAGCCCATCTGTCTTCTGAACAATATTTCAAACCTCACTGGTCACTAACTTCCCTCTACTCAAATATTTTCTCTGTTTTTACACTTTATGATTATGTGTTTTTAATGAGTTGAAAAGGGAGCATTCACACTTTGCCATCCTTATTTCCTACCACTTCTATTTGGAGAACAAATATTCTCACTAATTTATTAATTCAATTCCAGCTCAACTAATGGCATGCTAATCATTTCATATCTTCCCTCTATATGTACACATTACCATTAAACATAGAGGAGGGTGACTTCTGTACTTAGAAAGGTAGGTCAGCTTAGATAAGCTGACAAACTACCAAGTTAACTCTCATAGCTTTCAACTGATAGCTTATGATAATTTTGAGTTATATTCCTATTCTCCTACTCTCCATTTACTAACAACTTACTTTAATTTAGACTACAAAATTGAGGAGTAATGTTTTGTCTTTATAAAGTTCCTTATCATATTACTGAATTCCTATTAGCATCCTACTTATATCATGTCACCTAACATTTAATTGGATATTTACTTAAACTAAATTCTCTATTGGTTAGAATCACATTTATTTAAAAATAACATTAAACTTAAAAAAGAAAGAAAAATAATGCCTTCCGCAAAATATTAATTTCTTTCTTACATAAAAGGAGCATAAAAGTAGGAAGTCTAAAGCTGTTCAGTCCATGAACATCAGAAATTAGGATCTTACTGTCAATATTAGTCTCCTTATCTTCAAAGTTTCTTCATGGTCCATAATGACTGCTAGATTGTCAATCATCACATCAGCTTTCCAAGAAGACAGAAAAATCCAAAGCATGTACCTGTTGGTTCCCTTAACATGTCCCTTAAAGTCTTGCTGGAATCCTAAAGCACAGCTTCCACTTGTAACCAGAGCTTCAAGAGAAGCTAAGAATTGTAACCTTCAGCTGTATATGTTGCTCAGGGGAAAGTAAATAGTGGGAAGCAAATAGCAATGTCTGCTGCAATTTTTAAGAAGAAATACTCCCTTATACAAATCATAGTGACAAAAGTGATATATTGCTTTCATCGGGGAATGAGACTATTATTATATATAAATAGGTGGACTTTAACACTGTTAATAGGTGACTTCATTCAACATTGTCAAGAATTACTTCTGAAGCTCTGCACCTAATGCATTGGTGTTAAAAAGAACATTTTCAGACTTGTATGTTGTATCAGTGGAGATAATACAGAGCCCAAATGTTACAATCAAAGGCATGAAATGATGAAAAGTTCTACAGAATGTTTTGAGAGCTCAGCAGGACATGAATACCCAGTTGGGAGCCGTCGCCATAGGAATAGGCGATTTATTCAAACAGGGATGTGGCAGGGGCATGAGTTGGCACATGAAGATCCTCATGAAGCATTCATGATCTGAACATGATTGCAGTGAGGAGTCAATCAGTCAGGGGTTCATTTGTTCTCCAGAAGGCATTTTTCCAGTTCAGAGTAGGAAGGGATCCCAAGAAGGAAAACTTTATGAGAATCCTGGGGACCTGCAGAAGTGAGGGAAGTTATGAAGAACTTATTTTGACCACAGAATTAGTGTCTTTAATATCTCAACATGTAAACCTGAATTCTCCATAATCCCACTGTGCGTATTATTGTAAAGGTAGTTTTTCACCTACCTGATCATACCACAATCAAATCTTTCCTGTTTTCGTGACTAAGAATAAGTAGTGCCAGACAAAGCATAACAAGCTCTAGCTTAAAACAAATAAATTAAAAGAAATGGTTTGGTCAACATTTGCTTATCACTTAGCCAGGTTGATTACTCTCTATCAAGTGTGACTACATTGTAATGAGACAAATGTCTCAAATGCAATGGCATTTATGCATCCTAGTGACTGCCACCTCCTTCAAAGTGTTGTGGGGGAAGGAGAAAGTTCGGTGGCTGCTATAGCTCCAAATATTTGATGCTGCTATTTTTTAATTTAGCAGAGACTAGGCCTTTTTTTAGTGCTGTTCCCATATTTGCTTCTTTTTTTCTGTCCTGCTAGGGTAAAGGAGGACCCAAAACATACGTCTCTTCTGTAGAGTAAGAGGAGACCCTAAGTATAAAATCAAGAGCACAGCATCCAAGGACAGAACACTCAAGTTTCAATTCCAGCTCTGCTGCCCCTTAGATGGGCAACCCTGGGTATGTTTATTATCACCCGTTTGTTTCTATGTTCTTACCTATGGACTGGTAATGCTAAAAAAATAGTTTACTAGTTTGATATCATAGGGCTTAGGGCAGGACTTGTGAGAATAAAGTCCTTGGAGTGACTAGAAGAATAATAGTTTAATGTTAAACTATTAACTTTGAGCTATTAAACTTGGAGCTATTATTTTCTCATAAAATAGTCTTAAGCATTTAAGTTAAAGCAAAACAAGTGCCCACCTTAAAAAAAAAAGCACTTTAATCATTAAAGTCTTAAATATTTTAAACTCACAGATACCCAATCTTTTAAAGAAATAGCAGAACACGTTATTTCTAAATAAATTAGTACTCTTTTTTGAACACAAATTAAAAGTTATTGAAAAACTAAAGAGCAGTTTCTAGTTCCTCATTTAGCTTTCCTTTGAAACTATACAGTCTAAACTCTATGCTTCAGAATAATTTTCCTGTCTCACTTCAATAATCCAGTACTCATGGAGTTGTGTCAGCCTAACAGATTTTGTTTGAGAGAACAAATCAGAGAAGTAAAATCAGTTGTCGGATACTTTTAAAGATTTTGAAAAATTGATTAATGATAGCCTTTGCCGAATTTATTAAATACATTTTTATCCACCATTAAGAACTGAGAGGTTATCCCTAAACCCCCATGTAAAAACAAGACAGCCATCTGCTAGAGCTACAAAGTCCTAGTGAAAATGGCTCCCTCAGCTCCATGACTCACCCAGAGTCCAGAACAGCAGATCAATCAAGCATTTCTGCCAGCATTACATAGGTCTTGCCACGAAACTGTTCACATGCTCTAGAAATGTTAATTTGCATTTGTGTTTTGCAAGACTATGTGAATTCAGACTAATGTGTAGCTATGGCAACAATAGTTTTGACCAAAGGTATGTTACTTTATTTGTAGGTAGACGCAGATTTGAAGAATTCATGTGGGTCCTTGACAACTCAGCGCTGTGGGTAGAATGTTCTGGTGGCCATGGCTATTTCCTGCATTCTTCAAAAATATATATTTGCTTTCAGGCATCATATCCTTACCTATATAACATATATGGCCTCTCCTTCTGTTTATAAACATTGTACAAGAAGTACCTGAAAGTCATTTATACCATTAGACAAAGGGAAAACCTTTATAATGCACAAAACAGAATTCTTTCAGATCCAAGATGAAAGACTGTTTTTGGAGTACAGATTTGAAATGGATTTCATCTATCACTTTTCCTTTTTTCCTGTATTTGTTCTTTTCCCATTGCAAAGTGTCAGTCTGATGTAGTGAGAGACCTTTCAAAAAATTAAGATGCTTATTATGAACTCACGGTAGGCAGTTCAAAGGAAAACCCCTAGGACTCCTATAAGTTCCAGAAGACGTGAAGGACACTGCAGTGTGGGCATATTTTCACTTTCAGAACACCAGCAGGAGTGTTGCAAGGCTACACAGCAGACATATATGAGCATTATGTGAACATATGAAAAGATAAAGCAGTTTTTCCAAAGTGAGTTCTACTGATTCAGGTCACAGAATACACACACACACACACACACACACACACACACACACACAAAAACAAACAAACAACAAAAAAAAAACACACAAACACACACACACAGAAGAAAGAAGAGAGAATTCCATGGTCAAATAAATTGGGAACTATCATAATCACTAACACTAAGTACTTCCTGTCAGGTGTTGATTTAGTTTCCAGTGCATTAACACTTTGTGTCCTCAGGCCAGTATCACAAAGGAAACAATAATTTGTGTGGCTGGGATGCCTGAGGCAAAGAGAGAATAGAGCACCTTGTCTAAAGTCACACAGCAAGTAAATGAAAGGGACAAATAAACTCCCTGCCAAATAAAACATGAATCGAAAAAGTTAAGGTAATTCTTACTCTGTGCAGACATCTTTTTAAGAAATTTATAAATAATTGATGACTTTTAATCTATACCATTATTCTATCAGATGGTATGATTATTGCCCTCCTATTATTTTTTTCCTATAAAGAATACTAAGCAAAGAGTTTTAATAACTTATTCAAAGTCATACAGCAAGTAAAGGGTAGGGCTTGAATGAGGACTGGCTCCAGAACCTAGATTTTTATACTTGGAATGAATGAATTTGATTCGTTTTGAAAAGCTAATTACATCATGAGCAGGAAATCACACACAAGTTTTCTTTCAAAAGAATCACATAATATTCATTAATTTCAGTAAATGTTTTGACACAACATTCCTTCTGTGACCTGTATCTTTAAAATAAAATTAAGATTTTGATTTGGCCTCTCTTGGGAAAAAAGTTTGAAACCAAAGATGCAAAAAGAAAGCAAAACAGCAGGAGAACCTCTGGCTATTTTCAAAATAACGTGCAAATAGCGCATGCCAATGCTATATCCTCTACACTCCCCCAGAAAACAAATATTCCTCCGCTCTAAACTCTCCTAGAGGACCAGGAACCAGAAATAACCGGGAGCTGTTAAATGAAGAGCAAAAACAACAAGCATCATTAAAAAAATAACAACTTTGTATTTTCATAGGTGACTCTGGGAGGGCAGTTCACTGCTGCCCAACAGCTGCATAATGTTCAGCAAACATGAGCCTCTCTGAATGTATCAGGTATGAACAACGGCCATCAGATCTGAAAATGATGAGACCAGGCCTGAAATCACCACTTCAACACTTAGAAAGAGCAGTAGAAGCAAATAAAAATGATTAAATCTGTGTGGCAGAAGCTGCCAGCACGCGGAGCACGGGCAGCACTTTTCACAGGGAGACGTCCATCACGAGTGGGCCATCACTGGGGACAGGGAGCAGGCGGCCAGGAGCAGGTGAGTGAACATTGCTCTAGCGGCTGGGGACGAAGGAAGGGTGCCTCTATTCTCATCAAGTCAAACTGACTCCGTCCGTGGATATCAAATCTTGCTACCATAGTCCAGTCCCAGGATAAAGGAGCATCACCAATGGAGTCCTGAGATTCCCAGTGCAGCACAATGGCTCCCACCAGTGAGCACTTACTATGTGAAAAACAATCTAGTCACTCTATGTCTATCCTTTTATTTAAACCTTTAAAAAAAACAAACAAACAAAAAAAAAACCTCATGAGTAGACACTACTCTCAACTTCATTTTACATGAAGAAACCAAGACAGGGAGAAATTAATTGCTCAAATAAAACAGGTAGAAAGGAAAAAGGTTAAATTCATAGAGAGACAATCTGACCCCAGATGTCATCCTCAGAACATTCTATGCAAGAGATCAGCAAACAACAACCTGCTAGCCAGCTCACCCCACTGCCTTTTACTTTACCCTAGCTAAAAACAGATTTAACATTTTCAATAATTGGGAACTTTTTGTAAAGAACAATATTTTGTGATGCATGAAAATCATTGTTCAGAAGCAAAATTTGATGGGGATACAGTCATGCATTTTTGTTTATGTATTGCCGATGACTGCTTTTTGTTCTGCTACAATAGAAGTGAGTGGTTACAATAGAGGGGCATGTCAAAACATTCATTCTCTAGCTGATCACAGAAATCATCCTATACCAATCTGTGCAGTCCTGAGCAAGGGCTGAGGAGGATTCTCCACACTCACCAGACCAAGTGATGATTGTTCTCCTATTGCTTGTCCAGGCAAACCTTCCATTCTGCCTGCTGACCCTCCTGTCTTTCTTCTGCATGTAAACAAGAACACAGGAAGGAGATAAGTGACACGCAATGCAATAGAGAACCACATTTCTGACCTACCACCAATAAGTTAGCTGCTTCTGTCTTTACCATAGGGCTAGACATTTAAGCATGGTACACCAGCAAAAGTGGATGAGGGCATTCCTTAAAATCCATTTCTAAAGCATAGTTATTGTGACTTGAAGAATATTTGGACTGCCTACCTCAAAAAGACTAGAAACAGCAAATGTTGGAGGGGGTGTGGAGAAAAAGAAACCCTCCTCCACTGCTGGTGAGAATATAAATTAGTGCAATCTCTTTGAAAAACAGTATGGAGAGTCTAGGGGAAAAAAAAAAAAAGATGATGCCATCATTCAATCCAGCAGTCTTGCTTCTAGGCATATCCCCTGTGAAAACAATCACTCTAATCAGAAAAAATATCTGCAGGCCTATGTTCCTAGCAGCACAATTTACAAGTGTCAAGACATGAAAATAACCTAAAATGTCTGTCAACAAATGAATAGATAGGAAGTTGTGGTCTATGCATTGAATGGAATGCTATGCAGCTAAAAAAAAAAAAAAGGATTAAGTCCTCCCCTTCGCAACAAACTGGATAGAACTGGAGGGGATCATGTTAAGCAAAATAAGCCAGATAAAAAAGAGAACTACAGGATGGTTTCATTCACATGTAGAATGTAATGAAATAAAAAAAAAAAAATGAACAGACAAACCCTAACAAAATTCACAAAACACAAGCAAATGGCTACCAGAGGTGTGGGAGGTGGGAGAGAAGGAAGGAGGGAGGGAACAGGTGGTGGTAAAAGACGCTGGAACCGTGGTGGTGGGTGTTATATGCAATCCACAGACTGAGGTGTGAATTCAATATCCTAAAATGTAGATAGTTAAGTTATCAAAAGAAATAATAAAATTAGTTTTAAAGGGAATTTGGGTCACACAACTGGCTGCCAGGATCAGATACAGCAAGTAATCATGGATTAGTCCCATTTTTCATTGGTGGTCTGTCTTAGTCACACTCTAAGATATCAAAGGAAGCTGTATGGGCTGTCACCAACATACAAGTAGTGGAACAGTGGAGCCAGCTATACCTCATCCATTATGTCATCACAGAACCACCAATGAACCTCTTAACTGTGAAAGCTACCAGCATTGTTCTGATTATTCCAGAGTCCCTTTCAAATATCTTTCAGGCTGCTGAGAAACTAAATGAAACTGAGAAACACTGTATAATTACTGAAAAATGTGGAGATTTGGACAAAATTGAAGCTCTGCAGAACCAAGAAAATGAATCTGTGCACAAAGTTTCATTAAGTTTGATTGAGAAGCATTGCTCTGTAGAGGATGATCAAAATGTAGTGCCAGAAACTCCCTCTGAAGGCAATTCATTCCAAGATCAGGAGGCATGTCTGAGACCTTCAACTTTTAGATTGTATAGATAAACATACGGTTTGTTGTGGTGTGTGTGTGTGTGCATGTTCAAGTGAGAGGGCATTTAACATCTTATTTTTTAACTTAAAAGATTATTAATTTTTTTTTCATTATCAAACAAAAGTGAAACTTCTTTTTAAATCTGGTCACATTCAAAAGAGCTATTTTACTTCATTGAAGCCTCACATAAACACCAAGTTTGACAATGATCCCAAAGTAGTAGTTATATAATTGAATAAAGGAATAAAATTACTTGAGCTATTTTACTGAGTAGCAGGATTATATACCCATTAAGTTAACAACTAGAGGGAATACATAAATTTACACATAATGTTAGAAACATTATGATAGAAAGAGAATTGTATAGGTAATCTTGTGATATATAACAGAACTATATGAATCCCTTTATAACCTAATTTTCTCCCAACATTTAACTATGGTAATTCCATTCATTGAAGTTGGAAGAATTCTGTAATAGCAGCAGTAAACTCACCTAGATTCTACCATTAATGTTTTCTTCTACTTGCTTATCACACATCTACCCAGCTGACTCTGCTCTACATCCATCAATTCTTATTTTTGTAAGTGTAGAATCTCTTTTTAATTAGATCACTACCAACAAAATATAGACGGTTACATGGTTGCACAGAAAAGATGGTCCCTTCAGCTTATCAGTTCACTCAACTGCTTTCCCTGGGGCTCAGTGATTCTCACCTGGGATGAGAAAAGCAGTGAAGTCACTCATGCTGAAGACACCTGGGTGCATAAAATCACTATCAAAGAGAAAAAGGCAAAGGCAAATGGGAAAAGAGTACCTCTGCTTCTCTTATCACTGCATTTCAAATATTTTAATAAATAAAATTAGCCACGTTTAATTTAAACATTAGTAGGAAAAAAATATTTTCACTTGAATTCTTCATGCCTGGCTTTTATCGCTCAGGAATCACTATAGCAACAGCACAGGAGCAGGAGTTGGGAGTTTCCTTAACCACAGTTAAGGGGATAACCAATAAAAGAGGTGCACTTACAAAAAGAACCCTGAAATATATGTCATTAAACTAGTAGAGCTGTGGTTTTCTCTTGCATTAATATGCATTCTGTAATCGAAAGCAAGAAGGTAAATGTAATGATCTCCAGAGAGGAGACATGACCTTCAGGGCTCTCAGGGGAATTTGGCTGCATAAGTACAGTGGGTTTAAAGGTCCCAGGAGCTTGATTCTTTGACATCATGTGGGCTTTTTCTCTTTGTTCCTCAGGCAGTGCTTAGCCTTCACAGATCTACAGGAGCACAGCGGAGGGTCCCATTTCCCAGCCTGTGTCCAGAGGAAAGCTTTGTCCAGTATAAAGATAAAAGCAACATCTTGCATTTGGGTTCCTTCAAGATGAGAGCTTAGGAGAGATGCTATAGTATGACCCTGCGCTACCTGAACCATATACATCTTTTCTCTTGATTCTCAAAAAGAACATAAAATACTTTCAAAATCAAACATTTAAAACCAGACCATGGCAATTATTCCAACACCCTCATTTTATGGACGAGTAAGCTATGACTCCCAGAACTGAAGTTGCCAGAGTCATTCAGCTGATTTACTCAAGAATTTTCATTTCCATTATACATAACACCTGCCTTCTCTGTTCTCCCAAGCATGGAATCAATTATTTTTTAAAACAATACTAGATCACGTCAGTACTGAACTCTGAATTGCCAAAAGCTAATGTTGCTTGTTGAAACCTGTTGTTAAAAACATGTGTCTAGAATGAGGAGGTGATAGTCTCATGGCTTGTTCTGCCCTGGAGAGCAGTGAACACTTGATATAATCAGAGATGAACAAGAAAACTTTCAAGTTGCTGCCTACAGCATCTCCCAGGAAAGGCAGTCCATCGACAGAAGGAGTTTCGATTTTTGAAGTACACACTCTTGAGGTAAGCTGATTTAGCCAGAATTTATTAGGTATAATAGTATAGATATTTTCTTTTTCCAGTTGCAGTAGTTTTCAATTACACATATTTAATAGTGCATAGATGAGAGCAGCCATATTTAGCAAGGTTCAGCATTTCTGCTGTTATTAGAATGTTACCGAAAAATGTGTTTATTTCCAGAGTTCCTCATTAATAGGAGACATGGTTGTAAACTGGAACAACCATATATCCATAAGCAGCCTCTGCTCTCCCACTCCATTATATTACACACATTCCCTCAGCTGGAAATACCACATCTGCTTTCAAGTTTCAGGTCGGTTTAACTCTCCCATGAGATTTCTTGACCCTCAAGGCTAAGTTAGTCGTACGTAGAATGATAACATCACTTCATTTCTCACATTTCTATCCTTGAAATTGTGTGGCAATATTGTTACTCATGTTTTGTGTTTGCTTGTCTCTCCCAATGTACCATAAAACACTTAAGTACAAAGAACCCTGTTTTATCTTCCCTCATCATACTTGGAGCATGTAGGTTAAAAGTAAATATTTATTTTCTGAAATAATGTTTTTAAATGACACTAGCTGAATTTTTTATGATTTTCACAGACCCCGAAGTTCATTATTTCCGTAAAAGAATGCCCTTGAATACTTTGACATTTTACTCTTCCGTGTATATTTATGTCTTTCATTCTTAAATGATTAAATCATTTGACTAAAACTCAGAAGTAACCTGAACAATAACATAAGCTGTGATTGTCAGGAAGGTGGAAGATCTGCAAATATGGTGATTTGCCTAGGAAAGTTGGACTTGTAGGAGCTGTGCATTTTCTTTTCATCATCTTGGCCTTCTAACTCTAGGCTCAGACTCACAATAAGATGTACACTTATATTACTATCATGTACCTCACAGCTTGTAGTGTCAGACTTCTAGGTCTGCAACCTGACTCTGGAATATGTCAATTCTCTATCTTTGTAAACTTGTTTAACCCCTTGGTTTCCTCAACTATAAAAATGGAGTTGATGAGAGCGCCTACAATTGTTTTAAGAGTTAACTTAGTTACTGTATAAAAGCTTTTAGAATAGTATAATATACTATGTCATTTTCAGCCATTATACTATTATTTATGTGAATAAGTGAAACCAGAAACTTATGAAATAATACAAAATATGAAATATGAAAAAAATATGACATTTTAAGTTGATTTCACAACACAAGTTTGGGTCTCACCGTGCTTTTTGAAAATAGCAATGCCTGGCAATTTCATTCTCTTTTTAAATATTATTTCGCTAGAATTTGGTAAACACCTACTGCTTTTGGAAATCCTTTTAGAATGGACAGAATACCTGTAAAGCGTCAGTCAGAAGGAATCATAAGAATGGAAATTCTAGTCACCCTGACATATTTTCAAGGATTCTTTCACCAATGGGGATTATACTGTTCATTCCTTTCATTATTAATGGACTTGAATCCTGTATTTTTTTCTGTCCCCTTCAATTCAGATGGGCAGCCGGCTTACTGTAGGTGATCAGCCATTTCTTAAAACAATCAAGTAGTTATCTGAGTACAACTTCAGAGAACTAACCTTCAAAAATCAGCAGAATTAGAAAAGTCTTTTACTCTAAATACAGAAATGGTTACTTCTCAGTGTTATCTTGTGTGGGCTTTGTTTTAATAATTTGACTCATTTCATTTAATCCTAAAACACACATATACACACACAGCCCTATGAAATAGCTACATTTATTATCCCTATTTTATAAATGAAGATATTGAGGCACATAGAAGCTAAATGACTTGCCAAAGTCACAGAGCTGGTGAGCTGGAACTAAATATTAGTCATTTTGAAAGAAACATGACTTTAGCAAATGTCTTTGCAATAGAATTCTATTGGAATCCAAGACTGAAGGAGTCAGGCACTGTGCATATTATATAGTGTTCTCCACAGAACATCTTCAAAGAATCCAGGCACCTTCTGCAGTCCACTGAGCATTTTCTCCACATAATTCTTTCTCTATACCCTATTGGGTTCCCTAGGAGCTACTTGCTCATCTCTTTATTGCTGTTTTCCTCCTGTGTCCTGTTGATCTCTCCAGTCTTGTGAAATTACCCCACACCATTTTACGTGGAGCCACTTGTAACACTGTACGCTTAAAAATGTGTACATACTTTAATTATAGTAGTTAAATACTGCATTATAATTAGTAGTTTATGTAAATCACTCCTGCCTGGCTGGGAGCTCGCCTGTGCTTTTCATATTCACATTTCTATCTATAGTGTCTGGGATAGAGCCTGTCAAATAATTGGCACTCGATAAATAGGCGCTTAACAAGCATGAATGGATGACAGGTGGACTGACAAATGAACCTTTACACTGAAGGTGAGAAATCACTCTGTAATATTTTCTCTCAATTCATTGACCACACTTCTTTCCTGCCATTCTTCTTCACAGAGCATTTCCTAGAGTACTGGAAAGTTTAAGAAAATATATAAAACACTTTAGCAATGTTTTACCTTAGAGGAAATTACTATAATGATTTCACAAGCCGCAAATTTGTTCCACACTAATGCCTATTTTATTTAACTGTCCTTATTTTTAATATTACAGTAACCTTTGATTCTCTGAGATATTATACTCTTGATTTTTGGCAGATCTTATTGATCTCTTTCTGACAAAACACTGCTTCCAATAACTATCACTCCCAATAAGACACCCCCAGCTTCAAGGTTGGGGCATCCATGGGACTGTTCAAAAACACTTCCTCACAAAGATGTGATCCCTTCCACACATCAGTACCAGGATGATCTTCTCGTAACACAAAATACCTTGCTGAGACTAACAGCCTAAATAGTAAGTGACTGATTTTATTCACAACTACTGTTTTCTTTTTTAAAAATTGTATTCAGCTTAATTTTCTGCACTTTGTCTTAGAGTGTTACTTAAATCAAGAATTCCTAACCACTAAAATAAATAATTTTTCAAGATTTTCTATCACAATCATCATTTCAATCTCATCAGAAAGAATTTCATTTTCACAAATCCCCTCATTTGTTATGGACCTAATTTTGGGGAATGAACAAATGCATGCATTTTTGTTAAGTAGTTAATAAAGTTACTGAGCCATAATGACATTTATTATTACACTTTACATTAACTCAATTTCAGAGGGAAAATGTATATAATTAACGATAGTGCTAAGATCTCCATAGAGATACAGCTTAACAAAATCAACAAAAATCTCCACTAGAGAGAGCAAGACATATTTTATACCCTGTTTCAGAAAGTTGGTTTATTTTAATAAATTAACAAACTGATTCTATAATATGTGTTTAGATGCATAGGATCTATAAAAGTCAAAACAATTTTAGAATAAATTAATAAGGCTTACAGTATCTGACTTCATGACTTACTATAAAGCTATAGTAATCAAAGTATGTTAACAGCGTAGAGTACAGAAATAGAACCACTCCTATATGGTCAGTTGTTTTTTGATAAGGATGCTGAAGTAATCAACTGGGAAAAAGACTGCCTTTCAACAAATGGTAGCAGAACAACTGGAAAACAGTAAGCAAACAAAAGAAATAATAATGAAATTTTTCATATATATATGCACATACACAATATATGATGAAATAAAGGGGAAAAAAGACTTGATACCCTTTGCAATAAGCACAAGCACAAATTCATAATCCCATGACATAAAGTATTTTCCTCTTTTGATCAACAGCTAATAATTTTCTCTAGGTATTATTTAAATTTCAGCAAAGACAGAATTTGACATTTTTTTCTATAAAGTTTGCCAATGTCTTCTACTCCAGACTCTGTGATAAAGCTTATACCTGAAAAGAGGAAACTGAAGGATCCTTAGTTCATATCCAGATGACTCAGAATCACATCCTGTGTAGATTTTTATTTTCTACTTCCAGAATCCAATCTTTATATCACAATTCCCATGACAGTCTTTACGATGGCTAAATCTTTCTATGACTCTAGCTTTTCTTTAATTAATCTTATTGAAGGAGCATTGTATTATGGCATTATATAGGTTTAAGGTGTGCATCATTGTAAATCTGTAACTGTATCTAATAAATTAAGTTCGCCACCGCCATTTCAGTCTTTCCCCATGTAGCTGATGTCCTCTACTCAGCTGGCCAGCCCCTACCCCCTTCCCTTTTTGAAATTATGAATTTGATTTGATTGGCCAAAAACATCTGATTTTTGTTTGATTTAGTTTATTTGTTTGCTTGGTTTCTCTATATACCGCATATGAGTAAAATTACATAATGTCTGTCTTTCTCCTTCTGACTTACCTCACTAACACAATTCCCTCTGGGTGCATCCAGATTGTTATAAATGATATGACTTCATCTTTTTGAAAGCTGAGCTCCATTACCTGTCTATACGATATCTTCTTTATACAGTCATCTGGACACTTAGGTTGTTTTTTTCTAGCCCTTGGCTATTGCATACAACACTTGACTTAATAGACTGTTCCTCCTTCAGAACTTCTAAACCTAGAAGCTTGCAAAGTTAAGCAATCTCTGTCAGGAAGCAGTCTCATGCCAATTTTCTGTTGCCAAAGTTTTTTTTTTTTGATGTTGTCACTTTCAGAATCTTGGCAGGCTATGTGGCAGGTTAATTTCATCTCTCTGCCCCTTCTGCAGTCACTATCCCTCATCTTCAGAGACCAGCCTTTGTTGGTGTAGCTCAGTGATTCTTGACCATATTGCACACACCAGATTTAGGCTTCTTTTCTTGCTGAGTTAAAAAGAACATTTGGACAAAGCATCAAATATCTGTATTTTTTCAAGCTCTCCAGATGAGTCTGAGGTTCAATCAGGGATGAGAAGGCTGGGAATAGGGTGAGGCAAGAGAAAAAACAAAATTCAAGGGGCTTCCCAAAAAATCAGTCATCAAAATGTAATGCAAAATATCCATAATAAAGAAGATATTAAAATTTTAAGTAAAGCATTGATACTCAGAGCCTGGGATAAAAGCAAAAATTCATAATATTGACCCTGTCTCTAAATTCTTTATCTTTTATTAATCATATATTTTTGCATACACTTTAAATTAACAAAATTATTACATTAAAATTAATTATATCAATTATTAAGATTTTTTTTAACCCCTAAAAAAATTTTCGCTCTTCACCCAACTCTTGGTCCTACAAGCTACTGGCCCAGCTGGATACTCTCTCTGACCCCATGCCCCTTGATCCTAGTGAGCAAAGATAATCTCCCTCCACCTGCCAAGTCAAGCTCTCATTATGACAGTAAAAGACAGAGCGCTATAGAGATAAAGATGGATATCTCTTAATTGTGATAATAAAAGAACAATAAATTGCTTTTGTCCAGGGTCCCAATCTCTTTCTGAGGCCCTAGTCCAATCCCAGGAAATATGTCTATATACAAAACATGTAGGAAGTTTAGGGTGACATATATGGTTTTAAAAATCTCTCAGCATGCCCCGATGGAGTAGCAGTTAGCTCAAACACCTCCAGAGGAGTAAGGCACATACTCCTGGGTTCAAGTCCCAGGTTCGGGTGAAAGCAACCGGTATGAACTAAATGAAAATAAAACTAACTAAATTAAAATTTAAAAAAAGTCTCTCCAGGTGATTCTGACTCACCATGGCTTCCGCCCTCACAGTAAACCATTGAGGTTGGTCATATCGTGCTGGAAATTGCAGTAAAGGCCTATACTCAGGTGCCATCCCAGAGCAACTGAAACAGTAATTTGAGGGTGCGGACAGGAATCTAGGTTTTAATAAGCTCTCTAAGAGATTCAGATGCATGGGAAAGGTTAAGAAATGCAAACAACACAACAGTTATCTACTAACGAGATCATGATTACCAGTGGAGAGACACCGCTTCTTTAAACAGCTGAGACCACTTCTGGGGACACTGTAGGGTGTCATGAAGTCCTCTTTTTAGAGGCCATTGAGCCTGGTCACTGTGGTATCACATCAGCCAGTGGGCCCCAGGGACAGAGAAGTGGCCAAGCAAATGTGTCCTTGGGTAGCCAGGAGAGGGAAAGCCAGATGCAAAAAGCAAGTCATCTGACTAGAAATAAAAAATGAGGAATAAATGTATTAAATCTTTTCTAAGCTTAAGAGGTAAGTTTGAGATCAGATCCCAAAAATGTCCCATATAGGGTGTTAGGGTTTGCCATCAACACTGTTGTAGTCATAACTTACCAGCCTTCTTTCAAAACAGATGCTGCCAGACTACTTTCAAAAGAAAACATTTCTCCTTAGTCAGAAGAACTCAAAATATGTAAAAACCTCCATTGGCCTCTCCTTCACGACCTAAACCTGCTCCACAAAGGTTTCCTGTGCATATCTCCCTGTTTAGAAGTCTGCTTCTCTCAAAAGGCTATAACCTATTTGGAATTAAAAAAAATTTCATATACTAGGTGCCTGGGGCATATTAGGAGTAATATAAATGATGTGCTAAATGAATGGAGATACAAAATACACTCTGAATTGTGACCTTGTATTGAAATACTGTAGAATGTGGTAAGATAAGATTTGGAGTGGAACTAGACAAAGTATACTTTTCTAAAAAAAGATAGGTTTATAAAGTTTTGATTCGGGATGTGAACCAGTGTGGCAAATCCTGTACTTCTACTAGATTATATTTTCCACCTAGAAATAAATTGACATGAGTATTGCTGATTGGCACGTGTGGTTGGCAGTCTCCAAGATGGGTAAAGAAGGGAGAGGCACAGTCAGAAAATTATCCAGAACCAGAGCTAAAAAAACAAATTTAAGTGAGCAAAGTCAGGTTGAAATCAGTATTCTTAGCTTAAATAGCTTTGATTAAAAAAAAAAAAAATCATCTTTATAAGCCTCAGAAGATTGTAGCTAAAATAGCTTCGAATCAATTTTAACTCATTTTCCATTCATATAATATGAGAGAAGGGAGCCAATTTTACTGGTTTACAGTCTAAGGGTTTTCATAGTAGAGAAAAAAGTTACTATCAGCTCAGACAGATATTTCGATCTTCAAGGGCTGTGTCTGGTCTAAGAAGATTTCACTGCCCCAAAGCCTAGCAAACAGGGAGTGCAAACATATTTCAAGGTTTCACAGGTGCTCAAGCTCCTGTGGAACTTAGACGCCTTTGTCTAGACCCCTTGCTAATGATTTCAGCCTTCCAGATTGAGGGCTGTATCATCACACATTGACAAGTAAATCCTTCAAGAGGAGGGAGGAAATTAAGAAGTGGTGAGTGAGCGGTGACTGACATTTTGAGAGAGAGAGAGTGTGTGTGTGTGTGTGTGTGTGTGTGTGTGTGAGAGAGAGAGAGAGAGAGAGAGAGAGAGGAGAGAGAGAGAGTTCTCATTAGGGGAAGATCTATGATTTGACTGCCTCGCTGCTGCCGCTCCTGCTGCTGCTTCTGCTGCAGCTGCACAGTCTGTCATCAGTTGAAAAGGGCTGTGAGGGTTTAGAGAAACCTCAGTTCTGAAGACTGAGCACTGCTAAGTGGTCTCTCTGTCAAAGTAGACAAGATTTTCTACAGGATTGGAAACTTGGACTTACTGCTGCTTCATCTACCGGTAAAAGCAGGCAGCACTACAAGAGGAAAAGGTAAGAGAAGAAAATGTTCTATCCTAGGTATGTAGGGCGGGGGACATGGGAAGATATCAGTTCAAGGCTCTCGTTTTTGTAGCAAAGGGATCTGACTTTCTGAGAGCAAAGAAAGGAAACCCTGAATTCCTACCATGCTTGATCACTGAACCTCTTGGCTTTTCCCCCTGTACCTTTTCCTTCCTTATGCTTTTGCCAAGCATCTGAGAGATTTCTTTGTATTTATTTTTTAGTACACAGATATTGTTTAGTTTTTCCCACTGGGCAGTCTTTCAAAATGAGGAGCTTTTTCTGTTTCTCTTAACAATTTTTCTCCAGTCATACAAACTGTTCCCTCTATTGTAAGCTGGGCAAAACTGTGACTCCATCTCAACTAGTTACAATAAAAGGGATTTTCACAAGTAGCTATGATCTTTATTCCTGCTGTGGGGCATGGGATGGGGGTGATACGATGAAAAGAGAGGAGGTGAGAATTACCTGTAAGTGACTGTGATTTGATCTGAAATGGGATGCTATGAATTAATAAGAACTATACTTCTTCACAGCAGAAAGGAACTGATAAAGGCATCGGAAAGAAGATGTTCTGAGAAGGGTTTCAGAGACACTTTGAGCCACAAGAGATGGAAAACGAGACAGTAAGTGAACTGAACCGAACACAGCTTCCACCGAGAGCAGTGGCGGCCCTCGAGTACCAGGTGGTCACCATCCTACTTGTGCTGGTTATTTGTGGTCTGGGCATCGTAGGTAACATCATGGTAATCCTCGTAGTGATGAGAACCAAGCACATGCGGACCCCCACAAACTGCTACCTGGTAAGTCTGGCAGTGGCGGACCTCATGGTCCTCGTGGCAGCCGGCCTCCCCAACATAACAGACAGCGTCTACGGCTCCTGGGTCTATGGCTATGTGGGCTGCCTCTGCATCACTTACCTCCAGTACCTGGGCATCAATGCCTCCTCTTGCTCCATCACGGCTTTTACCATTGAGAGGTACATAGCCATCTGTCATCCCATCAAAGCCCAGTTTCTCTGCACATTTTCCAGAGCCAAAAAGATCATCATCTTTGTCTGGGCTTTCACTTCCATTTACTGTCTGCTCTGGTTCTTCTTGTTGGATCTCAATATTAGCACCTACAAAGATGCTATTGTGGTGTCCTGTGGCTATAAGATCTCCAGGAATTACTACTCACCTATTTACCTAATGGACTTTGGTGTCTTCTATGTGGTACCGATGATCCTGGCCACAGTGCTGTATGGATTCATAGCTAGGATCCTCTTCTTAAATCCCATTCCTTCAGATCCCAAGGAAAACTCAAAGACATGGAAAAGTGATTCAACCCATCAGAACAAAAATTTGAATTCAAAGACCTCTAATAGATGTTTCAACAGCACAGTATCTTCAAGGAAACAGGTAAGCAAATCTGAACCTCCAAGTTCACCGAGGAAATGTGGGGAAGTTCCTTGTGAGATGGGATCAACTCTGCCCTGTTTAGCTGATGCTAAAACCAAAATGCAATCATGCAAATGTTTCACAGTGTAAGCTTCTGCTTTACATAGTAAATCCATCTCTAAAGTAACTGAAAATCTAAAAATAGTGGAGGAAAAATTAGAGCATATCAGCAGGTACCAGTCCAGGTGTGATTAAGGTAAAAGGAAATAGAAATAGAAACTCTAGAAATCCACTTTCAAAGCACTTGTGCCTCTCTGGGATAGTGTGTCCAAATATTTAGCCCACTTCTGGCTTCTGTAGGGAGCAGCTGAGTACCTTTAAGAACTCTATGTGCAGGACAAAACTTTGACAAGCTCCTTTAAGATGAATGAAAACAATAATAGAACTTTCATCATGTTCTGTAGGTTCTCACAACTGAGACACATAACTGAGAGGGGTTCCTGGACTTAAATGTTCACTCTTAGTGGGGAAAGAGTCTATCAACTTCTTCTCCAGATCCTTAAAAAGGATCCCAGAATGCAGAATTTGAAAATGCACTTTGCTCGGAAAATACTTTCATTAAGACTATCACCAGGCTTAAATTTGTCACAAAAATGAATGATGGTCTTAAAATGTCTTTTTCCTGCAAAGCATAACTAAAAATTCCTTTATGCTTTCAGATCACCTGAATGCCCCTGTGGTTACAGTTGAATAGTGGTTTTCCTAGTAAATGAAATAAACTTTGTTGCAGTAGATATGGTTTATAAGACAATATAGAAATAAAATGTTATATCATATATACATTCATTTATATTTATACCATTGTTTTAAGTTACTTATGAGCTTAAGTTTTTAATTCCTTTTACTTCTTTGCTAAGTGGAATAAACACATGGTAGACATTTATTCTCATTGCGGAAAACGAAAGCTTGAAACCAACAACACTGGTTCCTTCCAATGGATTGAGTAATCTCAGTGTTTTTTGTTTGTTTTTTTGTTTCTTTTTTGTGGGGATTTTTTTGGCCCCTGTAAGAAATACAGTTCTTCCTGTGTACGTAGATAGAAACCATGGGTACTTCACAGGGACCGTTGCACTATTACTTCCAAAACGCTAGACTAGCTAATATATGAAACATTGTAACTGGATATATGAACACGGAATGAAATAAGCGATGAATAAATGTGGTGTTATATATATATATATATATATATATAGTGAATTACAAGCTAAATATACATGAAATGAATTAGCTACAAATAAATTTATACAGTATTTTAAATAATTAATGGTATATATTATTAAAGATACCTAGGTGATAGAAGGGGAAGATCTGAGCAACTATTGCGAGCTATTAGCTTTCTATTGCTTTGGGGTTAACAGTGCTACCTCATACCAAACATGTCTGGTCATCTATTACCCAAAACTTGATTAAGGGAAATTGAGAGACCTGCTGACCATCTGCCAAGACAAACATTGACAAATAGCATAAGATAGTAAAGAATATATACATTTCAATTAGGTTTTAAACTTGGGTTAATGTCAGCAGTAGAGAAGGTCAGAGAATAAGTTTATTCATTAATTCCAATTTATCTTCTGGCTATAAATTCTTTAAAAAGTGTTTGTCTGGGCTCATGTCCTTCCTTTCAATTATAGTCATTAGTACTATCGGCATTAATAATGTGCTTCAATGGCTAATTATGTTACATGTTCACATTCATATTTCAAAGCTATTATATATAGGCTATCTTTCTGTGTGGTTGAAGAAAAAGCCAAGGATTTGACTGCAAACATCCCTTTGCTTACATGATAATATTCTACTCAAGTTGTATGAATTTGCTTGGACATAACTCTCTACCTCAGTTTCCTCATTTGTAAATGAGGTTAAGTAGCAACATCCTGGTATGAGGGTTCCATGAAATAACTTGTAAAATATATCTAAGATGGAGTGCTTATTAACATGAGTGTTAATCACTATCCCCTAGTTTTTTAATAGGTTGGTAAATGTAAGGGAAATACAGAATTATTATGAAATATAGACATTGCCTTTTTAAACAAAGATGATTTATTGAACAAGTGCATATATTATATAGTAACTTATCTAAGGAACTTCTTAGTAATTAAGGCATTTGGAAATGAATTAGGAGCATTTGAGGTTGTCACCATAACCTCACTATTAATTAGCACCTGGGAACAGGGGATGCTAAATACCTTCAAATGTAAGACATTCCTTCAGAATGAAGAAGTATCCTCTTACAAACACCAATAGCAACCTCACTGAGAAACATGAGATGGCGTTTAAATCAATAGGCATGCACTTACTTCATTCTTGATTATAGATTGGAAGGGAGTTCAGAGAAAAGAAAGGAAATTATGGCTGGAGGGATCAGAGAAAGCTTTATAAAAGAGGTGGTGCTTGAAAAGGCTCTGGAAGGTTTGGAATAATTTGGAAAGTGAATTTGAAGAGGAGTATCACTCCACACAGAAAGGATGTGGCTGGACTGAGAACGATAAAGATTTAAAGAGGGAGTAAGAAGAACGGCCAGATGGTGCAGGGATTTTATGCTGTGGGGTTGACTTGGTTGACTAAAATGAATATGGATATGACAGAAGAGTAAAAGTATGATTGGATGTATAGAAGTGTGTGTGTGTGTGTGTGTGTGTGTGTGTGAGAGAGAGAGAGAGAGAGAGATGGGGGGAGGGGAGGGAAAGGGGCGTCACTATAGAGGATTCTACTATCAGGCAGAGAAAGGAGTGTGAACACAGTAGGAGACAACACAGACTGCGAGTAAGTGCAGGAGGCAGCCATGATGAATGTGGGCTGTGGTGTTTGGGAATAAGATTTGGAGGACAAGAGACTGGTGGCAGAAAATTCACTTTGGAAGCTATTGGTACTGATGCAGCCACGAGGTAGTAAGATTCTCTACGGGGGAGAACTTTCAGGAAGATGTAAACCAGAGATGTTTCAAAGATAGAGTGAGATGTGAACATATTAAATGCAAATAGTGAAAAGAGGACAATGCAATATGGCACTAGGGTTTGTGCCTCTGATTCATGGAATGGGAGCTACTTTTGTCCCAAATTAGAGACTGTTGATCTGGGATTTTCCTCTGCCGAAATAGTTTTTTCAGAAGAAACATTCAATCCTCCACTTTCTATAACCCAAGGACTTTTATTTTAATATTTTCTTGCATTTTTTTCTTTCAGGCAAATTTAATTTACATTTTCATAAATACTACCTGAGACAGGTCTTTCTCACCAGGTCATTAAAGTTAAATGTGCATAGCCTAAAAGAACTGCATTGAAAGAACTGCATTGAGAGGGAAATAAAACAGCATGTACATATAAGGTACAAATGTGACTTTTCACATGTTTGTTTTTAACTTTTACCTTTCCTATGAGGAAAATTCAGAGAAGAATCTCTTTTTACCTATCATTCAGAGATTCCATTTTACTTTATGAAGCCAGTTAAATATTCGGTAAATTCAATGAAATAAAATCAAACTAATGACTTAGAATTGTGTAGACAAAAGAATTACTTGATTGAATTTATTTTCTTTACAACTGGTGGTTTTGATACTGAGGAGACACAGTTTAAACGATATTTGTCAAATTTCAGTTCTATCTACACAATGGCTAAAGATTCCGTCAGTTCAGTCAGTTCAGATATTCAGAATTGTGTAGATCAAATTTATCTATTACTGAATTTAAGTTCTAGGGAATTTGTTGACTCTTTTGGTATTTTGGAAGCACGGAAATGTCTGAACATCTTGGTGAAGGACTGTAATAATGCATAAATACATCCAATGCAAATATTTGCTTTCCATGGAATACAGAATATTTTTAGATCAGGCTACCTGTTTAATTTCCAGTTCAATCACTCTAATGTGTTATTTTCTTACAGTATAATTGGTGGGGTGACTGTGTAGCATAGTCTAAAAAGAATCCCCAAGGGCTTATGGCAAAATTGGCCATTGTGAGTTTGACTTGACTAAACAAGCCTTTAAAATAAGCTCAATATCATTTTCATTTTTGTAAATTACTTTTTCTTTAAGGAAAGCTATAGGAAGGAATGAAGGCAGGTAGGCATACAGGTAGGAAGAGAGGGGAAGATGCAGCATTTGATTCATTTTTATTTAGTTGTACATCTTGGTTGCTCTTCTTAGCCCGTGACAGGAACCTGGGTCCTTGGAATGTATGTGGACTGCATTCAGCTGGAGACCGTTCACAGAAACACTACTCCACTAAGGCCCACCTCTTTCTGTAAATTTCTTAAAAGCCTTCTTAGCTTAGGAGAAAGAATGTTGATAGCTCAAGAAACAAAGACACCTTTCCTTCTTAAAGCAACTGTTTATCTAGTGCTGCCACCATTATTGCTGCTATTGATGTAAAAGCAATTTTGTATATTATGGAAAACACAAACACTTAAGGGAAAAAATGGTGCTCCTTATCCCACCTCTCAAAGACCACAGTTACTAGCATTTTGTTCTATTCTTTTCCTTATGTTTTCACTTGATCTTTTTTTACAGAATATTCATACTGTAATATATAATTTCGCATTTATACAAAATGCTGAAATTAATATTCTCAAAGAGAATACATTAGGGAAAGAAAATAGGCAGGATTGTGAGTCAGTTTATCTGAGGCTCACTTTTCGTATCAATAAAATGAGAATTAAAATGTCTCATAGAGTTGCTGAAATCAAATGAGATGTGTCAGAAAAAATTTATCTTTGTTCCCCTCTCCCCTGTCCCTTCCCTCACTTCCATCCTTCTCTGAAACCTCCATTCTTCAGGCAGCCTCCTGACCTTGTTTTTTCTTATTTCACGATCTGCTCATGGAAAATGAAGACACTCATATAAAGAGTGTAAATGTATTTTTTATTTTCTCCCTGCCTACCTCCAAGTCCTACATTTGATATGTTTACTTTTTAAGGAAGAAATTTTAAACAAGGCAAAACCTTTAAGACACTCGAATAAAACTGTGTCTCCTCAGTATCAAACCCACCAGTTGTAAGTCCATAATGGTGGACTGTCAGGCAGTAGAGAGGACGAAGTTCCTTAAGTTGTAAGGAAGCTTAATCAATAATTAACCTTACAGGGGAAATTGATAATACTGAGTTTTCAACATTAGACCTAAATTAGAAGTTTCTTGAGTTTACTGGACTATTTTCATAATGTTTTCACAGGTTCATCTCTCACTTCTAATTATTTTATTTATTCCACTTCGCTGGGTTCAACTATATCCTTAATAGTAAGGAGATTTTGAAATTAGGGAAAAGTACAATTGTTAAAGCTTAATATATATATATATATATATATATATACACACACACACACACACACACACACATACACATACATATGAGTATATTTATGTATGTGTGTTTCACATATTTTTTTTAAATGGCTTCCCATTTTCTGATTCACATCCTATATAAAGAAAGACTTTGTACATATCCCATAACTGAGTGAAAAATCCCTGCAGTTGCATGCTTTGTGTCCTTGGTTAAATGAATGTACATTATTTATTCCCAATTTTATAGCTGAGCTTTGAGCCATAATTTCACCAGTGGAAAAGTACATAAATTTCCCTACAAAATGTAAAAGCCTACATTCCTACAGAATTCTCAATTTAGCCACACAAAAAAGACACCTTAAAATCAACTAAACTGGAAAATGGCAAAGTGCTTTATATATATTTATATATCATCTCTTGTGAATTCTTCAAACTGCAAACAGATATCCCCAACTCCAGGAAGAGGAAAGCTGACCTATAACTATATTCATAATCTTCTTTACTCATTTTATTTATGACTTGGGGGAAGGGTGAAAGATATACACTAGACCTAGGTCAACATTAAGCGAAAATGTATCCTCTTCAATGTATTTAGACATTTCACATACAACCCAAAAGTGCCTTGTCCTTCTCTGGGTGCGGAGGTCATAGGGATATAGCATGACAAATTCTTTAGTTCCAGGCTGAAATGTAGGCCACTTACACAAAGAAAGGATATGGCATCAGTGATGAAGGTGTCCAGCATACAGTCTAGCAAGGACATCTCCTGACCTATATACACTTAATTGTATTTTTTGGATATCATGTGAGTACATAAAATCGAATATGTCTATAATCAAACCCATTGTTTTCCCTCAGAAACTTCTAACTACCTTTTTTCTTATGTTAAGTTCCCAAGCAGAAATATGTGAGTTCTTCTAAGTACCTTTCTATTCTATCTACTTTCCTCCAAATTGAAGCACCAGTCAGTTTGTAACTGTCCGTCTGACCTACTCCAATCACACTGCAATTGTCCTCATGCACCATTTCTCACCCTCTGTTTCAGCACACACCTCAGCAACCTTTCTGGCTCCCCATTCCACTCTCCCACAAATCATTCTGTGTTGCTTGCAAAGGATCTCTTTAAGACAGAGATATAATCAAAATGAATTTTATAGTTCCCTAAGGACTAGAGTTTAAAATCCTTCACATAACAAATAAGATCTTGGCTCCCTCTTATGTTTTCAGCTGCATCTCTTATGGCTCGCCTCACTTATACTTTATTCTCCAGTGATACTGAATTATTTGTAGTTCTCTGAACTTGCTGTGTTCCCTGACCTGGAATACCCTTCATCTGGCAAACTCCCAATTATCTCTCAATTCTCTGATCAAATGATGCCCCACCTCCACCCCTGTGTCCCCCATTACTTTTCCCTAAATTTCTCAGGCAGATTTCTATAACTAGTGCCTAGGTATACTGTATATTGGGTCTATAACTTATCTTTCCACCATACTTCGCATCAATTTCTGACGTAGTAATTCTTAAGTATCATAATTGTCAGTCTACCTGTTTATCACTGTGTCTAACATTCTTAAGAGTAAGATTTTGTATCTCAGTGCCCTCACCAATGTGTTTGCCATATAACAGTATACAGGTGCTCCTCATCTTTCAAAGCAGTTACATCATTATAAACCCACAATAGGTTAAAAATACCCTGTTGAAATGTATTTAATACACTTAACTTATCAAGCATCATAGCATAGCATAGCCTACCTTATTAAATATGCTCAAAACACTTTATCCTATGGTTGAAAAATTATTTTGAGTTTCAGATTAGGAATAATTGCCTTCCTCTTCTCACTAGAAGCAGGAGACAAGATACGCATTTTGTAGACATGATGAGATGTGAAAACACAAAACACAATATACAAAAAATTCTGGAAGCACAATATACTGTAGAGTATTATTTACCCTTGCAATGGCATGGTTGACCAGGAGATATGGTTCCCTGAAACTGTCCAGCCTCATAAAGTGTGTGATACTGCATATCACGAGTCTAGGAAAAGATCAAAATTCAAACTGTGATTTTTTTAATTTATTTTTTATTGCAGTAACTTTGATCAAACTATGATTTTTATGGAATGTGTATAGCTTTCACACCATCATAGAGTTGAATCATCATAAGTCAGGGTCTGTCTGTATGTACAAAGTCATGTGCTGTGGCCAATAAATACAGGTTTTGCAAAAGCAAGTGGTTAGTATATCTTCTTAACTCTGTGTTCAGTAACATACTGACTTCTGAAAATTGATCATGGTCAAAGTATTTACACTAAAGAAATCAGCAAATATGACAATGCAGAGCTCTTCCCTTTTGTGTGTGGAGAGTTGATAAATATTTATCATCTTCTGTGTATGTGTGCATACATATCACATATAAGAATGACATATACAGTAAATAAAAATGTAAAAGACTATATGCATGCATGCTTAGGGGCTCACTCTAGTCCAATATTTTTATTTTGCTTCCTGAAATTTATTGTTTATGCCATATCATTCTTGATTTTGGTAACTCAAGGAAGGAAAACAATGTAAGCAGAGTTATAAAGATGAGAATACACTATCTTTATGCCTTATATGAGCAATTCTCCTAAAATAATTTCTACACATTATCTTCTTTCAAAAAGAAATATCCCCAATCTCTAACTTTCAAAGTCTCCTAAATCTAACCCTCTTATTTTTCTGACTTTGTTCACCCGTTTTTTTTTTAAATTCAGTGAATAATTGAGGACCAATTTCATGCCAGGCATTGCTCTAGAAAACTAATGATAGTCTCCTATGGAACTTTCAGTAAAATACAAAATAGTTGGAAAATACAAGCTTAGAGTGTGCAGAAAAGGCAGCAAAGCAGGGGTGAATGCTGTGCTTAAGACTGGAGAGCAGGCCCCCGACAGAGTAAGGATCACTTCTGCTTTGAATAAATGAGTAGATCAGCCAGACCAACATGAAAAGCAAGCCTTTCAAACCAGTAGGAACTTATGTAAACAAGCTGACTCAGAACAAGTCCATACAAGGCCCTTTGTGTTATCAGAAGGCATCTATACTTGGTTGTAAGACCCTGGTAAGACATTGAAGGCCTCTCACAAGGATAGTTGCACATGGGATTTGTCTTTTGAGAATTTAGCTCATTAATTATACAGTGTAATCAGTCATGAATAAGGGAAACCAAAATGATTCTTTTGCATCCCAGGCATGAAGCAAACAAGGCTTGAATCAGAAGGCAATAGTGAGGAAAGCTAAGGAGATGGATGTGTATGAGACATATTTAGGAGATAAAACCAGGAAGACTTGAAAGCTAAACTAGGGTATCCCCCATGACTCCACCACTAAGGCTGTGGCTGGGTCATAGACCATATAAATCTAATGCACCCGGGTTCCTGACATGGGGCTGAGGGGAAGAACAAAAAAGCAAAGTTTTAAAATTCTTCTCTTCCTTCCTTCAAAATGTTTCTTCTTCCTTTCTCTTCCTTCCTCTCTCTCTAAAAAAAAAAAAAGTGAAACATCATTAAGCAGATGAAAAAGAAAGAAGTTCCCCAAAGCAGTTCGAGATTCTTAGCTGGGGTTACTGGATAGGTGACGGTATTATTAAACACACATGGAGTACAAGAAAAGGAACACTCATATATTCCTTCTCCATAGGTTCAAGCATGTTTCATTAGATTCTACCACACATAGCAAACTCACTTATACTTTTAAACCTTGCTTGTGCAATTGTGGTCCAACCTAGAAGGCCCTACCCACTCTTGACACTTTTATCTGCAAAATTTAAGTTCCCAGTTAGACTTCATTTATATCAAAAGTTCTCATATCGTGAGTAAATATCTAAAGAGAGATAAGCATGAGCATGTCAGAAAAACATAAATTTCAGTCCCAACTCTTCTGCTTACTAGTTAATATTGGGTAAGTTATTTTACTTCTTGATTCTTCATCTTGTTCATATGTAAAATAGGATAATAATTCCCACTCGTTGAGTTGCTCTGAGGAAATACCATGCACATGCAGTCAATAATTTCCATTTTTCTAGTTTTAAATTATACGTCACATTTAAAATATAATTTATTTTCTTCTTATTTGTGAAATAGCAAAAGTATAACAAAAAATCGGGGGAAAACCTAACTCCATATATTGCCACAACAATCCTGGAAAGTAGGAACTAATTTAGATTTGCAAGTGTAGGGACACTCAAGGATCTGCTCTGTGTCACAGAGCAAGTTGTGGCAAAGCCAGAAATCTGAACCCAACACTCCTGAACTCCTTTAGTGTCAACCATAAAGACGAGAACATCAAAGGTGAGGCTGGTAGAGGTTAAAGCAAGTTTTCTGGAGCTGGTAGGATGACAAGGGTCTAGAAATTTGGGAAGAGTTAAAGAAAATGAGGGGTCCTGTGACCACTGGATAAAAGGAAAGAAAGGGAAGGATGACCGTATTTTCACCTGAGAAAAAGCCCGGAATTAAATAAGCAAGTTCGTCTGAAGACTAGTGGTGAGATTAGAGGTGGCCTGAGGTTCATATTAGTGTGCCATGGCAAAGAAATCTGGAGGGCACACAGGACAAGACTGGATCAAAGGAGCCATAAAACCAAACATACTTACACCTCACCATACTCCCTAGCAATGATGGGAAATCACAATCTGTAGACAGAAGCTACTGCATTCATGGTGTTTCTGCTCCAAGGGGCCTTCAGTGACCTCTGTCCATTGGAAGGACCGTAATCAGTTCTTTCTTACATTTATGTTTCCAAAATCCCTACTCTCCTGAAGTCATGATACTTGGAATTTTCTTCCTTTGAAATCCCTCTCACATCTAATCTCTCCTTTCTGTGATTATTTCCTCAACTCCTGTCTCATCAGCTCCTATCTGCTCTGTAGACAAGACCAATCTCTCTGCCTCAAACTTCCTAACCAATCTCCCTGCCTCTTCATATCCCAGAGTCCTGCTAGAACCAACTAAAATGAAAACTTGATAATATCACTGTACTGCCTGAAATCCTCCAACATTCCTATTTTTTATAAGTTTATAGAGGCACACTGGGACATTTTTTAGCTGCTCCCTGCTTACTTCCCCAGGCTCACTCCCTGTCCCCAACAGATCATGCCACAAGCAGTTTACTAACTGGCCACACCCAATCATCCCTCCCAGCCAGTGTGCCCACTCCCCTGGCATCAAGTGTCTGCAGCCCCTTTGACTTGCTATTCACAATCCTCCCTCAAATAGATTACCTCTCAGGACAGCTTTCCGCCTCCACTGGCCAGGTTTCATGCTCCACCTCCCTTCCCGCACTTTGTTCCTGCATCAGTACAGCACACCAAGATGTTGAGTGTCTATTCCACCAGATGGTGCATCACACAACAGCAGAAATTATCTCGTTCATTTTTGAGTCCATGGTGCCTGCCATCGTGCCTAGGGACATACTGATGAATGACTGGCTTAATAAAGACTGGCTCTATGGGATGAGGAAGATGGAAGAATTAAAATATGACTCAATACTTCTTTTTCAGAAGGTTGAAAATGATGGCATGTTGAAAGAAATATTGAGAGGCAGATGTTGAAAACACTGTTAGAAGTCTGAAAATGTTAGGCTATAAATATTTAGGATTTGAAAACAGTGGATTGCAAGTGTGCAAACAGGATCAGATATGTGGATTTGGGAATCTTTAGAATAACAGAAGGAAAGTATGACTAGCATTTAATTTTAAAAGAGCTGCGTTCTGGGGAGATATTTACATTTTCAACACTAGAAGATGGTTGGAGTCTTTGCAAAGATAAAAATCTGTTCCCCCTTCTTAGAACAAAGCAAGGGGGTCAAAGCTACTTTTAGTAGATGCTCCCAGTTGAGAGCACAAGGAAAGAAAGAGTAGTGAGTCATGGAAAAAGAAGGTTCAGTTCTAATGAGCAGTGTGTTTGTCTAAAACTGAGATGTTCTGACTTTACCACAAGAGCCACACACAACAGCACTGTCAGTGCTGCATGGGAGGCAGTTGAGAAAAACTTGAATATTAAAAATTAAATTAGCTCTGAACATTAAACAAGCCTAAATACATATACACATGAAATAGGAGTAATGGAAAACACCTGACAGTCATAGTGAGTTGAAATTACAATTGGTAGCATCATTTTGGAAAAGAAAATGTTACAACGTTTCATAAATAACACTGGTGACTTTCGACTACACACTGCGGACCAGTGGCCTGAAAGTAATTATATAGTAACTGCAAGTAAGTAAAGCATCTTATGCTGTACCTTGGTGTTTGAGCAGTCTGGGAATTTATGACTATGGGAGAAGTCAGCATATTTTCTGTAGGCAGCAGCGCTCAGCTAGTTTAGCAAATGAGGAAGTGACTCGGTGAGAGAGAGGGTGAGTGGAAAACAAGCCATGAAATGTTTCAAGGTCATTTGTCAAGTCAAGTGACTCAGGCCTCCCATGTGCAAGACTGACACCAGCACATTTCCTCTGATGCAAGTGTGGCCGTGTGACTGAGTCTGCTTGGCAATCCTTGGAAAGAGTATGCATTCAGAACATTCGGATGGGGAGGCGGAGGAGGGGAAAAGAGTACTCTGATAGACTTCTACCAAAAAAGGTACAGATAGGCTCAGATGCAGGGTGAATTCACAGGAGAAATATTTAACTGGATTATATAAAGTGCTAGGATGGATCTGTAGGAATTTCTTTGAAACCAGTTCAACATCTCAGAATAAGTTAAGAGCAATCAGGCCAATACATTTGTGTAAACCATCTGCAGTGCAGAGTGGAGGTGTCATCCTGAAAGTAAGGGTGGTCTTATTATATGATGATGACCCCTTCCAGGGAGTTCTTTGGAATGGAAGAAGAGTGGAACTAAAGTTAGATTTGCACCTCTGCCTATAAGATCTAATTAAAAGCCTGTTGTTGATCAGGTGTTGCATTAGGCAACTAAGACCAAAATGAATAAGACTGATGACTGCTCAGAAAAAACCCACAGTCTCACAGGAAAAATCAGAAACTAAATTGTTGTTTAAAGTCACAAAGGAAATTAATGTTACTAGAGGAAAAAGCTCACTGTTAGAGTGTGGCTTGGGGAAAGATGGGGAAAGAAAGGCTCTCAGGAAAGAGGACTCCTAAGCCAAGTCTTGAAAATTAACAGAATTTTGCAGGTGAAAGGGGAAGAAGATGGTTTATGCAGAAAAGATGATTACAAGTGTAGGCCAGGAGGTCTCTAGGAACAGTATGTATCCAAAGTACTGCAAGTAGCTTGTTAAGACTGGGTAACAAACAACAACAAAATATACATAAATTAATGATGTAATCAGCAACCAGGAAAAATAAACCTTACAGATATTGCAGCTATGAAAAGTCATTGGAAAAATGCAAAGCAATGAGTATTGCAACCAGATGTGTGATTGAGAGAGATCACTGCCTTTCATTTGGTAAAGGACTGGACAAATTCAAGGACATTAGTTAGAAGGGGGCTGCAATAATATGGTGAGAAAAGGACTCTGCAAAAGTCTGACATGAAGAATAGGTAAACAGCAGTAAGAACTGGAAAAAAAAAAAGTTGGAATTTGGAATAGAACCAATAGCTGGTGTTAACTGATGTAGAAAAAGGGAGAAAAAGCACCCAAAAGAGGCATTGCAGTGAGTAGCACACCCACAACCAGTACATTTAGTCCTTCCTGATCCATCACTGAAGCAAGAGCCTTTTGATAAAGAACCAGCCTGGATCAGATTTGATGCATTATCAAGGGCAGCAATTTTTGCATTTGCCAAAAAGTGCCATCTGGCACCCTGCCTCCAAATCAGTTGGTAGAGCTTGGATACCTCAATAAATTTCTCCCTCAAAAATTGTGAACAAGACCAGCTCCTGGGGAAGAACTCCTTCCTTACAACCTTGAACCACAGCTCTCTTTGATCAACATCTTCAGCTGCAATGTCTGCTGTTTGCAGTCTGTTTTACTTCCCTGCCAACTTCTTGGCTCTTTCCCCTTTATCTTGGAAGAATTCTGGAAACATACTTAAAAACAATTAGCCTTGCAATACAAGCAACATACTCTATCTTGCACAGTTATTGATGTCCCTTTGCTACCGACCGTACCTCAAACAACGGTGGCAGCCTGAGGAGAAAGCACTTTTAATAAACAGAAATCGACATGATCAAGGGGGCTTGACCCTTGTTGTTTGCTTCCAGCGCCCAGGGCCTTTGTGTCTTGCCACGACCTTTGAGGTGCTAAAGGCAAGAGCCAGAGCGGCTCCACATAATAACACTTTTATATCAGTGCACCTCTCTTCCACTTCAGCGTCACACTAGATGTTTGTTTATTCCTTAAGGGAACTCTCCTAACTCAAGGAGTCTGTGCCAGCCTCTCAAAATCCACTGCAGACCCACAATTCAGACTGGTGGAAAGCTGTTGTCTTTGACCATGGCTTTTAAGCTAATGAATAACCATTTCAGCTGCTGGCTCCTCCCCAACTCCACCCATTTATTCAGAATAATCGAGACTGCTTATTAAATCACCTTAGGCTTATCCTCATCCTCAGGATGTTTTAAAATAGTCAATTTTCCACGCACATACTGCAAGTTGAAAAGTCTCGACTTATTTTTTTAATCATGAAGACTGAGACACCTAAAGAAATCTCAGGTTCATATTATGCTCAGTAAGTCAACAGACAGATGCTTCTGGGCTTTGACAGTATGAATTATCTTCTCAAATAATGGTTTGTGGTCATTAAGAAGCTTCCTTGAATGCTTGGAGCATTTTACAGGCAGGCACCTAAATGTAAGCCCACTTTCAGGCAAAGCTGTTACTTTTAAAGAGTTACAGAGCAAAGCCTATTAGAATTCTATTCAGTAAGGTCACCTTCCTGTCTTAACTAACTCACTACAATCCCAGTATTCAGGATAGTCAAATTATTTAGTAACACTCAGTAAAATAAACTATTATTTCAAAAACATTTATAATTTATCATAAAGACAACCCAAAGTATGATGATTAGCAAGGATACAATTCACAAAACCATCTCTCCCTAAAGAGAAATAGAAATGTCTGCATGCGAAAATGACACATCTTGGTAAACTGTTATTTAGTAGTGCGAGGGGAAATATTCTGCACAAAAGTCTGTAATGAGAAGTGATTTCCTTGTATACTAACTACCCAATAGATTATATCTATGCCATATTTGCAGTCATCATAAATATTTGAACATGATGGAGCTTAGTATTATATTGTAAATATATCTGTTTTTGTTTCACTCCAAACCCCCAAGGAACAAGACATTATACCTACAGCAGTAGAAGCAAATCCCAACACATATTTTATGGGGAAGGTAGAAATAATGCTGACGCTACAGAAAGCATGGAGAGTTTTGCAAATTTCTCCAAGTGAATTTTAGAAACCTCCTTCAAAGCCTCTCTGTCCCAGTTGAAGAGTCATAGTTTGAGTATTCTAAATGAGGTTCACCAGTAAATATCATGCACAGGGCTCTGCCTGGTCTTTCACAAGCATAACCTGGAGAAGTCTGCTGTACTCCTGTGGGTATCATTTGTTAACCTTTCTGATAGATAATGTTATTGAGCTCTTACTACGAGCCAGACATGTTGCTCCAGGATTTTCACACCTCCTCTTATTTGCACCTGTGACGTAGCTATAATTTATTGTCAGTTTTGGAGATGAGAAGTCTGAGACATTAAGCTCAAGGTCACCCAACCAAAAAGTGGAAGAACAAGGAGTCTAATCCTAGCATCTAATCCTAGTCTCTGGTAGCAAACCAGCACTCTGCGCCCTCACACCTGCCGATGGTACTAGCATCTCAGAGATGAGGTTCGGGGTAGCCTAACCAAAAGGGCACATCTTCTTAAGTGTGTGACAATCAGATTGGTTCATTTATTCCATAAAAATGGGTTGAATACATCCTTGATGTTGCAAGCAGTGTTTTAGACCCTGGGAACACAAGAATAAATAAGAACCAAAAATTCTCTGTCCCGTGGGGCTGATATCCTAAGAAGGAAGGGAAACATGGAACAGACACACACTGCAGATGATCAGATACATAGAGTATACCAAATCGTGACATGGCAGACTGTAGGGGAAATGAAGCATGTGATGAGGATGTAAAATGCTGAAACATGAAGGGCACGATTTTAAAGAGCAGTATGAAATAAATATCCCATTTTAGAGTGCAGTGTTATTTTTGATTCTATGTGCTGACACCAGCACATTTCATTTATAAATCAATGCCCAAAACAACAGGATTTTTCCCTTTTGATCAAATGTTAAAACACCAGGCTGGCCTACATAAGTCATTTGGCTTCTATGCCCAGGAAATATAGCATTATTGATTGTATTCAATTATACTTGATAAACTTTGATAATACATTCTAAAAGAAATACACTCTATATTCTAATTCAGGATTGAAACAGTCCCCAGTGGTGAGGAATAGAGTCATCTAGGTCAGTCAGTGATGAAGAGAGATTGGTAATGTCTTCTTTACTCAAATACAGTGTATGCTCTCTCTATTTTTGTGAGAGAAAGTGTGGCATTATCAATACGGTTCTTCTCACCTGAGGAGTAAGAAACAGTTGGTTTTTTCAGGGGCAGATGGGCTAAGAGCTCTCCTATCTTCAATGGTAACCAGAGTGGTTAAAGAAATGACTGAGACAAAATTCCTGGATCAGATCTGTTTTACCCCTTGCAAGTGCCAGAGGGGTTCCCTTATGTGTTGACGGGAGATAATGATGATAGTACCTTCTTCACAATGGTGCTCTCAAGATTAAATGAACTGATGTGTACATAAAGCACTTAGAACAGGGCTGGACA
Organism: Solenodon paradoxus; assembly: GCA_004363575.1. Classification (NCBI taxonomy): domain Eukaryota; kingdom Metazoa; phylum Chordata; class Mammalia; order Eulipotyphla; family Solenodontidae; genus Solenodon; species Solenodon paradoxus. Next base: position 68,500 of record RJWH01000405.1, on the reverse strand, counting down.
CACAGTGATGCTGAAAATTAGTGTTTTTTATTATTAGTTTCAAAAGTAGCTTGTCTGCTGTCATATTTAATCACCTATGACTTATCTGTTATGCAGACCTATGCTGCCAAGCACCAGCATAAGCATTCACTATACATCGTCATATTGGCCCACAGGACAACCCTGAGAAATAGATGAAATTTATTTCCCCATTTGATAGAAGAGAATACTGAGACTCAAAATTAACGAGGTATCTGAAGTCTGACAGCCGGTTAGTGCTGGAACTAAGTACCCACCCAGAATGACTGCTGTGAGAAAGAAGTCTTTCCCATTGGTAAATTAGAGTCTGATATAAAAACCAAGTAATTGGCTTGCTCAGGGACAGAAGTATCAACTACCATTAATCATTAATCTGTAAATTCGACTTCCCAACGGGTTCCTCCACGACCTCTGATTTAATCATTAAGAATGCATATGTTCTAGAAAAGTAGAGCGCTGTCATTATGATTTTTGAGTGGTATTTTCTAGAGAGAAAATACTGACCATGACTCTGTAAGAAGAGAAGTCAAATTTTAAATCAACACATTGGGCCACCAGCTGAAAGCCAGCATTATTTGGTTCGTATTTCTCATAGGATGTATTAATAATTCAATGAAGAGCTTGAAAATATTACCTATAAATTGTAATAATAGTTTGAAATAGGTTCTATGCCATTTGTCTGTGTTATTAAGTGCCCAAGTAGTCCACTGATTGGCAAACTTTAGTTTGAGGTCAAATCCTGCTCTACTGCTTCTTTTTCTAAATAGAATCTTCATAGAACATAGCCAGGTCCCTTTATTCATGTGTTGTCTGCAGCAGCTTTCATATTATGGTGACAAAGTTACCTGTGAGAGACTACACGGTCCACAAAATCTAAAATATGGATTATTTGGTGCTTCATAGGAGAAGTTTACTTGACCCTGAACTATTCAAATTTAAAAGTATCTGTGAAAATATTAAATACTAATAATCAGTGTTAGCACATGACAGTTTCTCAAAATACAAATGCTAAATACATATTAAATAAATATGCATGGATTCCACAAAATTACTATTAACAGGAAAGTTTAAGCTTATCACTGGCCACCTAAATTAGCAGCTACTATATCCCCTACCTCCACCTCAACTCTGAATCCCCTCAAGGAAATGCTTTGTCCATTAAATGGGTAGTTCTTGATTCAATGGTCTCTAAAAACACAAATTTAAGATGCAAAGTGACTACAGTCTCTGAGTGACAGATAAGTCATAGGTGATTAAATATGACAGCAGACAAATAAGACAGAACAAGAGTCCTTGTCAAACTGAGATTTGTATCTTTTGTAGGCAATTCCAACCTAACTTTGACGTATATTAACATAATATCAATCAAGATCCCATAATGGGAGATTAAGTCTGTATAAATCATTCAGAGTTAGCATCTCCTCAGCACTTTATATTTCCTAAGTTCTTCATAATATGTCCAAAAATTCCTTATTTCTACAGAATAACAGACTATTCCCCAGAAAATTCTCTTTACCATAATTCCAGCCTATCATTCCCCTTTCAGAGACTGAATATTTAAACACTGATTTTAATTTTTAACTTCAAGCAGTTTTTATATAAAACCCTGTTTCAAAGGCTAGTAATAAAAATATGCAGTACATGTTATCCCTACCATCAAGATCTTACATATCAGGAAAGATTTCAGACCCAATGTAATAATAGCATTTGTGATTTAAGCTGGAAGACTCAAACAACCACGTGGAATCCCATGGAAACAAAACAATAACATGAGTGAATCATTTCCTCATTCATTCATTCATTTCCTAATTATTTATTGAACCTGCTGAATGTCAGACCTTCGCGTTGTGCCTTACTTGTACGTAAGGCAGATGCCCTCAAAGAATCATTATTCTAGGGAAGAGAGAGAGAGACAGTAAACAGGTTAACAAATACAGCAGCAGGAATCTTTCAGAATGTGACTGAAATAAACAGAGACATGAGAGAAAATAACTTTGGGGAAGGCTTAGTACCTACCATTCTATCTGGATCTCTCTCTTCACCTATAAAATAAAGAGAAAACCAACTTCATTATAGTAATGACTTAATACTTAAAGTTAATGAAGTCTGGTGCTGTGTGTAAGATACATTAAGTATTCAGTAAGGTAGGAGGAGGGGGGCGAGTAGCAGTAGTGTCAAAGGTTTCCCATTCACTTGGTTAAATTTGCATGGTTTCCTAGAGATGGGAATTTTCACCATTCTAAATGTGAAAGTAGCTGTCATTTATTGGAGACCGTAATCTATGCCAATACTTAATGTAGATTACCAACATACTTGCTCGTATTTCACAGATGAATATGTGAGGTTTAGAAGAGTAAGATGGCTTGCCCATACTAAGAAATAAGAGGCAGAGCTGGATTAGAATCCAGCGATGTCTGTCTTCATAGTCCATTCTCTTAGCTAATAGACTGATACTACAAAGTGACCTGGACAAGGTCATCAAAAAAGACTAGACTGACTCAACAGTCTGTGGTGAGATTTTGGGTCTCAACACAGGGCCAGCCTCTGCCTGTAGACTCAAATAGGTTTCTGTTCATAAAGGCAAAAAGCTAATCAATGCAAAACAGCTTCATTCAATCTGTTAGGGTAACACAGGGTGATAAGCTAAACCCCTTATCAAGGACACACATCAATTCAGGATAAGCAACAGAACAGTCCCTGATATTAGAAAGGTATATGGTACATGTTTTCATGTCCTTCTTACAATTAATCATAAAATATTTTCATTGTATTAATGAAAGACACAAAGTTCAGAGAGCTTTGAGTGGTAGTGACTGTTTGGTAAAGTTGAGATTTCAAACCAAGTCTCCTGATTCTGAGTGTCGTGTTTAGCACACAATGAACAGCTAAATCCGTGAAAACTTCTGAATGTATGGTTTGTTGAAGGAAAGAACCATACCTCCCCCATTTTGGCTAACACCATGAGTTCTTTTAGGACAGCTAGAAAATTAGCTCTCACTCCAGATGGGCCCAGCTGTGGTACAGTCTCTCCTGGGAGAGACGAGCAGGGAGGAGTTGGCTGCCTCCCAACTGCTCTCAGGCCCATGATATGGGACTTTGCCCAAGACCTTTAGAAGTAGGAAAACTAAATGATCATTAAAATATTTGGCAATGCTGAGACCTTCAATTCTATTTAGAGATCACCTCCTTCCCCCTCCATCATTCACATTTTACATTTAAAAATATTCTCATTGATTTTCCATCTGTTGCTGGTTGAGCGGTTGAGGGATTGCTTACCTGTGTCACCCATGTACCCTATCGCCCTTATGAAGCTGTATGGCCAGAGAATCACAGGGAAGAAGTGAGATTAGGAAATATTTCCCTCAGAAGGATCAGTATCTTCATAGAAGTGTTGTAGCCAACAACTGGATTCCTAGCTCAGAGCCAGCCAAGATGCTTCATTCAGGCCAGGATCCACGGAGAATAATGACCAGAAGTAAACATAGCCTTGAGCACAAAGGTAAGAAACCAAAGCAAGATGTATGAAGGCAGACTTCCACAGTCTTAGCTGCTTGCCTATCAACTACCTAAAGAGAGAACACTTAGAAAAAGGCTAAATTGTACTCTCAATCCGCAGCAGATAAACTGGAGCTTGATTCCAGCGAGGCTCATGAAAGAATTTTGAATGACATTTTATTTTCTAAATTGAGATGTTATTATCATCTGAATCCCAATTCTGTCGGCTGAGTTTTTCCCTTCCCAGCATGTTTCCAAATATCTGCTTCCTGTGAACAAGAAAATATCCAAGCAACAGGAGGGAAGCCAGCCTTTCATCATGCACAGTTATCAGGTGCTATAATCAATATCAAAGTCTCCACACTACAATAGTTGCCAGTATTGTGGAAAGTTTTGTATCTCATCTTCAAGTCTAGCTGCAAATGCTGCCTAGCACTCAGCTGTTTTCTACTTTTAGCAGAATCCTGAAATCAGAATCATTTCAAAAATATATTTTATCAAGCCTCAATATAAATAGGATTATCTTTGTTAAGTGCTGAGACATGAACACTTGGGGAGAAATGAGTTTGTTTGTTTTTTTCCTTCTCCATGTTCCACTCTCACAACAGAGTGTGGTAAAAAGAAATAGACTTTTGACTCAAATATTCATGTCCTTAAAATATGTCTTTTGTTCATAAACATATGACTTTTCTTGGCATCTGTTATCCTCCATAAAATGTACAGATAAAGTAGGATGTTAAGAAGAAAATATCAAGCTGATAGCCTGGTACATAGTAAGCATTTCATGTGTCTTGATTCTCTTTCTCCCTTTCATATGCTAGATTAGAATGCCTTACATTTTCATCTCATTTTCCTCCTTCTGGTTAAGAAATGTCTCACTCAGACTCTCACAGATTCTCAGAAAGTGAGGCTTATGACCAGTCGGCACCCTTCTTACTTCAAGTGGTTTTGGTATCATTTAGGCCTAAACCCTTTTTCCACCACCTGTAACAGTGTTCTGTCACTGCTTTTTTCCATTCTTCATGTATTTATGTTTTTAACTTTGCTCTTAAAAACTTAAGCTCTTTCTCTTAAACTTTGAGAACTCATCCCATATCAGACTTAGATACAGAACCCTGTCCATTGTCCTCAAGAAGTTCCCTTGTGCTGGGTATGTGGTGATTTTAGTGATGTCACTAAAGAACTAGATGAAGGATCACATTGTGCCCACACAAGAATACGCCCTTCTGTGACTCTAACTCTCATCTCTTCTCTTGCATCTTACCCCTGGCAGTGCCAGCACACCACCCTACTGCTGCATACAGCTCTCATGGGAGACCAGTTTCCTGTCCTATTTTACTATCTTACTCAGGAATCATTTCTACTTGACAAGCATAACTTCTTCAGCATTCCTAAAATTGTAGGGGTAATTTTTTTTTTCCAGTTTCAAAGAATGTAACACAACATTTATCACTTAAAAATTTTGTATCACCATTTCTTTCCTTAATCTCTACTTCTCCTTTCTCAAGCATCACCAAATGCAAAGTTTCTCTACTGTGAGTTTCTGCTAATGTATTTATGGATATTTTTAATCAGAGTAGAGCCTGGACAAGACTTTATAATTATTGCCAGAATTATTATTCTGAATGGAACATTTAAGATGCAGTACTTGAGAGGCAGAATCAAGAATCTAGTTCAAAGTCGCTCCACCATGAATTACCTCTCAGTCTTCATTCACTTTTATTATATTTTAACTGACTTTGAGTTGATTCCAAACTCTTTTCCAGATCATCAGTCAATTTTTAAACCCTCTCAATGATCTCATTTTGTGATCTGAAGTACCCCACACTGTCTTTCATATATTGTATCTTCAGACACTAAGTCAAAAAAAAAAAAAAAGCAGAGCAATCTGCAAAAGGAAAATCTCAGAGCCCCTAATAAGCACAGAAACTTGGCTAAGTTCAGATTTGTATAATTGTCTAGTCCAAGTTATCCTTCAATTGATTCAATTAATGCAAATGCAAAAGGTCATTGATCACTCGCTAAATCCATCTGAAAGCAAAATATTCCCAGTCACAGAACACTTTGTTAATACGCAGCGATGCAGAGGAACATGGATAGGGTCCAAACACAGAATGTATTGTTATCCTCCAAAGAATGACATTAGAATAATAAAGACTTAACTCTTTTGTATTCATTAACTAAGCAGATGTGTCCAGATGAAAGCATACCTCTGAAAGTGGGAACATTCCAGTCAGAAACACAAGAACCTGTCTGCTAATTTAAACATTCCTAAACCTACACATATCCCCACATTATGTTTCAATATTTGTTTTATACAGCATTTATTTTATATAAGTATTTACTCAATAATAATTCAGCTGTATGTTGAGCACTCATTACATGGTAGGCGTATGCACTAAGGACTTACTCCAACCTAGTGTGCACTAGAGGTCCAGCAAGACACTTCATTCATGAAGTCAGAAACAGTGTTCTGGCATTATAGACAATAGGATCCAAAACTGATAAAGTGCTTATTCGCAAATTAAAATTAACTTCTGTGGTGTTCCTGAAGATCACTCATTTTAAAAATGATAAAATTTCTTCAAATACAAGTTTACCTTGTATTTGTGATTGTCACTTCTTATTATGTGACTTTGCCTTTTTAATATTTGTTAAGAAAGCTTTTCCACTATTAGGGATTGCCCCGAAATTTAGATATTCTGCTACTAAGTGAATAACTAACCCAATGTTTCCTGGTTCCTTGTATTCAATACTTTTTGTTGAGTCATTCTTTTTAAAATGTCTGTAGATTCAGTCCTTAAATTGGCAGTACTCTTAAAAAAAATCACTGATTTCTTTCTCCAGGTGATATGTCTATATCTTTTCACAACTTCATGTCTTCAACTATATTTCTGTTAGGATGACATTTAAAGGAGAAAATAATAGTAGATTAGAAAGTCAGGGTCCTAGATCTAGAGATACACCATGTTCTTAGCTACAGGAAATTCAAATGAATTCTAGCAGTTTGTTCAGCCCTTCAGGAAACTGCATCGTCGCTGTGTCTGAAGCAATGAAGATGATTACTAACAATCACTGTGATCAGAAACCGAATCTCTTCCTCGAGTTTATCAGCACCTTGAAAGATATATATGCTCCAGGTACTATTTGGTTTTGCCTGGCCTTATAAATCCCAAATAACAAAACCCAGTCATGTGAAAATAATTATAAACATGTCTAAATAGGGTGCTACGATTAGTAACATATGAGGTGGTCTTAGAATGTTCAAATGGTAAATATGTTTAAGAGGAATCGAGGTTGTACATTTCCCGATTCTGGGTATCGAGGTTCAGACATCAGTCATATGACCTGCCCACTCACCTTAAAGTCAGAGATGGACTGTGAAGCTATGGTGCTGGATGCCACGCGTAGCTCTTCCTTCCATACCTACAACACTTTGTCACTCACTAACATGCAGAACTATGCCACAGCCCATATGTCCCAAGGAAGAATGTCCAGATAATAGCAAGACCCACTATTGTTTGTTTTTGTTTTGTTTTGTTTTCTGAATCATTACAAGAATTTCAACTAAATCTCCCAGAGATTTTGGAATCAACTCCCTAAGACTTTTTAGCAAGACTAATAAGCTATACTCTGATATTAATAAGCGATATCCCTAACTTCCTTATATCTCCACCCTCATAAATAGACTATTAATTAGACTGTGACCCCAAAACTAGAGGTTTAGATTTCCAGAATGTATTTTATTGTGGTAACATTGTTTTACAACACTATGTATTTTTAAGCTGTACAGATTCATCTTCATCAAAAATATATGACATCACACCACACCACCAGCAAATTTGTAATAATCCTCCACCACTGTCCCGTGGACCTTTCGATCCTGTGTTCCCCTGCCTCTTTCTCATCTGTTAATCTCAATTCTGTTGTTAGGGTCCAAGGGTCAGTTGTTTTTTTTCTGTCTCTTTGTTTTGTTTGTTTCTTTATATTCCATATAGTGTGTAAGTAGAATAATCTAGTATTTATCTTTCTTCTTCTGATTTATTTGACTTAGCATACTCCCCTCTAGTTCTCTCCATCTTGTTGTAAATGGGAAGATTTTATCTTTTTATGTCTGAATAGTAATCTGTTGATAAAGGTATACACCATATTTTTATGCAATTATCTGTTGATGACCACTTAGGTAATTTCAATTTCTTGGCTATTGTCAGTAAGGATGCAGTGAATATAGAAGTGCATATACCTTTTAGAAATAGTGTCTTCAATTTTTTGGATGGATACCTAGAAGTGGAATTGCTGGGTCATTTAGTAGTCCTATTTTTAACTTTTTGAGAAATCTCCATACTGTTTTCCAAAGTAATTTATATTCCCACCAAGTGTGTAGGAAGGTTCCCTTTTCTCTACACCCTCTCCAGTACTTGTTTCCATTTTATCTTCTATATGATTTTCATACAATTATGTTTTTTAATTTTCCTTTTTGTTTTTTCTCTAGCAACAGATTGATGAGAAAGATTCATATTACCTCATTATGATGACTTTCTTCTTTCTACTCAGGAATTTCTAATTGTAGGACTTCAACTTGGGGCAAAAAGCTACTTGTGATATCTGGGTTACCAAGGATTTCTGATAACAATATTCTCTTTCCCACTAATTAACTTTCTAAATAATTCATAAAGATTATTTACAACAATTAGAAATCTTCAACTAATTACATATGTTGATTTTTTGTAATTATTAGAAAGAAAACTAGATTTAGAATAGATAGAACCTAATTCAATAGCTAACCTAACTACTTATAGGTGAGCAGTATAACCTTATTTCTTTGCTTCTCTGAGTTCAGTTTCCATATTCTCATAAAAAATGGTAAAAATAACATCTATCCTACAGATCTTACAGAGATGTGAACAAAAAGGTTTGAAGACAATGTGCTTTATTATTTTCAAGAAGTTAAATAATTAAATGCTATTAGAACTCCATTCAGAATTCAGGCTATTAACCAGAAAAGTGGCATTTTTTTCTGTGTTTTGTCTTCATCCCTTAGATTAAATGAATCTAAGAACAAAGGGAAAGATATTGAAAGAGTAATTTTGTATATACACGTGAGAGACCAACCTACCACTTATGCTCTATAAACTATTCCCTTGTCAAGAATATAGTTCTTCCAGTTTTCTTTTTAATCTGGCTCCTGGATCATAAATCTTCCCCTCTCTATGGGATTGTTCTCCCTAAGTAAATAAAGGTGCTGTACTCTATTCCATCTTTGAAAAAAAAATTGAGGGCTCCTCTCCCTCTGGCATCACCTTTATTTTACTACTCTCTTTTCCAGAAAAACTTTCAAAAGACCTATTTACAATCACTATTCACCTCTTCCATATTCTCCTAAATCCACTCCAAACAGGCTTGCCCAACAAATAAAACATTTTAGTATATAAATAAAATTTTCTCCAAAAGTATCTATTTCTTCTCACTCATAATTTTCTATCTTGTGTCCATTCTCCAATGTTCAAGAATCATCCAGTAAGGTATCCTATTTTCAGTTTGTATTTATTCTCTTTGTTCAGTCTTAATATATCTATAAAATCAGTACATTTTGCTAGGTATCATGATAATAGTTATCTCTCTAAATTGTTTCAAAGATAAAATGTGTAAATTCTTAAATGCTTTATAACTTAAAAAGCAATTCCACTCCTGATGACATGTGCAAGAAAAATTTAAATACACACCTACATTAAAACTTGTACACAAATGTTCCTGACAGTAGTATTCTTTATAAGCAAAAAATGTAGGAAAAAAAACCAAATGAATAGATATATTGTTGTATATACATAAGATGAAATATTATTTAGCAATAATAAGAAATAAAGTACTGATATGGGGCAACTTATATGAACCTTCAAATATATTAAGTGAAAGAAACCAGTTCATATAAAAAAACCTGCTTTATTCTTTTCATATGAGATATTCAGAATAGGTGAATCTATGGAAATATAAAATAGACTAATGGTTGCCTAAGGCTGGAGAAAGTAAGGGAAAGAGTAACTCCTAATGGGTATGGGATTTTTTTTGAGGGTGATGAAAATGTTCTAAAATTAGATAGTGGTGATAGCTACATTGCTCTGTGAATATACTAAAAACCCTTGAATGACACACTTTGCATGAATTTAATTATATGTAAATTTTAACTCAATAAAGCAATATAGTTTTAAGTCATCTTCATAGCATGTATCTTCAGTGTTTTGTGTTGAAAATGGTACTTCACCTCTGTGACTTTCCTACGAAAAATCCATAACTTTATTCTAACCATGAGAAAAACAGAAGTCAAACTCAAATTGAGGGACATTGTGTAAAATAACTAACCTGTTCTCAAAACAATCAAAGTCTTTAAAAATAGGGAGAATTAGAGCAATTGTCATAAAACAGAGAAACCCATGATGATTAAACACCATGTGGTTTACGGGATGGGACAGAAAGAGGACACTAGGAAAAACTAATGAAATCTGAATAAAGTATGGAATTAACTAACTCCATGTAAAAATAATCAATATTGTAATTGTAGCAGATGCACTATACTAATGTAAGGTGTTAATAATAGGGGGAAATGGATATGGATCATAAAGAAACTGTATTATCTTTACAATTTCTTCTGTAAATATAGCATGTTTTTAAAAAATGATATACAAGCAGTAAAAATAGTGATATAAAAGCAAAAGTCAATAGTTTTAGAACTTGTAGTAAAAGCCATTGCACTAATTACAGTGATAGTGATTAATAATACAAGATTTCTCAGCCAGCTGCAACAGAGACCCCATTACTCTCTGCTTTCACATGCTGTACGCATATGCAGTGTTGAGCTTGTACCCCATCAAGAAACCATAATCTTAACTTTAAGAATCAGGTAGAAACCGATCCAGTGTAAATTAAGGAAATTTAGAAAATAAGAAAGGAAGAGAGAGTGGGAGGGTGGATGGGAAAGAAGAAATCCTTTGCAGGATCGTTATCTAGAGGTTTTCTGAAGATAATAAAAGGATGTCTTGAGAAGGATAATGGAAACTATATGTCACTTTTTTCCATATAATTAAATGCAGTGAAGATACACACACACAGATTGATTTCAAAACATTAAGCTGAGTCTTATGAAAAATGATCATCTTTCACCATGGTGGCCAAGGACAGAGGTCTGTCCATTTAAGAATTTCCTGTTCCCATTCTGCTTTTCTCAACCATCCACCTCTGCTGGCAACCTCTCTCTTTAAACATTGTATTTTAATTAACTGATTTTTACAGTCTCCTATCCTTGCCCTCAATAAACACTAAAGCTGGCTGGCTGCCTACTTCCTGGCTGACTGTCATGGCTCCTGGAATCTGATATTTTTAGAACTCAACACTTTGCCCTGTAGCTGGGTCTCCTTTGGCAGCTGCATGTCTCCTGTCTTAGCAGTGGGAGTCCCAGCACCCCACAGAGTGTAACATCGCCTCATCCTATCCTTCAGTAACAGTTTCACCAGAGTTCCCAGAGAAAGTGATAGCTCCACTTCCTATGAGTTCTGCAGTTGGAGCCTGCAGACTACATTATTTCTGATCTCCAAGGTATGGTATGCTACAGGTTATCACACACATCCAGCTTTTGCAGGAATACTCTTCCTGCTTCTCTTTATCTTCACATTTTAGCTTCGATGTCACTGAAACCAGAAAGTGCTTACTCAACTCCAAATCCAGAGGTTCTCTCATAGAACCAAATATTTCTCTGAGTATTTCTCACCTTATTTTATAACTACCCTTCTGATTATAAGGTACATTAAGGCATTAGCAATGTCTCTCCGGATCACTGTAGAATTCTCAAGAGGTAGGATATTGACAGGTATACAGTTGGGATGCAAATAAATCTCTTAGAATGGATGGACCTAGAGGGAATTATGTTTAGTGAGATAAGCCAGAAGAAAAGACAGTATTATGCTTTCATGCATATAAGGTGTATAGAAAAACAAGCAAACAAATGAACTAAATCAAACAAATGAAGAATTTTAGTCTATAGAATCAAATTACTAGTTACAAGATGTAGGCTAACCATATTTTCTTGAGACAAAAACAAGATGGGGCTTTTGGACCTTCTCAACAGACTGGGTCCAGAACAACTCAACTGTCACTTCTACCTTGCATTACAGATGATCTTGGTTTATTAAAAATGGGACAAAATTAACAGCAAATATGAAAACAACGAGTGCTATACCATTTAAAACTGTACATATAGTCAGTCCACACGAAGGGAAGAAGGAGGGGAGGGCAAAATGGGGGCACAAGGGATCAATCATATAGTGAAGGAAGAATTAGAATGGTGGTGATAAACTTGATGTATTATAGAAAGATGTTGAATTACAGTGATGCACACCTTAAAAAAATAAGAATGAATAGATAAAGTCCTTCCCAATCAAAAATATATTGTAAGATCATTTTCTCCTAAAGATAGTATCATGCTGCTTTTTTCAAGGAACCTTATGTCCTGGGTCAGAGGTTGCTATGAAGGACTAGTCTTTCAAATAATCACATATCCCCTCATTGCCTCAGCAAAAATGTCAGTGTTAAAAACAATGGCCCAGAGTGTTTGCAAATTTGCATTTGTGTCACTTTTGTAACAACAGAAATAAAAATGTCAGCAACCACAGTGAAATTAATTGGGTATAAAGAACAATCTCCAGGACATTTCTTTTCTAGGTGTCTGCTCCTATACTGAAGAAGAGCTATTGCAATGCAAGCTATGGCTACATTAAAAACAGAACATTTTACGAAGTGATTAAGTTCAATCAAAGATATTTGGAATTAACTAAGAATGATTATGAGTGGAATTAAATATATTCTTTATTGTCCCATGGGAGACGTATTTTCCTCTGGGTCTGTCTTTGCAACATAATTACATGTGTTTCATGTAACACCCCCTTACATTTTTTAAAGTATATTTTAAACAGGAAGGTGAAATACATTAAGGATTCATTTTACTAATTAATGAATCTCCATTTGAAAGGGATTTTTTAATATTAAAAAAATAAAATGTTTGCAAAAATTCTCAAATGTATTTTGGAATCATTCTTACCATGCCCAAATTAATTCAACATTTACTGACGGTTATTCTATGTCACATACTGTACTAAATATCTGAAGAAAGAGAAATGAATCAAATTGGCAGTGCCCTTAAAAACTGAGTCCATTCAAGAGATGAACAAATATAGTTTATTGCAATGAGAAGTTTGGGGAATGATGTCAAAATATGCCTGGGGGTGGGGAACCCTATGGAAGCACATGCAGAGATACTAACATGAATATAACACATTGCTCTTCTTAAAGACAATGAAGGTTTTTTCCTTCACTGACGTTAAGTGAAAGGAGAGAGATATTAAACTTAGGTTCCATGCTTACATGATAACTGTAGAGAAAAATAAGGAGATAGATGAAATACAACCTTCCAGTTTGGAAATTTAGTGTTGGTTTGATTGATTGATGATTGACTGATTTAACTTAATAAGCTGTTAAATATTGTGGTGACCATAATGGAAATAACAGTAAAAATTTCATCATTGGAAACACAAAAGATTGAGATTGCTGATGGGGGCTTCCATGGACTAGCTAGGAGATTAAAAGGGATGAGGGAGGAAGACTCACTTCCTTCTATTTTCAGTAGTTTCAAATTCAGAACATCTAGAAGCTCTGGACTGAGGAAGATGAAATTTCTCAAACTGTGAGAAACTGAAGATAACCGAAACCTCATTTTAAAATGTATAAAGTGTTGCTTTTAAAGAAAAGCAATCATTTATTATCTCCAGCCACCACTCAAAGATAATCACTGCTATCATTTTAATGCATGCTTTATAGAGTAGAAATATCATGGTCTTGTGTTATAATTTATCTAAGATAATGTTTCCCTAATGCTTTAAATTTTCAAAGCCCTGATCATCTTCATTATTTTATACTCTCAGTATCTCTGTGAAAATAAGTGGAACAATATGATCAAGCCTATTTTCAGATGTTCAGTGGAGATACAGATGAACAATTTCATTAAGGTGTTAAAACCATGTATAGAGAAAAAGCTAGATGATCTACCTCTGAGTTCAGTCCTGTCCCCTATATCTCAATGAGCCCAGAGATGAGTGAGTGACAAGGGCATATAAATTACATCCTTTGTTGCTCTCGACCCCAGACAATCCTCAGAGACCTCCACACTGTTGTCCTCTCCTGTGCATTGCTTATACTGAAACTAGGGTCTGTTCTGTATAACATTCCAGAGTTTTCTTTCTCTGTCCTCCACCACATTGCACTCTGAAGGAAAACTTGCTGTGAATTGAGAAGAGTGAAAACGTTGGATTCAGGATGGCTTAGATTCCAATCCCAGCTCTAAGACTCCATGACTTCCACCAAATAATTGATCAGCACCTACACCTCTGTTTTCTAATTTGGAAAATAGAAGACATTTTGGAGGGCTAAGTGTTTTAAGTGTGATAACAATGGAGAGCACCTATCATGGTGTCTGGCACCTAGTAGACACTCACTAACCATTGGCTTCCTTGCTTAAATACTTTAATCTTGCCAAATAAGTGTGTTACTTCACTTGATTCAGGGGAGCAATATTGACTCCACGGCACAAATTAGCTATAAGAAAAGTGAAGGTTGGGTGCGCCCCTGTGGTCGAGCAGTTAAGGTATGAGCCATTTGAAGCCCAAGGATGTGGGCTTGAGATCCAGGAAAAGAGGAAAGGAAAAAGAAAATTTAAGATGAGATCATTTCTCAGGGCAACACACGAGTAAATAGGAGATGAGACCATAGGTCTCCTCATGGTTATCACAGGCACTTCTGATGCCTGTGTCACATAGTCTCAGCCAAACTCTGATTTCAATCTCATGAGAGAGAACAGGTTTGCACTGCCCCTGTCTCTCCCCTTCTCTGCTTCCAGGTTCTCTCTAAATCTCCCAGGAGTTTCCAGGCAGGAGAATGCTGGAAGGGCCCTCGTTAAAACCCCTAAGGCTGCCCTACAACAAAGAGGAGACAGGGAAGAATGTCCTGACCTCTCCATCTGGACAGATAGAGAGGGTGTTGTTTGTTTTTCAGTTTTCGTTTGGTTTGGTTTTCGTTAGTGTTTGCACTGCAATTTTCTCTCTATTTCTCCATAGGTCACCAAGATGCTGGCAGTGGTTGTAATTCTATTTGCCCTTTTATGGATGCCCTACAGGACTCTTGTGGTTGTCAACTCATTCCTCTCCAGCCCTTTCCAAGAAAATTGGTTCTTGCTCTTTTGCAGAATTTGCATTTATCTCAACAGTGCCATCAACCCTGTGATTTACAATCTCATGTCTCAGAAATTCAGAGCCGCCTTCAGAAAGCTGTGCAACTGCAAACAGAAACCAGCGGAGAAACCCGCTAACTACAGCGTGGCCCTGAATTACAGTGTCATCAAGGAGTCTGACCATTTAAGCACAGAGCTTGATGATATCACTGTCACGGACACGTATTTGTCTGCTACAAAAATGTCTTTTGATGACACTTGCTTGACTTCTGAAGTGACCGTTAGCCAAAGTTGAATCATGAATTAGAAGAAAATGCTTCACACAGTAAGTGATAATCTGGTCCATTCCTTATTAAAGAACTCACATCACAAAATATAGAGCAGTTCTGTGAAATAGCCAAGCCATAGGAACTGAAAAGTGTAGTCCTTTCCGTTTAAGAAAGTTACTCTATTTTCTGGGGCTATGAAGTTTAGATAAAATCTAGATATCAATTTACATTATGCATAACTTTATCAAATGTGACCTCTCAACCTCCTCCCAAGTTATGTACACATTTGATAGTTTGGTAATGTGCAATTTTTTTTAATATTTATATGTACTATTTTATTTTAACCAAGTCTAGTGCTATTCCATTAATATCTGAAAGTATAGGAAAAAATGCATTTTATTTATTGAATAAAAGGAGATTTCAGAAAAAAATATGTTCACTATATTTAAAAAAAAAGAACCAAAGCAAATGTCATAATGCTTATAAAGTTTTGAGATGATTTTTATGTGTTACAACAGACAAGGTCATCATTTGATTTTTAAATAAAATAAAACTCAAAGTGGTCAAAATTACAAGTTAAGACGACACAGATATTTTTTACAGAAATTCAGCTTTTATCAACACTTTTGACCTCCTCATTGATGAGTGAGACAGGAAAAAATATTCATGTTAAAAAATTGTGAAGATACAAACCAATATAATTACTATTGAAAAGAATAGCTAAGACTAAGCACGTAAAATAAGGTTTTCCTTTTTCTCTGAAACTTTTAAGGAAGAAAATCCTTTTGAATGTTCTTATGCATAAACTACTGAGCCATGTCAAATGAATCCTTCTAGCTGAATTTAGTTTAAAAGTCTGAAATATTCTCAATAGCATAGTTGCTATTTTAAATCAGCCAAAGTCGATTACCCTTCCAGATGAAGACTACTGGCTGAGCATTGTAGTCTCTGGACTTCAGCTTGTCTGCAGTTGTCTTCCCTTAATGCCTGTCTGTCATTGGTAGTTTCTTTTTTTCTTTTCCAAATGCTGGTGGTATTTTTGTTTAAAGATTCTAAATCAGAGCAATGCAAAATTCTGTTAGCTGGATTTTCAACGGAGCTGAAACTCATTATCAATAACTCTTTACAGTTTTGACTTAGACCTACTATTGCAGTAATTATTATGGGGTTGATAATATAAATGGGTCCAAGACATTTAATCCCTTTTCAAATGACTTTCCTACTGAGATTAGGTCAAATGCGATCTCTGAGGGGCTAATTGCTCTTGGTGATGGTTAAGGAAGAGCTGCTTTCTTAACTAGGTCAATAAGTGTTGGATCCCTTTAACTGCCCCAAAGACTGATATTTTCCCCTCTCCAGCCTGCATCCCTAGTGTGTGGGTTTCTTTCTGAAACCTAATTACAAGTGATTATTATCCCTTCCCACCTTCCGGATGAAGAACACATCATACTATTTTGGAAACTTCTGTTTTAAAATGCTGCTTCATGAAGACTCTGCAATCCAGAACTTCATTCCAATATATATTTTTGTGAAAATTGGCTTCATCAATGACAGGAAGACATTCTTTCCTTTCACTGTGTTAGTTAAGAAATGCGATCAGATGTTTTTGAGAAATACCCTGAAAGTCTATCTGTAAGACATTAAGCAATCTATTTTAACTGAATTTTTATCTCAGACTAAGTCTTAATCTAGGAATCATATAGGTAAGAATACCAGAGAGACCCAACCCCACATCCTACAAACATACAAACACATACACACATGCACAGATGCTTAACAAGGAGGAGTGGAACTTTTTCATTGGGAAAAGAAGCTGATAATCACTGAGCCTCTACTATGTTTTAGGCATGCTGGTAGGTACTTAACCAACATTATCTTGGTCACAGTTTCTCTACACCTGCAATTTCTCTGATACTAAGACCGAGAATCAGGAATCAATACAGCTTCCCTAAATTATAAATGTTGGGGAAGAGAAAATATCTTTTAAAGTCAAATTGCTGCTTAAAATTCTGTGGCCCAATGACTTAAATAGTAATAAGAAATACCTTGCAGAGTGGTAATAGCAGATGTTGAAAAAATAAGTTTTACATGTTATACAGAAAACACCATATACTCTAACCACCTATGAAAGCTTAACAGGAGATCAATTTTTCCATTTCAATTTTTTAAAATGTTACTTGTTAATCATCTGTTAGTTTCATACCGCATGGGAAATTGAAAAGAACATGGCTCATAGTGTTTCAATGCTAAAGCAAATGCCATTATGAAATTAAATGTTCCTATGCAATGTGCAGTAGATATTTGAGTTTACACAGCAAAGTTATAAATTTTAAACATTTTCTTGATCACACTGTACTAAATCACACAATATTTCCGTAGGTAATCAAAACTTAAAATACCAGCAAGTGAAAATTGCTAAATTAAACATTGCTGATGGAGTGAAGTAATATTAAGGGCCTCCCTTAATAACATTCCTTGAGTTATTTTATTGCTTCCAATTTCATTAATTGCTAAGTGTTTTTGGTCAGATATTGCACCTGGAGTGATTAGGTAAAGGGCACAGATCAGAAATAAAATAAGCAAACATAATTATCCCCTCTAAAGTCTTCTCCATCAATATTGTGACTGCTAAGAGAAATGAGGAAAACCAAATGTTTTCTTAAACAGGCTGTATTCACAGAGCAAGACACCTTGACAATATTGCCAATCAAATTATTGTTTTGAGCTAAGCAATTAGTAAAATTATAGAAAAACTATAGCCATACAACTTAGTGTTCCTAAGTCTTCCATGAAGATTTGGATTACTTCATTTTCAGAAGTATGTGTTGGAATAAGAAAGGCAATTAGTTCTTCATAAAATCCACATGATTTGGATCTGTTTTTAAAGACTAAACAAGTGACATCATTCTAAACTATATTAAATGCATAACATGATAGAGAAAATATTAACTTTTAGAGGAAGGGGAGTTTTTAAATCGTTTACCCAAAATTCTATGATTTTTATAAATATTACATTCAACATGATTTTTGCTTCTCAACTGCAACTCACAAAGAGGTTGGAATATGTGTGTTTGGAGTAAGGAAACTAGATGGCAATGAGAAAACATCCAGAAACTAGTCAGTCCCAGCTTCAAAGAAATGTATTTTCAAATATTTGGAATCTGTCCTTTCCCTTGGAAGAAACATGGTATGAAAACTTTCAGTAATTTATTTTCTATTTGCCTTTACTTGATTATAATAAATTGTAATAAAAATAAATATTTGGATGAGTAAATAGATTTCTGGAGTAATGGACATGAAGAAGTCTGAGAGAGCTCTGTAGTGATAAATATATTTTCCTCATCTACCCTTTCTCCCTCATCAAACTCTTATTCCTCAATGGACATTGCTTCCTCTGAATACACAATTTCATCTGACTTCACACAAAACTCAACTTAGATGTGACTTATCTTAAGTAAACATGTATTTTTTTCAATGATATTTATAGGAAACTATTTTGTTGTTCTAAACACTAATATTTTCATAAAATCTTATTTAAATTATGGAAAAACTAATGCCTCTAAAATTGCTATTTAACTTTTGTCTCCATTTTCATAGGAGTCATGGGTAGAGTGAGCTACTCAGTATGACTTTTTCAGAGGTTTCAGTGAGAAACTAATAAAAAGAACATCCACATGTGAACAACTGCAGAAAATTGCTAAAGAAAACAAATGACTTTTTCCACAGTCCAATGAGGAAAACAAGACTAGCATGATATCATCTCAAGGTATGCCCAGCTGAAAATATTTTGGAATAAGGAAAAGATGTCAGACACGTTTTAAAGAAGCAATTGTTTTTAAAGTCTATTTGGAAATGTCTTAGAATCATTTGTGTGGGGTTGGGAAGGTGGGGCATGGGACAACCAAGATGAGCAAATAAAATGAAATGGATAAGCTGCTTCTTCCTCCTTTCTCTCCCTGCCTGACTGTCTCTGTCCACCTTCATTCCTTTAAAAGGAAAATAAAAGAGAAAAAAATACATACTTTATTTGGGCCTGTCCCCAAGAATTCCTCATGATAAGTCCTCTCTCTGTCCACAGTGTGTAAACCACTGAGTTCCCATGCAGAGCCTTCCAGACTTACTGATCACATAGTTCTTAATAAGCCACTACTGGCTAAACGTCTTCTGGCTCTATTACATCTTTGTATTCCAGAATTTTTAAACTTGGGTAATGTCTATAAGTATCTATGATATGAATGAATAAATCAATGAATCCCAAACTAAGGGATACATGTTAAATTCTTTTGATGACTCCAAATTTGCCTATAGATCTAGCCTCACAATAAAATAACTAGTTCTGTTAGTTTTTTGGTTTTGCTTTTTTTTAAAAAAAAAAAAAAACAGTTATCCCAGCTTGGTGAAAGGTATTGCATTAAGTGTGCTAGGTCATGATCAGAACAATACCTTATATACAGATAATGCTTGACTATTTCCACAGCACTTTCTCATCCAAATTTCCTAATTTATCTAACTTAGTTAATAATAAATAATAAATCAGTCTTTAATAATAAAGACTAATGCATGGCCTCTATCCTCAAGGATATTACAGTTTAATGACTACATCCCAGCACAGAAATGTATAAGAAACACAGAATACATAATTAGAAACCAGTGTGTCATCTCAGATCACAAATTTTGAATTTCAGAAGAAAAGAGGTGTCAGTGGAGCCTGGAGAATCAGAGAATTTCTTTTTGTAGGGATGATAGAACATCTTTCAAGATCACATTTGATTTAGGTAGTAAGAAAGGAGACAATCCATGTAGGAGAGATAAGATGAGTGAGGGCAGAGGTTCAAATGAACCTGAGATCAAGTGTGGATGATAATGGTATGTGTCTGAAGCAAGTCTGTTTCAGGAGGGATTCACTAAGGAAGGCAGCTAGTCCTTCCATACTTGCCACCACCGATAAAGGCCCGATAAAGGACAAGTAGGAAAAGTCAAAGACCAACCTGTACATATATCTGGTGAGGAAATATTCACCAATACACTAGAATAGAAAGTAAAAAAGCATATAGGTCAGCTAGGTTTGCTTTTAAACCTTTTGAACTTAGTTTAATTATCTATAGGGAATATAGACACTATTTGTCTTAGAAGTGTTATAATTCTAAAACTATTCTTATAATCTTAGTTTTCCAAATGAAAAATGTATTTATATACATATCTGTATATTGGTTTCTATATTATAGTATTGCCATGTATTTAAAAGTATTTATATCTGTGTATATTATCTAGGGGTCCTTAACAACTCTGAATTTGTCTAATGCTAAACCTAGAAATCAGAGCTAGCTCAGGAACCTTGGCTTTTCATGAATTTAAGCTTTATGATTAAATATGAAATTAAAAGCATGTATTGATTAACTTCAGGTTATTTGTGACAATATCATGGACTTGCATGTTGCTTATGATGTGATTTTTGAAAATGTTGACTTCCTTCTATCAGTTTTACAACTGTGTGCTGACTGGCTTATTACTGGGGAATTAATCGTTATGTCCTTGTGGGGCAAAGATACACTTCTGTAAGGAAGTGCGGTATCACGTGCTGTTCTGTGGGAAACTGTCTGTTCCAGTATGTGTATTGTGGATAATAAAGCATTAAACTGAAATACATGACTCTTTTAACATTCTTTTTCTCCCACATTATTATATTTTTGATATAACTTGAATTTAACTGGACCAGAAGTCTTGTTTTTAATCCTGTGACAATCATTTTTTGAATGATTATAAGTAATATAATAGGTAATTCTAAGTAATAATAGACATCTGTCAGTTTAATAATAAATTGAATGTATACTGAAGCAAATATGAGTAGCTCATCAAAAAATGACATCAAAAATATTAATTCATTCATTTAATGTTGATGTCAGATAAGACAAAAACCATAAGGGTTAGATAAGTGGTTAAAGTTTAGGTAACACTGAAGTAATTGTTGAAAATATCTCTAACTACCTCTTTTTTAACAGTAGCAAAGTAAAATTAAATACTTGTGTTTTATTGTAAAGCAGCTCCCTACAATTACCTTTGTAATTCCAAGTAATCTTCATGTTATTTGGAAAAAGCAGGGCAAAAAACACAGTGGGGGGGGGGTGAGGTGGGGGGGACTATAAAGTTCAGCTTTGCATTAAAATGGGTTTGGTTACTCCCTGGGGCCACAGCTCTAGTAAACAGACTCCATTTGATAAAGTTCATTTTGTCATATAAAAGGAAATGTTTACTTAAGTAAATCTCAAGCAATGCTTGAGTGACCTCATTCTTTCACATTTGGAGAACATAGGAAAACAAAATAAAAAATCTCTGTAGCATCATAGACTTCACTGAACAAGAGAGGATTCTCTGAATTCTCTTTATTCAAGAATAAAGCAACCTTGCCACCACTAACACTAGCTACCATTCAAAACAAAAACATTCAAAACAAGTTTATTTATTAAATTTTTTAAATGGATTTTATTGAAGGAATATTGCATTTTAACTTTTAACATTTAACTTGGTTTGAGATAGCAAATTTACATCTGTATATATTACAGTAAGTTTACTACTATTTCTATTTCTATTATTTACTATTATTTCCTTTTTTTTTTCTTTGCTTTACAATTAATCACTTTTACCCCATTTCCTCTACCCCTCCTCCATCTCTTCCACACCCTGTGAATTGCCTTTTTCCCCACTAACAGTCTGTTGTTGTTTGGATTAGTTTTGTCTTTTTTTAAAGTCCTTTGCTGTTTAATTTAGATCATTAATTTGCTTTATATCACTATACACCTCATAGGAATGAAATCATGCAATGTCTGTCTTCTGGCTTATTTCCCTAAACATAATTATCTCCAAGTTCATCCATGTTTCTGCAAATGGCAGGATTTCTCCCTTTTTGATAGCCAAGTAGTATTCCATTGTGTATATGTACCACATCTTCTTTATTCACTCATCTGTTTATGGACATTTAGGTAGTTTCCAGCTCTTCACTATGGTGAATAATGCTTAAATAAACTTGGAGTGCATGTATCTCCACAAATAAGTGTTGTGGTTTTTGGGGTAAATACCCAATAGAAGAATAACTGGATCATATGGAGTTTCCACTCTCAATTCTTTGAGAAATCTCCATACTACTTTCCATAATGTTTGCACCATTTTACATTCTCACCAGCAGTGAATAAGTGTTCCCGTTTCTCCACATTTTCTCCAGCACTTGTTTCCTTGTTTTTGAATGACAGACATTCTCACAGATGTGAGATGATATCTCATTGTTATTTTGACTTCAATGTACCTAATGACAAGAGAAGTAGAACATCTTTTCATGTACCTGTTGGCCATTTGTATGCATTATTTGAAGAAGTATGTATTAAGGTTATTCATTCATTTTTAATTAGATTTTTTGTTTCTGAGTTACCCAGTTTTATGTTATTTTGGATATTAGCCTCTTGTCAGGTTGTGGTGGTCAAATACCTTCTCCCATTCAGTAAAGTGTATTTATGAAGTGTGCAGTTTTTTAGTTTGATATAATCCTATTTGTTTACTTTGGATTTTATTTCTCTTGCTATTGGAGTCAATTTTTTAAGTCAATTTTCACTAATGTTTTCCCTACATTTTCTTGGTGTATTTTATGGTTTCTGGTCTTCCATCTAAGTCTTTAATCCATTTTGAGTTAATTTTTGTGTTGGTGTTAAGAAGTGGTCTTGTTTCAACTTTAGATGTGGCAGTCCATTTCTCCCAAATAGTGAATAGACTGTTCTTGCCTCATTGTAAGTTTTTGGATCCTTTGTCAAAAATTAAATGTTCATATATGTGTGGAATTTATTTATAGGCTTTGAATTCTGTACCATTGATCTGTATTGGTTTTTATTCCAGTACCATGTTATTTTGATTATCATTGCTTTGTACTAGAGTTTGAAGTGAGGGAGCATGACTTCATTGTTTTTATCCCTCAGGATTCATTTTGCTATCGTGGGTTGCTTATAGTTCTAAATAAATTTCATGGTTTTTGTTCTGTATCTATGAAGAATGTCTCTGTAATTTTGTTGGGGAAAGCATTGAATCTATAAATTGACTTAGATTCTATGACCATTTTGACTGTGTTAATTCTTCCAATACATGAGCATCTTTCCATTTCTTTGTGCCATCTTCTATTTATTTTTGAAATGTTCTCTAGTTTTTCAGGGTATATGTCCTTGGATTATTTGGTTAAGTTTATTCCAGGCCATTTCATTCTTTTTGATATTATTGTAAATGGTATTGTTTTCCTGAGTTCTCTTTCTTGGTTTTCATTGTTAAAATACAAAAATGCAACAGATTTTTGAATATTTGTTTTATAGCCTGCCACTTAACTGTAATTGGTTATTATTTCTGGTAGCTTTATATTTGACTCTTTAGGGTTCTCTATATATACCATGTCAACTGAAAACAGGGATAGTTTCATTTCTTCCTTCTGATTTGGATACCTTTTATAACTTTTTCTTCTTTGATTGTATTGGTCAAGACTTTAAAACTATATTAAATAGTGCTGGACATCCTTGCATTGTTTCTGATCTTAGAGAAAAAGTTTTCAGTTTTTCTTCATTGAATATAATGTAGACTGCGGGTTTGTCATAATAGCTTTTATTACATTGAAGTACATTCCTTCTATATCTATTTTTGGAAGACTTTTAACATAAAAGGATGTTGAATCTTACTAAATGCTTTTTCTACATCTACTGAATCATCATGTGGGTTTAGTCCTTTTTTATTGAGGTAGTGTATCCCATTTATTGATTTGTGTATATTGAACCATTCTTGCATCCCTGGAATAAATCCCAACTGCTCATGGTATATGATTCATTTAATATGTCATTGAATTCAGTCTGATACTGTTTCGTTGAATTTTTGCATCAGTATTCATCAAAGATATCAGTCAATAATTTTCTCCTTTGGGTGCTATCTTCTATCTGATTTTGGAATCAGCATAATATTGACATCATAGAAAGTGCTTGGAAGTTAGCCACCTTCAATTTTTTAAATAGTTTAAGAACTATTGGTATTAATTCTTCTTTGAATGATTTTTAGAATTCAGTGGTGAAACCATCTAGTCCAGGGTTTTTGCTTTTGTGAGATTTTTAATTACTATTTTCATGTTCTTGCTTCTAACTGATCTGTTTATGGTCTCTAGTTCTTGGTTTTGTCTTGAAGTGTTCTATGTTTCCAGAAATGTGTCCGTTTTTCTAGGTTATCCAATTGTTGCCACATACTCATTTTTTATTCTAATTATTTGTGTTTTCTCTCTCCTCTCTTTTGTGAGTCTGGCTAGTGTTTCCAGAAATGTGTCCATTTTTCTAGGTTATCCAATTGTTGCCACATACTCATTTTTGATTCTAATTATTTGTGTTTTCTCTCTCCTCTCTTTTGTGAGTCTGGCTAGTGGGTCATCTATTTTGCTTATTCTTTCAAAAAACCAACTTTAGATTTCACTGATTTTTAAGGTAGTCTTTGCTATGCTTATTTCATTGATTTCTGCCCTAAGTTTTATTATTTACTTCCTTCTATTGGATTTAGGTTTCTTTTTTTCTTCTTTATCTAGTTCCTTTAGGTGAAAGTTTAGGTTTTTTACATGTGATTCTTCTTGTTTCCTGAAGTATTATTGTATTGCTATAAATTTCCCTATGATTTCTGCTTTTGTTGCATCCCTGACTCTGATATGTGTGTCTTCATTTTCATTTGACTCTGGGTATTTTTTAATTTCATCCTTGATTTCCTCCTTTACCCAATGATTGTTTAGTAACATGTTGTTTATCCTCTACTCTTTTGCAGTTTTCTTCTCCTCCTTTTGGTTGATCTCCAATTTGATACCATCATGACCTGAAAAGATGCTAGATGTTATTTTAGTCTTTGAAAATGTATTAAGTCTTGTTTTGTGTCCCGACATATGGTCTATCCTTGAGAATATTCTATGAGCACTTGAAAAGAATGTGCAGGCTATCATTACAGGGTGAATTACTTTTTGTATATCTATTAAATTTAGCTCTTCTGGATAATCTGTCTTTTACTGAAAGAGTATTAAAATTCCCTAGTATAATTGTGTTTCCATCAATAACTCTACTTAGATCCATTACTATTTGCTTGGGTGCTCCTAATTGGGTTTCTGTATATTAATGTGTTGCATGTTTCTGTTGTATGATTCCTTTATTATTATATAACCATATATGACCATCTTTATCTTTTGTTACCTTCTTTAGTTGAAAGATTACTTTATCTGAGATGAGCATAGCAGTTCCTGCTCTTTTAGCTTCACCATTGGCTTAGAGTATCATTCTCTATCCATTCACTTTAAATTTGTGCTTGTCTCTTGATCTTAGGTGGGTTTCTTGAAAGCAGCACATATTTGGATTTTGCGTTTTGATCCATTTAAGCACTCTATGCCTTGCAATTGGTGAGTTCAGTCCATCTACATTTAGAGTGATTCTTGATATTTGAGGACTCGCTGCTGCCATTTTCATTTTTATTTTCTGGTTTTTATCTATTTGTTACCTTGCTTAGATATTTGTAGTTCCTTCTCTTTGATTTAGGAGAATCTCTTTTACATTTCTTGTAGAGGAGGTCTCATGACAACAAAATCTTTCACTTTTGGTGTTGGGAAAAACCTTTTATCTTGTCTTTGAATTTGAGAGAGAATTTTGCAGGATATAGTATTCTCGACTGGCACTTTTTTATCTTGTAGTATTTTGAAGACATCGTTCCATTCTCTTCTGCTGAGAAGTCTGAGGTTAGTCTGATGGTAGAACCTTTGTATGTTGCCTGATCTTTTTCCCTTTGGCCACCTTTATAATCCTTTCTTTATCTTGGATTTTTGATAATTTCACAATTATATATCTTGGTATAGGTTTTCTTTCTTTAATTGGGTGTTCTGTTGGCTTCATTGACTTGTATGTTTATTGCCTCCACTGAGTTTGGGAAGTTTTCAGGAATTATTTCTTTGACTATGTTCTCTTTTCCCTTCTTTTACTCTTTGCATTCCTAATGGTGTCAGATATTCTCTGAGCATTTCTTCATTTTTTTTTAAATTTAATTTCTCTTCCTTTTTCCACGTGACTCCTTCCTGCATTACTGTCCTCTAGATCACTAATCCTTTCCTCCATTTGGTTTGTTTCCCATAGCTTCCTATATTCTTAATTTCACGTATTATCTCTTTTACATCTTGTATCTCAATTATTTCTGTCGAACTTCAATTTCTGCATTCTGCTCCTTGATTATATTTTTGAGGTCATTGATTTATTTTAACTCTCTAATTTATTTATGACTGCAACTTTTTTTTATGTGTTAAAAAGAACCAGTCCTTCCTATATTCAAAATTGGTCTCTGGTGAGCTGTCATTTTATTGTGTGTCTGTATCTTAAGGTTCAAAAGTATGCTGTGTTGTTTTATTTTCCCCAATGGTATAGGTTCTTGTTGATCAGCTGCTAGTTTTTTGTCTTACCAGGGGGTGCTCTAGTTTATGTTTTTAACATTTCTTCTGTCATGTGTTTTTTGCTGTGTCAAGGAGTGATGATAGTTGCTGTGTTGAGGGGGGTCACATAGACTTTGGGAACAGGACAGCTCTTGCAGTTTGGTTTGTGGTGAACACTTGTTTCTGCCGATATCACTTGACTGGCTGAGACTGGGAGACCCGTCTCTGCTGGCTGTACTTGAGCTTGCTGTCCTCCTCAAGTCATGAGAACCAAGTCCTGCCCTCCACAGACTGCACCACCAGAGTGCTCCATCACTGGAGCCTGAGTTCCAAGGTGTGGTGTGTAAGGAGTACCATTGCCATCTCCCCGTCTGTGTTCCTGGTTTTGCTGCCCCCAAACCTCTCCTTTGCGCTTTACTGAAGCCAAGAGTTCCTGCAGACAGCAATCCTTTTTCCTCCCTCTCTTGCTCAGCTTAACCTAGGTTGCTACTCCTGGTTGTGTCCATATCCACACTGCTGTCTAAAGCAGCCATAGCTGTCATTTCTGAAAGTGCCCATGGTTGAAAACAAGAGATTTTGGCTGCTGCCGTTGCCTCTGTAAAACCCTCATCCTTCTCTCACCCACCTTCAAAGCCCATTGCTCCTCTCCAGTCTCCTTCAATGCTACAAGTGACCCTGGCTAGCCCCTGAGGCTCCAGGGACTCCTGACTCACACAAGCTCCAGAAAATTACTGAGATTTCTCAGAGAATCCTATGAATTAACTTCAGCCAATACCATCTTGAACAAATTCAAGTATTATTATGTATAGCACCATCAAGTAGGTAAATTTCCTTAGTGCCTCAAGGTAATTAGTTTAGTAAATTCTACCACATTTCTCTTTTCCAGATTGCCTAAAAATGCTGTAAAAATAAATGAGGGTACACCCTGGTGACCTAGTGGATAAGTCTTCCACATCCAGTTGTCACAGCCCACATACATACAGGGACCTTCTCCTCTTTATGACCGGGGAACAGGGGAAACAACCAAGATGAGCAATTAAAAAAATAAAACTCCTTCCTCCTCTCCTTGACTACCTACCTACACACCTTCATTTTGCCTGTACCTTACCTTTAAAAACATAAATGAGGACACATTTTTGCTCGCTATGGTCAACAAAGTACAATGACTATTACAGCACCTGGCACAAAATTTCTCCCCCCAATAATTCCTGTTATTCAGTGTAATGGATGTAGATGTGCTTATATGGATTGCGCTTATGAAATATTTAAATTTAATTAATATAAATAGTTGTAGATCAGAGATAATAATGATAAGGGTCAGATTACTTGCTGGTACTGAAAAGTCTTCAGTCTCTTAAACTTCAAATATCATCCACTTATTCATATTAATCTTAAGATATGCTCAGCTTCATGATTCAATACTATCTACTCTGACATGAAAATCCTCAAAGGTGATCATCCCATCCACTCAAAAATCTGCCAACTCTGTGGATTGACTTGTTGTAAAGGTGAAATAATATAGATGAATTTATGCAAATGAGTCAATTATCAGCTGCTTGTGGAGCCTTGTACATATCTCCTCTTTGACTCACATAGTTTCAGCACAAAGGGGCTGGACATTCCATGAACAATGCCTAGGTCCCCATCTCCAGCAAGCAAAGGTGACTGTTTTTCTGCCTCATAATTTTCTCCAAAACTGGGGAAATCCACTCTGTCTGAGCATCGGTAGCCAAAGATTTCAAGGAAGTTAATTCCCTTGGGTAGTAATAAAACAGAGGGGTGATAAAACCTAGGTTAATACTAATGCTCCAGTCTTTCATCTTCTGGAGGAATATTTCTGAGACATCTTTAAAATGGTCCTTTTAGGGTCTTCAGTATGATTTAGGCCTCTTTCTCCATATTGATTACCAGCTCAAAATCCCACATTTGATTAACTTTTCTTCCCTCCTTGACTCACTCTTCCTACTTCCTCACTCTGCTTTCTGAAGTCACCTTGAAAATGTAACATTTCACTCAAATTTGTGTTTGAGGTTCTGCTTTGGGGTACCATCAATGCTATAATTTTTAATGTAGATATATAATGAGTGATGGATCAGAAATATCACCAAAAAATGGCACCAAACATAGACCTCAGTGTATTTTCAAAGATTTCTTGTAAAATATCCAAGATCTCTTATTCCATATGTATATTAATGATTACATGCTAATATTGCACAAATTTTATGAATCACAGAAAAAGTTTCTCTATAATGCTGAACCATAAAGAACTCAGTCATTTCAGTTCACCTTTGTTTACCTCATTATCAATTATGTAATTTATAAGTATTTGTCTATTAGCATAAAATCATTGAATCTGTAAAATGGAGAAACATGTAATTCATGCATTAACTGTGAGAGTTAAATTAAATTACACATCAAGGTAATTAATATAACTACAACCATGTTATATACTCATAGGCTGATAATATTTCCTTGAGACAAAGACAGGACATTGTGATGGCAAAAGCAAGGTGGGTTTATGTGCTGGTGACTAAAGGGGGTGCAGGGAGGTGGAGCAATCCACGCAGGGACAAAGCAACTAGGCCAGCAACAAGTAACTACTGTTCCAATCAGGGAGTGCGTAGTAGTAATGCTTCAGTGGGACATCATATAAACAGTCAGGGCAGCTGCAAGAAATTTTTGACACCTTAGGCAAAATGCCCAACTCTAAATGTCTTATCTAAAACATATGCTGCTTTAAACATCCCAATGCCAGCAGTGCCCAATAACTGGCCACGTGCAAGAAATGCTCAATAATCTCCATAGTGCCAGAGATAAACCCCATGATGCCAGAGATGAGCCCCATAATCCTTATTAGCAACTCAACCATGCACCACATGCTAGTGTTTTGTTCTATTTGAAAAAGCAGGCACATTTGGCGGCGGGGAGGAGAAATCCTCTTCTTCAGGAACAGCAGTAAGGAACATGGTCTGCCATATTCAGTACCAGCAAGGACTGTTTTTAAGGCAGAGCAAAAGGTATAGCAGCTTTTAGGTTCCCTCAAGAGATTGAAACTGGGGCAATTCAATTTCCCGTTTTACCACACATTAAAGATGGCTCTGGTTTATTAAAAATGGGACAAAGTTGACATAAAATGATGGGACAGTCAGAATACATGAAAAAATGGCACTATCCCATTTAAAACAATACATATGGTCAGCCTATATACTCATCATTTTGTAACAATTACTAACCAGACTCAAATAAGGAAGTCCCAAACAGATCAAATCACAGATAGTCATTGACAGATGCTATGTACAAATCACTTTCCTAGGTGTAAGATAAGGTAAAGACAATAAAATTGTCCTCAATAATCTTATAATCTTGTTGCAGAGACCAAATGCCAACTTTAATATTTAAGTAACAATATAAGACTTGCCAGGCCAAAGATGCCAAGAGAAGGAAAAAGAAAGTACAAGGTAAATTTCTTCAATTATTATAGAAAATAATTGCCTTAAAAGTTTAGAAGAGAGAAAAATTACTCCAGGCAAAGCAATAAGAGGAGAACTTAAAGAGGCAGTGGTATATGACATGAATGTTAAATAATAGTAAGATATGAAAGAACAGAGAAGGTATGAGGTAGAGTATACAAAAGAGAGGTGTTTAGAAAATTCCATAACAAATGAAAATGGATAAGACAATGTGGATACAGAAGAAGGAGATAGAAGCTATAGAAAATGAACTTGTCAACAATAGGACAGCAAGAACAGTAAGACAGTCTAAAGTCAGGTAGTTTATACTCAGAAAGAAAACTTAGCTGGGCTATACTTTTCTTGCAAACTGAGAATCTTTCCCTAAGAATATTAGGCATGAATATAATAATACTAATATAGACTAAAAATATGCATGACCCTGAAATTTGTGTGTTGAAATCCCACCCCCCAAGATGATGTTACTTGGAAATGAGACATTTGGGAGGTGACTGGGTCATGAGAACAATCCCTCATGAATGGGATTAGTACCCTCATAAAGTCACAGAAGTTTCCTTGTAGATTCTACTATAGTAGGATGCAGTAAGAAAATACTTGCAACTTGATCTTAATCTTCCCAGGTTCCAAATCTGTGAGAAATTAAATTTATCTTGTGCATAAGTTTGTGGTATTTTGTTACAGCATCCCAAACAGGCTAAGACAAATACTATTGTATTTAAGTTGTTTCTGGCTTAGTATAAGTTTAAGAAAAGTTTTAAAAATGAGGATAGCATACAAGATTTATGGGATAATATTGAAAGGAACAAAATTTGCATCACAGAAAAAGCATAGAGAGAAGGGAGTAGAAATTCTTAGAAAGAAATAGTAGCTGAGAATTTCCCTAACCTAAAGAAGGAAACAGACATCCAGACCCAGGAAGTTCAAAGAGTTCCAAACAATGAAAACTCCAGCAGACATACACCAACACACTCTCATTAAAATAACTAAAACACAAAGTGAAGAATCTTAAAAGCAGCTAAAAAAAAATTGGTTACATATAAAGAAGCCCCCATGAGACTGTTAAAGGATTTCTCAGCTGAAACTTCGTAAGGCAGAAGAGAATGATTTATTCAAAGCACTGAAAGAAAAAGACTTCTAACCTAAAATACTCTACCCTGCCAGATTATCACTTCAAATTGAAGAAATTATAAAGAGCTTTAGAGATAAGTGAAAGCTAAAGGACACATCACCATAAAAGAAGCCTTACAAGAAATTCTAAGGTAAGGTCTAGAATGAAAAGAAACTTTACTTAGAATCAGAAAGACATCAAAATTATAACATGTAGAGAGGAGAGTAAAAGTGAGGGATATCAAAATGAGTTCAAGACTATCTTGTTTTCAAGTTAAAACAGGTTATGAGCACAGAAAATTTTTGTGAACCCCAGAGTAACTTCCAACATAAACCAGTAGAAAAAACAAGGAAGCAAATAAAAAGGAAAACCAAACACAACATAAATGCTTTCAAAGCACATAAGTAGAGACTAAGAAGAAGAAAAGTAGTGCCACAATAACCATAAAACAGTGAACAAAATGGCAATAAATAATTACATATCAATCATCGCTCTAAATGTTAATGGATTGAACTCACCAATAAAAAGGAATAGGGCAGCCAAATAGATTTAAAAACATAACCCAATTTCTTCTGCACACAGAAAACCCATCTACATTAAAAAAACAAACAAACATAAGCTCAATGTCAATGATTGGAAGACAATCCTATATTAAAATGGTAACCTAAAAAAAAGCAGGACCAGCCATACTTATATCAGATAAAATAGGCTTCCAAATAAAGAAGGCTGTGAGAGAGGGGAATGAGCATTACATAATGATAAAGGGGTTAATCCAGCCAGAAGACATGACTCATTAATATAGATGCAGAAAATGAAGGGGCATAAAAATATATAAAGCAATTTTAACAGAACTAAAAATAGACATTGGCAACTATACTATAATAGTAGGACACATCAATACCCCACATACGATGGACGGATCAAGCAGACAGAAATTAACAAAAAGCAGCCTTAAATGGGAACAGATTAGTTTAATAGACATTTACTGAAAACTTCATCCAATGACTACAGAATTCACATTATTCTCAAGTACTCAGGGAACATCCTCAACATGTGTAGAGAAACAAAACAGTTATCAACGAATTTACAAAGATTGAAACCACACCAAGTACCTTCTCCAATCACAAAGGTATAAAACTAGAAATCAGCCACCAAAAAAGCTGGAAAATCACAAATTATATGGAGGCTAAACAACATGCTTCTAAATTATTTTAAGTAAAAGAGAAATCAAATAAAGCTAAAAGGAACTGCAGACAAGTGAAAATGAAAGTATGTACTACCAGAACTTATGTCATACAGCAAAACCAGTAATAAGAAAGAAGTTTATAACAATTCAGGCCTATCCCAACAAACAAGAAAAACGGCAACTAAACAATCTATCCCTATACCCTTTATTTAAAACAACTAGAAAACAAAGGACAATTGAAGTCAAAAGTCAGTAAGAAATAATAAAAATTTGAGCATAAATAGATAAAATAGAAATCAAAGAGACAATTCAGAAGGATAATGAAACCAAAAGCTGGTTCTTTGAAAAAATAAACAAAATTGACAAACATTCGGACAGACTCCTTAAGAAATATATAGAGAAAACTCTTATAACTAGAATCAGAAATCAAAGGGGGAGAAGTTAAAACAGATATCAAAGAAATACAAAACATAATGAGAAATAATAAAGTAATAAAATAAAAACATAATATGAGCAGTTTTATGCCAATAAATTGGACTATCTTGAGGACATGGACAGGGTTTTAGAAACAAAGGAGTTTACTAAGACTGAATCAAGAAGAAATGAACTACTGCAAGCAAGAAATTGAAGAGGTGATCAAAAGTCTTACCAAAAATGGGGATGTAGGTACATACTTCATCATGATAAAGATGTGATAAACTCACAGCTAACATCACACTTAATTGTGAAAAAATGAAAATATTTCCTCTGAGGTCAAGAAAATAACAAGGTTGTCCACTCTCACTACTATTTATTATCATACTAACTGTCTTAGCCAGAGCAATTAGGCAAGAAGAAATAAAAGGAATCTAAATTGAAAAGGAGGAAGTGAAACTCACTATTGGCAGATGGTATGACAATATAATTAGAAAATTCAAAAAGCTTCAACAAAAAAAATACTATAATTAAGCAATGAATA
This sequence comes from Solenodon paradoxus, assembly GCA_004363575.1. Lineage (NCBI taxonomy): Eukaryota > Metazoa > Chordata > Mammalia > Eulipotyphla > Solenodontidae > Solenodon > Solenodon paradoxus. Next base: position 35,287 of record RJWH01000405.1, on the reverse strand, counting down.
CAGGATATAAAATCAATGCACAAAAATTTGTTGCATTTCTATATGTAAATAATACAATAGAAGAGAATGAAATCAAGAAAACTTCCTCTTTTACAATAGAAGCAAAAAGAATCAAATATTTTGGGATATGCTTAACAAAGGAAGTGAAAGTCCTGTACAATAAAATGGTACAACTTTTGTAAAAGAAATGCAGGACTATACAAAGAGATGGAAAGATATCCCATGCTCATGGCTGGGAAAAATTAATTTTTTTTAAATGATGATCTTACCTAAAGCAATATACAGATTTATTGCAATACCCATCAAAATCCCACAGGTATATTTCAATAAAATTGAACCAAAAAGTTTAAATTTGTATGGAATAACAAAAGATGCCAAATAGTCATAGCTTCATGGGAAAAAAAAGTACAAAACCAGAGGTATCAGACTCCCAGATGTTGAGATTACAAAGTGATAGTAATCAAAACTGTATGGGACTGGAATAATAACAGAGACACAGATAAGTGCACCAGACTGAGTCACCAGAAATACACTCTCTCAAATATGGTCAGTTAACTTATAACAGGAGCCAAGAAAATATGGAGAAAGTTTCTCCAATAAATGATGTTGAGAATATGCAAAAGAATGTAACTAAACCACTCTCTAATCCCATACTCAAAATTGATTAAAAATGGATTAGAGACTTGAATTTAAAAATCATAAACATAAAACACTTAAAAGAACACATAGGCAATTTATGTCATGACAGTAGCTTTGGAGATGTTTCTGGGAACTCATCTCCAATGGCAATGGAAGCAAAGTCAAAAGGTAAACAAATAGGACTACATTAAACTAAAAACTCCTGACAGTGAAAGAAACTGTGGCCAAAATTGAAAGACATTCCGCTGACTGAGAGACAATATTTGCATAAATCTAGCAAGGACTTAATACCTAAAATATACAAAGAACTCATAAAACTTAACAACAGAAAAATAAACAATCCAATCAAAAAATTGGCAGAAGAAATAAATAGACATTTCTCAAAGAAGACCTACAGATAACCAACAGGAAAATGAAAAGATGTTCTTGATCATTTATTAGGGAAATGCAAATGCAGACAGCAATGGGATATCACCTCACACCTATGAGAATGGCTTTATCTAAGATTGGAAACAACAAATGTTGGCAGAGATGTAGAGAAAAGAGAAACTTTTCATATTGTTGGTGGGAGTGTAAATTGACGAAAACTTTCTGGCAAACATTATGAAGATATTTCAAAAAATTGAAAATGGAAATCCCATATGATTCTGTCATTTGAATTCTGGGCATTAAGCACTCAACACAGAAATACTAATTAGCAGAGATATATGCACTTAATTGTTTATTGCAGCATTATTTACAATAGTTAATAATTGAAAACTATCTAAATGCAGAGAGAGAGAGAGAGAGAGAGAGAGAGAGAGAGAGAGAGAGAGAGAGAGAGAGAGAGAGAATACTACACATCGCTAAAGGACAACACTAAAGAAAGGATTCCTGTCATTTGCAACATGTTTGGGAATAGAGGGTATGAGCTAAGCAAAATAAGTCAGAAAAAGGAAGACTAATACTGGATGATGTCACTCATATGTAGAATACAGAGGAGCAAAGCACACAGACAAAACAGAAACCAACCCTTGAACATTAACAACAGAACTGAGGTTAACAGCCTGGAATGAGAGGCAGGAGTAAGAGGTGATAGAGTCCACTGGATGGTGGTTGAGGACTTTTGGTAATCCGATGGAGGGCATTGTACATTGTAATTTATTTGATGAATGGTGAACCTACACATATGGTCTTAAATTATTTTGTATATCAAAGTTATCTCAATAAATATTTCAATTTTATTTAAAAGAATGTTATATATTAAATATTTGGTTACTGTATAAATTTTAAAGATATATCATCATACACTTAATATTGACACATTTAACACAATTTTAACTTTATTTATATTTATGTTATATGTTATTTTTATATATATGTTATATTTGTATGTTAGATACAAAACCACATTTTATATATAAATATCCCCTGCCCTGACCATGTAATTGACCAATCCAAGATGGCAGAGTGTTCTAGGTGGAATGTTGGGGTGTTCTCTGGGGTCTATTGTGTCAGGTGTATCCATGGTCAAAAGGCAGAGCCCTGTGGAGGATCAGTGCCATGGAGGGGCTTCCACCCTCTGCAGATCTGGGCTGTAGGTTGATCCTTGGGAAGCTAGATGAAGTGATGGTGGAGCAGATGACCTGATGACCTGAGTCGATGATTCACTTTCCAGAGTATCCAGTGAGAGACACTGGTGTATCCTCTCATTGGCTTTTGGTGGGTCTCTCATTTATATTTAGATTCATTCAGTCTGTTAGGTCAACTTTATGTACATGGTGAAGAGCAGCCAGCTGCAACACTGGCTGCACAGATTGAAGAGAAATGTCAACTGATTGACAAGCTTTTTGCTGCTAAAAGGGAGTATGCAGAAATTGACACATCTTTAGAGAATGTCAGGAGAATCATTAAATAGATCAACTTTGTCAACACTTATAGAAAGATGGTGGTGACCAACTTGATATTGATGGAGGAACTCAACTTTCTTGTTAAAGAACTAAAGGAAGAGCTAATTTTACACTCAGACAAAAAAAGGAGATGGTGGAAATGCTAAAGGTGGTCACATCCCTAGGAGATGCCATGAGAATTGCTACATCACATGGAAATTTTCCAAACCAACCAGGAAGCCAAGATCCAAACCCTGAAGGTCCCGTTTGCAGGAATGAACCTGGGTCTTAGTGCAGCACTGTTTCTTCCCCTTTACTCAGGCCTCCTGATTGTCAGGCTGCATTCACCTGCTCCATCTCCATGTGGGACATGAAGCCTGGGATTCAGGGGCACTACCTCCTTGAGGTGAAGTTCTTCCAACCTCAAACACAGGATGTAGCAGTCAGCTACACCCATCTACATCATATTGGAATTTCTAAATTCATCAAGTGTAAGATTTTCTTTTATTCACAGTTTATGAATTATCTCATATCAGCAGTGAAAGAAATGCACTTAAAAGACAACAGTTTTACTCATTTTTGATTTTCATTAAATCATATTTATCAAGTTTAGATAAAAATTATTCATATATTGATCTTAAAAGTGAACCTTTTGTTTTCTTTGTGTAAATACTGCATCAAAATTTGAGAATGTATGCAGTTCATGATTTAGCAATTTTTTCTTAGAGTTGAATTCCCAGTCACCTTTAGTCATAATTCAATATAAATTTTGCCTGTGTATGTATTACTGAAAAAAACAATGAATTAATGAATAAATATGGTGGTGTTGGTGGGTACTGGAACCATGGTTTTAATTTATGTGTGAAGTTAATATCCTGAATTATCATATAATAATGTAAACAACAGAAATAATGAAAGGGAAAGAAAAAAGAATTCTTAGGGAATTTTTGCTGCCATATATCATGCTGTTTGAGTTTTGGTTAAAGCATCAACATTTCTAGTTCTCTCATGGACACAAAAAAGATAATATATCCCAGCACCTCTGCAGTTGTGTGGTATCAAGTGACTAGTCATGGCTAAATGAGATAATTAAGCAACCTAATCTGTGTTGCTTCTAGGTTGAAATATTTCACATACTGTGTTCAATTCTCTTTGTTCTCTTTTACAGACAAAATTGATAACAGAGCTATTATGACAGAGGTGTATGAGTCAAAATTCTTGGGTCACTGATCCACCAGATAAACCACAGTGACCCTGAGTCACCTAGACTTGCATCAGACTATACAATGAGCAACAAATGACCTTTGTCGTGTTAAGGCACTGAGTTGTTACTGCAGCATGACCTCACCTATGCTGGAGACAGTGACCAACTACAGAATAAGAATAAAGAACCCATTTATAAAGAACCTGAGCATTTGTTTTAGTTCCTTCAGGCTGCTATAACAAAATGCCATAGACTGAATGGCTTATATACAGCACATATTTGTTTCTGATAGTTCTGGAGTCTTGGAAATCCAAGATCAAGGCACTGACAGATTTGGAGTCTGATGAGAGCCTGCTTCTTGGTTCATGGACAGCAGTCTTCTCACTGTGTCCCCATATGGTAGAAGGAACATGAGATTCCCTCTGGAGCCTCCCTTATAAGGGTACTAATTCCATTCACAAGGTCTCCACTCGAATGTTTTTATCATCTCCCAAAGGCCCCACCTTCTAATACCATCACCTTGGAGGATAGGACTTCAACATACGAATTTTAAGGGGGAACGCAGCATTCAATATAGAACAACAGAATTGTTAGTTAGACTTGGGTTGGAATTTCTACAATTGTCCTTGGCAATTTACTAAGCTCCATTTCCTCCTTTTGAAAATGCAGCTTTTGACATCTATTGTGCAATGTTGCTCTGAAGAGTAGCTATACCATATTTTCCATGCATAATGTGCACTTTTGCCCAAATTTGTGAGGGAAAATAAGGATATGCATTATTCATGGGTTGTACTAATTCCATATCTATATAAATGTTTTAAATTCTTTCATATATGCTTATGAGTTAAAAGTGTAACTCTAGAAAGCAATAAAAATATCCATATGTAAAATAATACCCTATAATGTGATAATCGGTTTTGTTGAACTTACGATGAATTTGCAATGCAAGCAATTTTGAGAAACAATTTTATGAAATTGTTAGAAATAAAACAAAGTGAAAAGCAATATATTTTTGTCCATAAAATAAGTGACTCTGATTTAGATGACTTCATTACCATAAGGTGAGGCAATGCTACATTTCTCTTCATACACTTTAGGTGAAAGCTATCGATCTAGCTGATATTTTTACAAAAATACAGATAGTTTAAACTTTAAGAAAACAGTTATTAAATATGCTAAAGAGCATGACAATAGAGCTGCCAAGAGATACTTTCTGTCTCCTCCCACAAAAGTGTCATCTGATTGTGGAGCAACAGGAAGAAAAGCTTCTTGTACCTTGTACCTGTTCTTGTGTCTTGTCATTATTTGTTACATAAAATTTCTTGTATAATAATATGTTAAAAATACATGCTAAAATTCCTTTATAATACAAAAAGAACCTAAATATAAACATAAGATTTGAATTAAAAAAATTAAAACCAAAGATTTTTTTTCCTGAAAGTTTGAGCCAAAACATGGGAGCACATTATACACAGTTAAGATACAGAAATCTGTGTAAAGCAGCTTGCACGAGGCAGGCCATCAGCATCATTATTACACTTAACATTTGTTAATAATATATCTGTTACCTCATCCATGGTTTTCTGATTTTCTTAGCATTTATGGATCTCCTGACATTCTTGGGAGATTTACACAGCTGGTCAGTATATAGAATATAGATTGGTAGAGAATGGTTGTCTGTTAAGAGAAGAGGTGTTGGATGAAGAGTAGTAAGTAGATTGACTACACATAACTTTTCAAATGGGAGAGAACTGTGTTTTCTTTCATATTTCCCAAATACCCCATCATTTTAATATGTTAATTTTGTCCCATTTTTAATAAACGAGAGCTGTCTTTAACACAGCCAAAAGGGGTAGTTGTGTTGCCCCAGGCCCAGTCTGTCGAGGGGACCCAAAAGAAGCCGCCCTTTTGCCCCATGTTAAAGACGGCCCTTGCTGGTTCTGACTGCTGCTCCAGCCCCCTGTGAGGAAAGAGCAGTCACTGGGAAGAGGATTTCCACCCCACCCCCCACCCCCATGAACGTGTTTCTTCAAATATCACAGCATGGTTGAGTCCCAGGTAAGTACTTTGGGGGTTATTTCTGGTACTATCTGGGTTATCTCTGGCACTGTGGGAGTTTTGGGCATTTCTGGCATTGGGGTGGTTAAAGTGGCAGGTGTTTTAGGCAGAGCATTTAGAGAGGGGTTTATAGGGATGCCAAATTTGATTTTTACCTAAGGTACCAAAATTCCTTGCACTGCCCAGTATGGTCATTTGTGTGAAGTCCTGCCAGACCACACTCCATTATTAAATGATCCCCAAACAGTATTGTATAGTATTTACTTATTGTTGGCCTGTATTCCCTGTTCTGTTCAGATTGCTCCACCTCCTCCCCTCCCCTTATTTCCTAGCTCATAACCCCAGCACATTTTTGCCATCCCAAGGTCCCATTTTATTTCAATGAAATATGGTCAGTCTAGTTATAAGGGGGTTAAATATAGCTCTAAAATGAAAATATGTTGATACTCATTCGATACTCTATTTTATCAACAGTGTTATTAATTAGACCGCTTACTTTACCCAGATCAAAATTTATGAAAATCTTCCTTTACCCTCTATAAACATATTACCAAAAAGAGACTTTCTTGTTTTAAGAATGAGCAGTAATAAGAATCGATAACATTTGTTGAATTCTATTTATTATATCCCAGCTATATCCCAATTATAATTATATCCCAATTATATCACATAATTCCCTCAAGTTTACTATGAAACATGTACCATATAATTCCTTTTTTTTATATATTTTCTCCTCTGTAGGAAGACTTAAGAATATATCATGTGCCAGATACTATGCTTAGAGCTATGTGTGGATTGTCTCCAGTGCATTCCATGAAGTCTTATTATTGTCCTGCATTTACAAATGAGTAAACTGAAGCTCAGGGAGATGGGTACATTTACTAAGATGACACAGCTTTCAGTGTTAACTGTCATTGCCATTCATTTAGTCTGACTTCAGAGCCCTTTTCCAGAGCTCATATCATGCTACAATTTTCCCAGGACTCTGGGTGGGTAAACAGAGATGGAAACCTAATCCAAATTGACTCCAGACCTCAGGGTCAAAAATAACCTTTAGCAACACTGGGTATTAAAGTACAGCAGATCTTTAGATAACATCCTTTTATTCAATGTAATTTCCTCACAATGCTAGTTAAAACCACCAATGTTGAACAAAATCATATTATTCAAGGACCTACTTCATTATATGTCCTTTCATTTTAAAGTCAGTTTCTGAGAATATGGCGACCTGGTAGGGGCAAGATTCAGATCCACCCACACAAAGCAACAGGAATTTACCTAGTTTCCAGAAACACTGAGGAGAAGCAGGCACAGAGGCTACAGAGATGCAACAGCAATCATGATGACAAGGAACAGGCAAAAATATCAGGGTTCAGAGCTACATAGCAGATTCAGGACTTGGGATTCAGGCCAGGGTGGAGGAGGTGAAACCATGGAAAGATATGGGCCTCCTGGAGAATCATTCCAAAAGCAGCAAAGAGCCCACCCAGTAGGACCAGAACATGGACAGGGGCTAGGGGGAGACTGACTTGACCAAGGGCAGAAAGACCAGCACCCTAGGGTCTCAGCTGGAGGTCATGTGGTAAAATTACACTGGGCACAGTCATAACTGAAAGGCAGTGAGAAATTCCCCACCTCAACCCCTCCCATCACCCTTTTGCCCCAGAGTCTCAGGAACCACCTACCATTTAACCTACTCACCAGATTCCTGCCACCAGCTATACCACTCCCGGATTTAAAGGAGGAATGTAGCTTATTGGAAGAGATGGACCATCAACCCTACCCACTAGTGCAACACTGTGGGTGAAGGTAGAACTGCAGCTTGGTTGCCAGTTGTGGGCCAACAACAAGGTGATCACCCTACATAATACCACCTCCACAAGAATATTGAACCTACATAAATATAAACAGCATGTCAAATTGAGTAAAGAAACAGAAATATATGTGAAATGATAGATCCAATCAAAAACCCAGGGGAAAATTAGAAGACAGCAGACTACGCAAGCAACCTGAAGATGAATTTAGGGTAACTGTGATAAATGTATCCATGGAAATTAAAAAAAAAAAAACAAACAAACACACAATAAGGAAAGAAAAGAACAACAAGAGAGAGAAGTAAAACAAGATATCAAAGAAATGAATAATATGATAACTGAACTAAAGAACTCATAGAAGACAAATAAGAGGATGAATGAAATCTCCAATAAAAACAGTGATTTAAAAGATAGGGCAGAGAAATATACTCAAGCAAGCTAACGAAGAAATAAAAGAACACAAAGAAATGAAGACAGCATTCCAGACCTATGGGATAACAACAAAAGGAAAAACATCTGCATCATAGGATTTCCAGATGGAGCACAAAGAGAAAGGGAGGCAGAAACTGTACTTAAAGAAATAATAGCTGAAAATGTCCCTGACCTGAAGAATGAAGCAAGCCTCCAACCCGGGAAGCTCAAAGAGTTACTAATAAAAGAAAACAAAACAGGATTACACCTAGACACATTGGATCAAAATGTCAAAAAATGAAAGACAAAGAAAATCTTAAAAGCAGTCAGAGAAAAATGAGTCACAGACAAAGGAGTCCCCATAAAATTGTCAGAGATTTCTAAACTGAAACATTACAGACCAGAAACGAATTTCATGATATATTCAAGTGATGAAAGAATATATTTTAAACCTAGGATACCATACCCTGTGAGATTATCATTTAGTACTAAAGGAATAATAAAAAGCTTTTCTGATAAGCAAAAGTTAAAGGAATTCATCACCACCAGCTCTACAGAAATATATTAAAGTGTACTCTGTAAATTATAAAGAAACCCCTCTTAAAAACTAAGAACAAATATCAAAAAGACAAGGAAGAGAATAAAATTGTGGATGGTTACAATGAATGTAAGAATAATTTGCTTTCAAATAAATATAGGAACTAAACATAGAATTATTAATGCTAACTTCAGAATAACCTCAAAATATCTCCAGGGAAAAAGCAAAGAAGAAAACAAAAAGGTAGCCAATTAAAATATGAAAGCATAACTACACACAGCCCACTGAAGAAAAGAAAGAACAATGTCATTGCCTGGAATAACATACAGAGGACAAATGACAATAAATAGCTACATATCAATAATCTCCATAATGTTAATAGATTGAACTTATCAAATGACACAGTGGATGAATGGAATAAAAACATTTCCCTGCCTTCTGCTGCGTTCAGGAAACCCACATTTCTAAAGATAAACAAAGACTCAAAGTCAATGGTTGGAAGCTAATCAAACAGTTGAATGGCAACCAAAAAAATATCAGGAATAGCTATATTTATATCAGATAAAACAGACTTTCGACTAAAAAGAAAAACAGAAGACAGAGATGGACATTAGTTAATGATTAAAGTATAGATCATATGTTGGGACACAAATCATGTCTCAACAAATTTATAAAGATTGATATAATACCAAGCAACAATGACTTAAAACTAGAAATAACCACAAAAAGAAAACTGGAAAACTACAAATTAATTGGAGACTAAATACGCTTCTGAATGACTCTTGGGTGAAAGAGGAAATCAAAGAGGAACTTAAAAATACTTAGACAACAATGAGAATGAAGACACAAGCTACCAGAATCTACAGGATGCAGCAAAAACAGTACTAAGTGGAAAGTTCATCACAATCCAGGCCCACCTCAAGAAACAAGAAAAATCACAAATAAACAGCATAACTCCACATTTAAAACAGCTAGAGAAAGAAAAACAATAAAAGCCAAAAATCAGCAGAAGACAGGAAATAATCAAAACGTGAGCAGAAATAAATGAGCTAGAAAACAAAAAGACAATCCAGAAGATCAGCGAAACCAAAAGGTGGTGCTTTGAAAAAATAAAATTGAGAAACCACTTACCAGAATCACAAAGAAAAAAAGAGAAAAAACTGTCATAACTAGAATCAGAAATGAAGGGGAGTGCTTACAACAGTACCACAGAAATACAAAACAATCTAAAAGACTATTATGAATAGCTATATGCCAACAAAATGAACAATCCTGATGACATGGAAAGATTTGTATAAAAATACAGTCTACCAACACTGAACCTGGAAGAACTGGATAACCTGAACAGAACAATCACAAGCAAAGAAAGTGAAGAGGTAATCAAAAGTCTCCTGAAAAATAAAAGCCCAGGACCAGATGACTTTTCTAATGAGTTTCACTAAATCTTCAGAGAAGAATGAATATTTATTTATCACAAATTCTTCCAAAACATTGAAGAACAGGGATCACTCTCAAAGACTTTCTATGAGGTTAACATCACTCTCATAGAAAAAGCTGATAGAGATGTCACCAAGAAAGAAAATTGCAGACCAATATCTCTAATGAACATAGATGCAAAAAATCTCAACAAAATATTGTTAAACTGAATCCACAATGCATTAAAAAGATCATCCATCATGACTAAGTGGGATTTATCCCAGGGATGCAAAGATAGTTCAACATATGTAAATCTATTAATGTAGCATATTATATCAACAAGAGCAATGAGAAAAAATCACATGATCATATAATAGATGCAGAGAAAGCTTTTGACAAGATCCAACACCCATTAATGTTTAAAAAAAAACTTGCATAAAATGGGAATAGAAGATACATACCTCAACATTATAATAAAGATCGAATATGACAAAAACACAGCCAACATTGTAACCAATGTGAAAAATTGAAATCATTTTTTGTAAGGTCAGGAACGAAACAAGGTTGTCCACTCTCATTATTGCTATTTAACATCACACTGGATATCTTAGCCAGAGAGATTAAGCTAGAAAAGGATATAAAAGAAATTCAAATTGGAAAGGCGTAAGACTATCTATTTGCTAATGACATGATTATAAATTTTGAAAACCCTAAAAACCCTGTTAAACAACTGCTAGAACCAATCAAAAGATACATTAAAGTGGCAAGCTACAAAATCAATCCAATTTACACTTTTACAAGTAAACGACACACTAGAAGAAAATGAAATCAAGAAAACCACACCATTTAAACTAGAAGTAAAAAGAATCAAATATATTGGAATATGCCTACCAAAGGAAATGAAAGACCTCTACAATGAAAACTACAAGTCCTCCTTAAGAGAAATAGAGGAGGATACAAAGAATTGGAAAGACATCCACAGCTCATGGTTGGAAAGATTCAACATATTAAAATGGTAATCTTACTTAAAACCATATACAGATTTAATGCAATCCTCATTAAAATCCACAGGCTTATTTCCAGGAAATAGAACAAAAAAATCTTAAAATTTATAAGCAACTGCAAAAGACCCCAGATAACCAAAGCAGTTATGAAACAAAGAATGAATCAGGAGGGAACACATGCCCAGATATTGAACTATATTACAAACCGATAGTGATCAAAACAGTATAGTACTGGAATAATAACAGAGGCACAGCCAGTGGAATAGAACTGAATCACCAGAGAATGATGCACTCACATAAAGTCAGTTAACCTATGACAAAGGAATCAAAAACATAAGATGGAGAAAGGAAAGTCCCTTCAACAAATGGTGTCGAAAAAACTGGACAACCATGTGCAAAAGAAGGAAACTAGAACACTAACACCATTCACAAAAATTAACTCAAAATGGACTAGAGACTTGGACATAAGACTGGAAACCATACAATCCTAGAAAGATAACATAGGAAAGACATTTCATGATATCAGTCTTAGAGAGGTCTTTGGGGACTCAATTCCAACACCAAGGGAAACAAAAAGAAAAATAAACAACCGGGAGTACATCAAACTAAAAACCTTCTTCACAGTGAAAGAAAACATCACCAAAAGAAAGAGACAACCTATGAACTGGGAGGAGATATTTGTGTTCCACATCTCTAACAAGGATTTAATACCCAAACTATACAAAGAACTCATAAAATTCAATAATAGAAATAGAGGTAATCCAATCAAAAAGGGAAGAGGTATTGGAGAGACCTTTTCTGAAGAAAATATACAGATGATCCACAGGCATATGAAATGATATTCCTATTCCCTGGCTATCAGAGAAACGCAAATCAAAACAACAATGAGATATCACCTTACGACTGAAAGACTGGCTGTGATAAAAGTCTGGAAACAGCAAATGTTGGTGAGGATGTGGAGAAAACAATTTTACACTGTTGTAGGTAATGCAAATCGGTGCAACACTTTTGGAAAATGGTACAGAGACTCCTCAAAAATTTGGATAAGGATATTCCATATCATCCCGCTCTCCCGCTTCTAGGCTTTTACCCAAAAGATAGAAAAACACTAATTCACAGAGAAGAGATGAAATTCTATCATGTGAATCAACATGGATGGAACTAGAGGGGATTATGCTAAGTAAAATAAGTTAAAAGAAGAAAAATAAATACCAGATGATCTCGCTCATAGGTTTAATATGAACATAGATATAGATATATACAATGGAACAAATGAAACAAAATCAGCCCTTGGATACTTACAATAAAACTGATGTTACCAGTAGGGAATTGGATGGGGGGCGAGGGGTATGTAGTGTGTGTGGCAAGTGATGGCAGAGCCCACTCACTGGACAATGGTGAAGAACACTTGGTGATTTGTTGGAGGGCAGGGTGTGATGAGATATTTCTCAGGAATATGGAAATTGCACATATAGGGAACCTACACATATGAGTTTATTTTAACGTATAAAATAAAAGTGCAATAAATACTTTTTAAAAAATACTCAGTTTCCAAGAACTTACTGACACCACTAAGTGAGGACTTGCTGAACATTGTTTCTCTGACATAGATCGTTCAAAGTAAAAACCACCCAACATTTTAAGACTCAATTTCCATATATGCTGCAGTCAAAAGAGTTTCTTTCTAGCTTCTCTGATGTCAAAACTCTCATTTTGGGTGTGTAAAATAAACTTTTTTAAACGAATGAGCATAAGTGTAGCTGGTTTATTTTGAAAGCCAATACAGGTCTAACAATTATTCTCTTTCACTTTGTTAGTGTACTACGAACTGCCCTTTCTCATCTTCCAGAGTTTCATTGTCCTACACAGAAATCTTCATAAACCCACTTTAACATGGCCATTGTGTCATTGCTGCTGCTTTGACAACCTTGAGAAAGTCTCTCATAAGCCAGCATCACTGTCTGCTGCCATCAGTGCAATTCTACTGCTGCTACGACTACTTCCACCATCATGTGCACAACACAAAGCCCTGAGTCCATTTTCACATCCACACAACTTCCAAACCTTATATTTTTAAATTTTTCTTTATTATTAGAACTTTTTACTGGAATATGTTTGTGTTGATGAGTTGTACAGACTATTAGTTTAATAAGTAAAGTCCATTTTCACAAATGTGTTAGTCTCCATTTTTTCCACAAAATATCCATCATAAAATATTTTAATAATATTAAATTGCAGCTCGATAAGGCTTTCTCCTTAACACCCATCTCTCCCTGCCTCACCCCCTTGTAAACATCCAGCCCCATCCTTTGGTGTCACACTTTATTGAGGCCAAGGTGACAAATCAGGCTATCTGGTAATATTACTCAAGAAAGAACAAGAGAACAAAAAATATGTAGCCTCACATCACCCAGGAGAAATGCAAATGCATTTATCTTAACAGCATTCAAAGTCTAATTGTCTTGCTCATTAAGCTCCCATAACATCAAGGTGCCCACCAAGCCTCCCTTTAAAGCAGCACACCCCCAGTGGAACCAGAGGCTGAGGGGAAAAAAAGCAAAAGGAGCTGAATCCTTGAGAAGAATATGGTATTCAAAGGGGGAAGGCAATTTTGGTTGTCGAGTGTGCTTGAGAGGGACAGTTATGACGAGTAGGTCCAAGAGCTGAGATCAAGTGGTTCATGTCCTTTAAGAAACTGGTGATGACAAAGAGAAACCAGACTTGGAATCTTCTTGTGAAGTACATATGGATTGGAAGATACAATTTTCATACAATGGAAAGAATCCTTACAAATGCTTCTAGTCTTTGTGTAACCTCTGCTAATAACATGTTCATCTCTCCCACATCTAGTAAGGGTAGAGAGTTGATTAGAAATGTAATGCAGGTATATTATTTAAAAATTGTTAAGATACTTAACTGATGATTTCCTATACAGCCCAAAAATAATAAGCTATACTGGAGTCCAGTATCTTTCCTTTTCCCTGTCTCCTCTCTTATTGTCTAATATATGACGAGTAAGTGAAGATCAGGATAATTTGAAAGCCCATAATAGAAGAGTTGACCAGCTTCTAACTAGATTATCAAAATGGAAAATTGAAAGTTCTAGATACTGCCAATCTTTGTACTGATTGTAAATAAAATGAGTATGATCTGTATAACAGTAAAGAATTTTGAGATGAAAACCATTTATGATTCCAGCAAATTCTCTGAGACTGAGCAGTGTTTTTGTTTAGAACGTTGATGAATGGTGATGTCAGCATTCCAAGAAGAGCAAAACACTAAACATTTCTTTCTTGACGTTACATGCTTTGTCCAGAGGTGGCATTCTTAAGTTTCACTCTTCTAAGCCATCCTAACTCCTTCCTCATGCCTGATATACAAACTCAAAAAAGTGGGGTGAGGATGCTCGTTTCACACATTGCATGTTAACAAAAGACTACTGGTTACAGTGCTTTCCCCTTCCTCAGATTGAGTTCCATCGTGACTGCTCTAAAACCCCGGGGACAGGTACTGCATCAAAATGCCCCAGGATCTGTAGGCCTATTCAAAATGATTGTTTCAAGGCAACTTAAAAATGACTTGTAATTTTTCTTGTCATCATCTTTCTCCAACAGCTTCTCTACCTCATTCTCTACCTCCCTTCCTTGTCTTTGGTCCCATTTTTTTTTTTTTCTATCCAGTATCCTCCTGACCCTTCACAGAGCATTACTGAAGCCAGGTTGCTAGAACATTAGCATGAGGTAAAGGAGTTCATTGTGAGATTCTTCTTATTCTAATTAGGGAATATTTCCCTACGTGGGGAATAGTTCAACCCAGAAAAGTAAAAGTTTGTTAAATTTATTACTGCTTTGAAAAAAACAATGTAAATCACAACTTATGTATATACTTTATAACATCAAAATCACAAAGTTGTGATTTCTCTGTTTCTGATACTACAAACTGAAGAAAAGATCTTTTTTCTATTAAAGACTGACATCATCTATTTAAGGAGAATAAATGAATGGAAGAGTAGATGATGGTGATAGACATAAATAGATAGGTGATAGATAGACAGAAAGACAGATAGATAAAGCAAGCCAGCAGATAAATAGGCAGTTACTGAAATATTAAAATTTCTAAAAGGTGATTTACATTTTTTACTTAAATCCTTTAAGAGTTATTCTTGGCACACTTCTTTCTCCTACTGTTCTCATTGCAAGTTCACATTCTAGAAGTCCCATTAAAATTCCTATGTTGTCTTTCCTCCCTTCTCACCAATCAGTTAAAAAACTAAAAAAGCAACTAACTCATTACACTCACTATCTATCCTCTGTCAAGAGACTGTTTTGTTTGTATCAATCCTAGGAAGATCCATTTTCTACAATCTGCAGTATTTGATACAACACAAAATTAATACAAAAGTCTTTCTCATCAGATTTTAGAAAAAGACATCAAATACAGATACGCTGAAATAATGGAAACACAGCAAAAAAGATGCTCTTCTCTGCCAATAATTTGGCATGTCATCTTTTATAATAACCTTGGTTCTATATAGCCCTAGTTAAGTTCTGTGTGAAGCAATGATTCCTGTGAAAATAAGTTCTCAGCTTCCACCTGAGTGTTCGGCTAGAAGAGGAACTCCATCTGTCTTCTCCATTTCTGCTCTTACTCCACAAAACTTCTGTGTGCGTGCGTGTGTGTGTGTGTGTGTGTGTGTGTGTGTGTCTTTTTAGTATAAATCAATTCATTAGTGTAAATAAGAAGAGCACTGGCAGACCAGAACAACAGACTGAAACTCAATTTAGATTCAATGAAAATTATAGTTGTACAGAAAATAGGTTAAGATTGAGAAACAAAGTAGATGTCCTACTTTATAGCTTTCTGGGACTTGAAAGGACACATTTTAAAGCAAAGCAAAACTCAAGAGATCCTTGTCTTCAAATCTGAGTTCAACCCTGCCTGAACAAGAGGTACTAATACCAACCTCAGATCATTCACAGCTTCAGAAAACTCTCAGTCAGTGGGAGTCTCAAGCATTCAGACAGCATTAGTGATGGACAGAGACAGAATGAAACATACTTGGCAGCCATTGGATTGTACCTGATAAGGAAGAATAAAATCTGCTTAGTTTGATCAACTAATATCTGACATAGTGGAATTTTGAAATGAAATAAAGTGATTTAGCTGCTATGATGTTAAAAGCAAATATATTCAGTGGTATTTATTCCCCTTTCCTGCTATCCTTTTGAAATCCTAGAGATTGGAATGAGATTAGAAAGCACTCTGCCCAACAAACCCAAATCTGGTGAATTTTTTTTCACTGCATTTGGAAGGAGATCACAGAGTCTACACTACAGTTTCCCCACAATCCATAACCATTAATTGATGGATTCATAAGATTCAGTTTTATGTTGAAAGGCTGTAGCATTTCTCTCTCCATGTTTTAGAGAGCATCACATTATTCATTTCCTCCTTTCACTGTGATGTCTCAGGAGACAGTAAGGTCTGTCTTTTCACCTGCAAGTAAACAGAAAACAGAACTTTCATCAGCAAATGAAGGATGCAAACCAGAAGCTTGATTTGGGTCTGTATATGCAAATCACAAAGCAGCAGCTCAGCCAGGCCCCCTGGATCCAATAAGACAGAGTCAAAACAAGCATTTTTTATTTTAATGGAATCCTGGGAGTCAATTTCCCTCTGCATGTTAACTCTCCGAGAGAAAGTTCCCCAGCAATTAAAGGTGTTGAATTCATGCAGAGTCCCTGCTCTATAGACAAAACCACACACAGAAAATTGGGAGACACGCCGCAGCATCAAGTACTGTAATTAAGAAAATTGTCCTTTTGCTTTTCTATGAATATGAATGACTGAATAAATGACAGAGCTATCGGGTCTCTTCATTACCAAGAGAGCTGGATGCAGGAGAGGCACCTGGGAGGCATCTGGGTTTCCAGGAGATCAAGGCAGGATCAGAAGAAAGAAGACAGCTAGAAGCAGCTCAGTAAAATATAGAAGCCCAGATGCTTGCAAGTAGATAAAAGTGAATGAAACTTGCACTTCAGCTGTGGTCACTGAAATATTTATCTGAAAGTGGAAAAAATAGAAACAATTAAAAAATTCAACATTAAAAGATTGATTAAATTCTGCTAATCTTAGAAATAGAATTCCATGTGATCATTGAAAGGATGTATCATTTGTGTAATGATCTGAATTTGTGTGCATAAATGTGTGTATACTTTTTAAATATGCTATTTTAATGTAATTTTTGAAGTTTACATTCATTTATCATGTGACAAATCACAGGAGTAGCCCACTTGTTTGTTCCAAAATGAGAAAGTAAATACACTTAGAATAGTTTAAGACAAAACCTTGTGGAACTTGATCAGGTCATGAATTCAGAAGCCTCTAGAATTTGTAACAGAGAAGCCATCATAGCCCAACACTGTTCTCTGAGAGGACCTCATAGGGCTTCCAGATTGCTGCAATCAGGTTTCATTGGCAAGAAATATCATTAAGGCACCTGAAATAAATTCACCTTGACAAAAAGGATCGCTAGCTAGGCTTTTCATCAAGTCATAAGAAAAAAGCCCAAGTTTATGTAAAAGGACTAACTCTAGCACTGGGTGCCATCAATTTACAAATTCCTCTAGAGCCAGTGCCTTGGGCAGACTAGTCGTGTCCTGGGAAAGTTGACTTATCTAAGAGGACACTAATCTTGGGAACTCAAGTGTGGAACTTGGGGAAGGCAGAGTGCGAAGACAGGCACCCCATCTGGTCTTTCAATGAAGAACTAATAGCATTTGTTCTAAGTAGTTCTGAGTGACTCTCCTCCACTATTCTTAATGTGTGCCTGATTTCTATCATATAAAAGTGCCCAGGACAGCGTCTGCTTCCCGTAAATAGCCCTGCTTGTCAGTAGTTACATCACTTCAGTTTTACAAAAAGTTTACATTAGTACCTGTCTTCCCCAGCTGAAAGAAATTCAAAGAGGGCTTTTGCTCTTAGGCAAAAAAGCAAAATATGAAAGAAAAGAGCACCAGCCTTAGTTTTGCAGCAGGAGGACAATGGAAACGGCGCAGCCGCCTGAGCAGTAGCCAGAGTGCCCGCCAAGCTCCGTCCTCCGTAACTATGCTTTATACAAACTGTGTTTTATTGTTACTCCAGTTTTTACTCTATTATTGTTACTTTAGATTTTGTGTGATGCTTGTAATTGTTTTGGGGGTCTGCTAATGCTCACAAATTTTTTCCTATGTATGTTCATGGTAAATTGCTTCTTCACTTTATACCATTTCAGATTAGGAAGTTTCATGGGAACCATCGATTTTCAGAGAGTGGGGGCACCTGTATTCAATAAACAGCAGGCCCTTTCCTTTTGGAATCTGATTATTGAGTCCACATTTATGTGTGTCTCCTCTTAAATATAAGCGGGTTAGAAGATTTCTTTCCATAAATCTAAACAAGGTATGCTTTTTATTGCTCCATGTCACCATCTCCCTGAAAAACCAGTATCTTCTGTGCAGTGTTCATAATTTCTCTCTCTATTATGTGGTGTAATAACTATTATGTAAATCACTAAGTGAATCAGGTTAACTAGTTTTGAGTACAACAGAACATTTTGTGTTCAAAGTGTTCGTAATTAGCTGTTCCTAAAACACCTCTGCGGGGCCTGTATGGTTTTGATTGCTGTAACAGGCCATGATTCATCCAGGTTTAAGTAACAGGGAAACTTAGTTTTTCACATCGCAAGAAGTGATGTGAAGAGTCAGCAGAAGAGTGATTTGAATCAGTGGTTCAAGCTACAAGATCAGTGACCCAAGATTTATCCACCTACTATGTTATCTGCAGTGTTAGTAGTTTTCCAAGGGTCTTTCTTGTTTCAGCCATAAGATAACAGCTGGAAGCAACTGCGGGGGCCTGCATGCCTGCCTACACATGGGAGAGATCGCTGCCCAAGAATAGAATGTCTTTTGCTAAAGCAGAGCCCAGTCCTGCATCAGTATCGGTAGGTTAGAGACTACTACATGCTGGTTCCTCTAGGCTAATCATTACGTGGGGATAATCAAACTGGGGATTGCCAGTTATTTCTTATGCAGAGTGTGTGATGCAGGGATAGATCCCTGAATGAACAGTGTTTGGGTAGAAAGGGCAGAAAGGGTGATGATGAATATCAGGTAAATAACCAGTAGTCCCTTTGTTTAGCAGACATGTGGAGAGATTATTTCTCTAAGGAAGTCATTGAAAGAAAGAGAGGAGCTATCGACCAAGAATCCTTAGTGAGTGATTTGCACGACTAGAAAATTGCAGTGGGAATATTTTGAACAAGTTGGGAGAGCAACTTTCCAATATTCTGAAAATGTTTCTGTCATCAGAATGTAAGTCTTATATTTTAAAATGATCAGGCTCTGTGCTTATAGAATTGATGCCAGGAGGGTTGAGCCAGAATTCACACTCCCGCTAAATTCAAAATACTCCATTGTACACAAATTAAGATTTTATTCGTGAACCTTTTCTTCACTGAAGGTGAGCGCCTTAGAATTAGGCTTTAGATCCCAGCCAAAAAATCAGTTGTGATGACTCTGCCCTAACAGACATTCAGACACAGCTGGACGTATCTAACTCTGAACCCCTATAAATATACAATCTAAGTTTCATCAGGGACCCCACACTATCTTAAAAGCTTCCAGCATTAAAAATAGAACTAAATCTGAATGATCAAATAGCCTGAATATATTCATTGTAAACTGTACTCTGCAGAGGACTGAATAAATGACTGTTCAAGATAAAATCCTTTTTACCAAATAGAAGAATTGATATTATTTGATTAACTCGTAGCCTGTTGGAATCCAAGGCCAGTCAGTGTTTTGTCAAACTTTATGATCTAATGCAAAGATCCTTCAGATATCAGCTGTCTATGAATGTTAGTGGAGAGCTATATTATATTACACATTCTTCAATTCATAGACCTATGCCAACTACAGGCAATGAATGTATGAATAATGAAACTCATTTATTATGTAATAATTTATTACATGCCATACACTGTGTTAGGTCAAGGCCACCCCTATCTTCCATTGTAAGTGGTCATGCATGGCTACAATGAAATGCACTATTTAAGCTAAAGATCTGCAAAGTATTTTGGAATCACACAGACTAAGTGGTGAATTCTTTCTGAAGCTATCAGGACAGACTTTACAAAGGAAACGGTCCTTAACGTATGTAAAAATCCTGAGAGAAAAATAGCTGAAAATGCATTTTCAGGAAAAGGGAATTTTATGTGTAAAAGCACAAACTGTGAACAAGCATGGCAATGCCAAAGAATGTTAATAGTCAGAAAAATGGTTTTCAGGAAAAGGAATGGATAGATGATTAAAGATCAATAAATAACACAATGAAGAGTGCAAAGACATGGGCTTGAATTTTTATTCTGCATTTAAGGTTATAGATCTATTTTTCTTCTCTATAGATGAAGGATGTTCATGTATTTTAACTACTGTTTCACCAGTCCCTGAAGAAGGTAGAGCCCCAACCCCAAGTCTATGAGACAGTGACCCTCCAGACCCTGATGCTGGTTCCTTAGTGGATACAGTGACTTATTTCTTCCTGCTTTTTTCTGGTTTCTTTGGGTAGAAACTTAGATTGTATCTGTAATTTTTCCTGTTTCCTGATATAGGTCTGTGTTTCTGTAAACTTCCCTGTCAGTATCACTGTGGCTGCATCCAATAGGCTTTTGTAACTGTCTTCATTTTCATTTGTCTCCAGGTATTTTTTTCATTTTCTCCTTGGATTTCCTCATTGACCCAACCATTGGCAATACATATAGATAATGATGCCAACTTCATATGTTAACTTTAAATCTAGATAATATCTTTCATTATTATTGTTTGACTTTTCAGTCTTATAATAAATAAAATCCGTGGGCTCGTAGTCTTTAGGTATGTGTTCATGTGCCTATGTGCTATTTTCATCTGATTTGATATCAGGATCATGCTCAAATCATGTCCTCAATTGTTTCATTCTTAAAAGATAAATTTTAATTTTTCCTTTGATTTCCTTTTTATCACAAAATTTATTAGAAGGAATTAAATCCTAAGTGATGACTTTTTTGCTATGTTTTTAAATTTGATTGCATTATCTAATAATACTCATTATTACATACATTTTTTAATATTTAGATTTAGTGGACTAATATTTAGTCTCTCTTCTTAGTAAAACTTTCCATACCTGCATATATGAAAAATGACTTTATTTTCAGTTCAAGAATACAAATTTCTCTATTGTTTATTAGATATAGCTTAGTAGTTATATTATTTAAATCTTCTATGTCTTATCTTTATCAATTAATATCTGAAAAAGGTATGTTAAATGTTCTACAGCAATTGAATGTGTGTCTATTCTGTAGTACTTTTTGCTTTACAAATTTCATAGATATGCTTTGAGATATTGTATAGGCAATTTCTACTTATTTGATATAAAAACTTTTTCCTCTAAAATATGTAGTGTCTCTTATCTCATTTAATATTCTTATCCCAGTAGGATATATTATAGCAATTCTCAGAAATGTACTTTTTCTCTATTAATATTGCTGAACTCTTTAATATTTTCTTAGCATATTTTTGTCATTTTATTTCTAGACTTTCCCTTGAATGGGTCTCTTATAAACAGTAAATGACTGTATTATGTTTTGTTTGTTGTTGGTTTTGTGGTTTTATCCATACTTTGATAGCATTTCTTAATCCAAAACTTGAGACACAAATGATACATGTACCTGGTACCTTATATGTAGCAGAAAATAAGAAATTAAGTACAGTTTCTGACATCTGGGACACCTAACTATAGTAGATATTATCATGATGTTTGAACATTTTGCTCTAATAGCATATGTTCATTTTTAGGATAAGTTGATCCACAAACTAGAACACCATCTTTCATATGTATCTGCCCTTTAGTGTATTCTTTAACATACTCTTGTAGGTACATATGTCCGTAGCATACCTGTTCTTTAGCATAAGCTTTTGGAATATCAGCAGCAGTATAAAGCAGCTCAGATGTGATTGTTTGCTCTGCATAATTTCACTAAATTATTCCACAAGTGTTATCTATGTGAATGAGACGTTTCTACACAAATGCAAATAATCAGAAGCCTTGGGACTAGTAAGCCAGGTGAATCACTTTAGGCAGAAATTCTCTGGAAAAGGGCAAGATAAAATTCCTTTTACTGTCTTATTTTCTCAAAGATTTTATGTAAGAGACCCCTTAATTATCACCTAAAAGGGTCATTATTTTCCTTTTGTTAAAAAATAACTTAATCCAAAACCAAAACACATACATCCAGGAAAAACCATATTCATTGGAATTCGTGTCATTGGCCTTTGCTGACACTTGATGAATTTCTATTCTGCAATTCTCTCCAACTTTGTGCTTTTTCTAGTGAGCTAAGCCAGAGTATTTCCCATTTCTTTGTGTGGCATGTCATGAATAAGCCTCAAAGGCTCTAGTTCAGTGACTAGTGGAATATTTCCAAATGAAAGACAGCTAGATACAATCTGCCTCTGCTGAAGGAAAAGAAGCAAAATGTAGCCAGTCAATTGATTTCACATGGTTTCTTTCATTTAGAAAGATAAACACAGCAAGGCTTTTGACTCTTCCCTGGATCAGATATGTGGAAGACAGTTGGTCCAGGTTTTTGTCATTCCTCCATATTTTGCAGTATAGATGTTGCTGAGCCAGAGCTTCTGAGGTAAAACTGGGAGGGAGGCCACATTGGTCTTAGCCTCATTTTCTGACTGTGTATCTGAAGTTCTTTGATACATTTCTACAATACATATTTGTGCGTGTATATTTAATATTTAAAGGATGAGAATGACCAAAGAAAAGAGTGGTGAAGAGAGAATAGAAGGAAAGAGGTGAAGAAGGGAAGGAGGAATACAATTTAGGAGTACAAATTCAGGTTATTTAGACATCGGGTTGGATTTGAGATTTAAATCAAATATTGTATAAAAAGTGCCTGGGTCATAGAGTCAATCAATAAATAATTGTTAATGGTCAAATTTTTATGTGCGTAATCAAGTCACAATGAAAGATTAACTTTTTTTCCTTAGCTGATTATCAAATACACTAACCTCTTTTCGAAACACGAAAGATTGGAAAACAGAATTTGCCAGTGACTGCCCCTGACATGCAAGGATGCATTTTTATCAATATTTATGTCCCTGTCCTGTCTTCCAGGATATTTATGGGGACACTGCATTAGAGTTTACCTGAAGTTCATGAAGCTAGAAAGGAAAACATTTAGAACTTTGTAATAAGCATATCAAATACATGTTTCTTTACAACAAATCTATGAGTAGATGCTGTGTTCTTCATGTGATGTAGGAGGCAAATCATTCCATATAAGGCAAGTAACTCCAAATTCCCACAGCTCACTGCTGGCAAAGGCAAGATTCAAATTAGCACTGGTTTCAAATCTTGCAATCTCTTTCATTGTGTAATATTGTCACTGAGACTATTTTAGACAGGTGGCCTTCGAGTGTTCAGCATAACTAAATTCAGAAAAACACATATGTGTGCTGAATTTAGAGAACAGAGTTTGGGTGTCAAGTAATCAAATGAAAATGACCTTCGAAATACCCTTTTGATTTTTCTTCTCAGGGAATTTTAAAGATCAGAGCTCATAAATAGAACAAAAATTAATAACATTGGTACGATGCAACAGAACGTTTATTTGGTGTCTGTGAGAGCTGGATCTAATTCTCCTTTTTATTTTAGTCTGATTTATAAAACTGACTGACATAGGTTCAAATTCTCTGTTTTTAAGTTAATTCCTTTTTTTTTTTTTTTTCCCCATAGTCCATTTCTAGATGTAACAGATGTTCCTTCTAAATGACTCATTACTTGAAACTTAGAGAAAGTCTTTTGGGAAGTAAGCTTTGTTGTTCTTTTTTTTCTGAGCTTCAGAAAATTCAATATGCATTTTATGTGGAGAATGTGGGTTTTTCCCCAGTTTTCTCATTAGACTGAAAGATCAGTATGGTTTGTGCATTCTGTCATCATTCATGCACAATATACTCACAGGTCAACACTAAACCCTCCTTTCCTAAGATAGTGTTTATAAAATATCTGCCTAGCTCCTCTCCCACCCCACAGCAAGTATTAATCTCTGAAGTATGTTAAAATAGTTAATACTAATACCTAAAGTTCCCAATATTGAAATTTAAAAAACTATTGTCATCATACACATCCTCATAGAGATTTTTTAGTTTTCTTTTCAGAATGCACAATCTTTTATATTTTTCATCAGATTTTTTATTGACTAAAATACTGCAGATTTGCAAAGCTTAAGTTAGAGTAATAGTCATAGGATTAGAGGGAGATGTGCATATTTCATAGATTTAAATGGAATGCAGTCATACAATATATGAGTTCACGTACAGTATGTGAGTTCATGTACAATATGAAGAAAAGGGAGAATTAAGGTTGACTCTGGGGTCTATGTTTGGGCTAGAGGATGGGAAATTTTGAACATTCATTTAACAAATGTCTATATAGCTCAGGCTGTAGACCTGTATTGTCTTGGTATTGGAGAGAATTTGGTGAACAAAACAATACATGAGTGCCTCCCCTCCTGGGGCTTACAATCTACTGATATGCTAACACATTAAGGTGAAACTGTTGGACAGCTGTATACTTAGCATTCTGGAGGGAGATCTCTTCTAAGAGCTAGCATTTGAAATATCACTCCATACATGTTGTGTAACTTTACTGGAGACCACTGTAGGTTTAATAATCACTTGTCTAGAGACGGGACAAGACAAAGTATCTGCTCTAATGGATGTTGCATTCTAGTGGTAGATGACAGAAAAAAAAAAAAAAAAAAAACAACCAAGAACTCTGCAATTTGTCAGTTGGCTATAAATGCTATGAAGAAAGACAAAGCAGTATAAGGAGAGAGATAGAAGAGGTGGTAGACTTTTAAAAGGGAGTCAGCTTTTCTCTCTCATCAGGGAGGGAAGAAAGGGTCCAACCAATCCCTAGGGAAATCTTTGTTGATCCAGAAGGTGACAATTGCAAACTGAGGCATTTGTATGTCTCAAGAGCAGCCAGGAGGCCATTGCAGTTGAAGCTCACTGAGCAGCAGGAGAGTGGGATGCACAACCCAATGTAGCACAGATCCCATAGAGCTTTGTGGACCACGACAAGAATTTGTAGTTTCTTCTTAGCCCACTGAGAGACCATTGGAGAGGTGACACCATAAGAGGGTTGACATGATATAACATATAACTGAGGGCCACTGAACACTAGATGAAGTAAAGGAAAACCAGATTATTTATATTGGATAGTTCACTTTGAGTGGTTATTAAATAAGTCTTTCTCTCTCTGTCCTTTGTCCTTTCACTCTCCCTCTACAGAGTCACTCTCAGCATAGGGCTGGCCTACAAGAGCTGCTTCTGTAGTTGAGAGGAATGGGTATTTTGTGTTTGTTTTTCCAAAATCTAAGAGGGATTAGGATTGTGCTCTCAGAGGAAACAAGCAAGTTCTAGACTGATGGAGGATTTCAGGAATTAGAGTAAGGAGATCTTTGTAATTCCTTCTACAGAAGCTTATTTTAGAAATAGACTCTCGTTTCTGTGGAGGCCATATCAGGTCCCTCGACAACCTCTACACAGCAACTACTAAGGGTGGGTTTTATTGTGGAACCATTATGAAGAAAAAGTCCCCGTGCTCATTTGGGGAATGAGAGAAGGCTCTGTGGTTGTCTTTCTGGGGCATTCAAGTCAAACTCAGGTGTGAAAAGAGAACTTCAAATAGCTGAGACAAGTGGAGAAAGCCTAAAAGTGATAGACAACTGAAGAAAATAAGTCACATGTCTTTTGTACTGATTTTGCTCAGGACCACAGAGCTAGAATTCTCGACATCACTTTTCACATGAAAAAGTTCTTATGCCTCAATAGTTGATGGTGTGTTTGTGTGTGTACTTGTTAATCAAGAAAAAAACATTTATTGCTTGCTTACAGATATAGTTAAATCAAATTGGGTTTTAAAAAGCTGCTTTAACACTTTCTCAATCCTTAAAACATGTAGCCCTTGATAGTTCTGCAACTCTCATAGTAGAACTCTCAAGCTTCCATGTTCTAAACTCTGATACATGTTAGAATCATCTAGGAATTTTTTTGTTGTTTCCCAATCAAGAGAAATAGAAGACACACCAAAATAAACTACCACTAAAACAAAAAAAAACAACCCATGCAATTGGAGAAGATATTCACACAGCATGCATCAGAGCTTAGTCTCCAAAATATATAAAAAGCCCACATACCTCAACAATAAAAAGACAAATGACTCACTCAAAAAATGGGCAAAAGAACTGAATGAACTGAATAGATACCTATCTAAAGAAGACACATAAGTGGCCTACAGACACCTGAAAAAAAAAAAGTTACATGACTCATCAGATAAATGCAAATAAAAACCACAACAAAATATCACCTCACACCAATGAGAATGGCCTATATCAAAAAGACTGAAATAGCACATGTGTTGGAGGGATAAAAATGAGCTCTCCTACACTGTTTTAGGAAATGCAAATTGGTACAACTTCTTTGGAAAATAGTGTGGACATTCCTCAAACAAATAAAGAAATGGATCTGCCATTTGATCCGGTAATCCCACTCTTTGGCATACACTCAGAGAATGCAAAATCTCTAAGCAGAAAAAATATCTGCAACACTATATTCATAGCAGCACAGTTCACAATAGCCAAGACATGGAAACAATTTAAATACCCATCAGCAGCAGATGACTGGATAAAGAAGTTATAGTACATATAGTCAATGGAATTCTATGTAGCTACTGAAAAAAGAAATTGTGCCCTTCGCAACAATCTGAATAGAACTAGAAGTGATCATGTTAAGTAAAATAAGTCTGAAATAAAAAGAAATACAGGATGGTTTCACTCATGTGGAATATAATGAAATGAAGCAAACAGATAAGCCCCAGCAAAAAAAAAAAAAGATATTTACAGGACTTAAGATGATGGCTGCTTGGTGGCAAAGCTGGGCAGGGTGGTGGGAGGTAGGGGAATGGAAAGAAGGGAAATGATGGTGGTAAAGGACAGTGGAATTCTGGTGGTGAGTGTGGTGGGACTATAGACTGAGATGCAATTTTAACATCCTAAAATGAAAATAGAACTGTGAACAAAAGAAATTATAAATGTTGCTATCAAAAAAGAGAGAAATAGAAGACAAGCCACAGACAGGGAGTAAATATTTGCAAAATATGGATCTGATACGGTATTGCTGCCCAAAACACAAAGAACTCCTAAAATTTAGCAATGATAAAAAGGAATAACCTGATAAAAATATGCAAAAGACATGAAAATCTCACTAGAAAAAATATACAGATGGCAAACGTCTATCTAAAACAATATATGCTATCAGAGAAATGTAAATTAAAACAGTATATTCCACTACACATGTATTAGAATGGCTGAAATCCACAATATTGATAATACCAAACGGTGATGAGGTTATAGAGCAAAAGGAGCTCTCATTCATTGTCATTCATTGCTGTTGGGGATGCAAAATGGTGCAGACATTTTAGAGGACAATCTGGTACTTTATTTGGAATCTAAATATATTATTTCCATACCATCTAGCAATTGTGCTCCTTGGTATTTACCTAAATTAACTGAAAACTTACATCCACACAAAAATCTACACACAGATGTTTAGAGCAGCTTTCCTTATAATTACCAAAACTTAGAAGCAGTCAAGTTGTCCTGCAGAAGGTGAATAGATGAATAAGTTGTCAGACAGCCAGATAATTATTATTCATACCAAGTATTATTCATCTTACTCAGCTCTAAAAAGAAGAGAACTACCAAGCCTTGAAGAGACATGGCAGAAACAAATGCATGCTACTAAGAGAAGTCAAGCTGAAAATGCTGCATACTGTCTGATTTCAACTCTATGACTTTTAGAAAAGGCAAAACAATGGTGACAGAAAGCACATCAGCAGTTTGCCAGAGTTTGGTAGGAAGAGAGGTATGAAGAGGTAGAGCACAGATGGTTTTAGGTCAGTGATGTATGAAATAATGTTGGATGTTTGTCATTATACATGTGTCCAAATCACAGAGCATATAACACCCAGAGTGAACTGCAATATGAACTCTGTACATTGAGTGATAATGACGTGCCAATCAACTGCAACAACTCTACACTCTAGTGCAGGATTTTGATAGTGGGGAAGGCTGGGAGCTAGGGAAGCGGAAGTTTGAGGAACTCTCTGTGGTTTCTATTGAATGTTTCTATGAATTTCAAACTACTCTAAAATATAAAATCTATTTTGAAAGGGGAAAAAATGATTCCCTAGTCCTCACCCGCAATGATTGAAATTTAGCTGATCAAGGGTAGAGCCAGAGTTTTGGAATGATTCTATTTAACTCACCAAGTGTTCACGAAGCGCTGCCAGGTTAACGATCACCAAGCCAAGTAAATATGTCCAGGTGTCAGGCAGATAAATCATTTATGGCTTATTACTTCTCTGCTGAGTTCTAATTAAATTAGTATTCACCCAGTTCTTTGTTATTCTCTATGAATAGGCATTTATAACTTTTCCCCCTGTGGTAGTAGCAAAATGCCAATAATCTCTCAAACGGAGGAAAATAAGAAATTAAAAATTCAAGCTACAAAATACCGTACATTTATGTTTGTTAATGCCTTCAAATAATATCTCATTCTTTTTGTCCTCATCCACCTCAAGCCGCAATCCTAACTTTCTATATCTTAGCACTATTTGAGGCTCTAAACAGTGAGTTGTAGCATCTATTCTATAATTTTACTGTCAAAACTGAAGGACATCAGAATAAGTGTGCTTTTTGCTTAATGCTCAATAATAACTGAGGAACAAATGTAAGTACATCAATGCGATGGAGAGATTTTGTTGGCTGAGCTAGTGACTGGGAGGAGAGGTGTGACAGATGGCCTGCTGTGGTGTGCAAAGAGCAGGAGAGCAGAGGACATGTTTTTCCTTTGTATTACACCCATGTCTTCCTTGGAGGAGGGTCTGAAAAACCAGGTCAGATGCTGCTTTGTATGTCTTTGGTAATTAGACTGTTTGTCAGGAAGAGTAAATTATTCACGTCCTGCCTCAAGCCACTGTGCTTCCTCCTCTAATACCTCCTATACTTCTGCACTCTAACAGATAGCTGAAAATGAACTTTGAAATGAATACCATCATATTCTGTGATAGGAGGCTATTAGGTCATCAATGGATCCCATTACTAATCCAATTGAAAACAACTTGTAGAAATCATAACAATAAAGGCTCACTTTTATGAACATTTGTCAGCCTTTCTATTAAGTAGTTGTGAAAGAATCTCATTTAATTCTCACAACTGTGAGATATAGGTGTTCTTTTAAGGCCCATTTAACAAATTAAAGGGAATGTATGTCCTGTGGTCTGACTCCAGGGTCATTGATCATGCAGTTGTCTGGATAAACATACCAGTGTGTGTACCTTAATGCTGGACATGATTCAGAGAGGAAAAACATGCGTTAATAGAAGTTCATACCTAAAAGCAAGTCTTCCCTACCAAGATTGTATAGACCAGGGAAGCAAAAATTTTCTGTATGGTGACCAGTCAGTCAGAAGGTCATGACCCTGTCCTGAACTGTCCAGCATGTACATCTCATCTAAAGAATCTTGAATATAAGGATCTCTGGTCTCACCCTCTGATAATCTAATTTAATTATTATAGGGTAGGAATCAAGCAGTGAGATTTTTCACTGCTCCTCAGAGCCAGCTTTATCTTTTCTGGACCCATTTCAAATAGAAATCTAGGACTATTATTTTAAAAGTAAGAATGTTAAGATAGCAACAGCAGAGCATGAAAACAAGTGTAGAGGCCTTCCTTGGATGAGGACTCATCACACACCCATGAAGTTGACCCTGCACCATATGATCCTTATTATACTGAAAAGGTTGAGAGCCATTGGACCAAGGAGCTTGCCTCGCTGGACCCGACTCCTTCTTAAAGACTTTGTCTCACTTTCCTGAAATCATTTGTTACATGAAGGCCTTATCTCAGACCATGAACCCCAGAAGTGCAGGGGCTGAGTTTTATTCATCTTCTGTCTTCAGTTTTTGACATGTTACTGACATATACTTGGCTTTCAATGTTTATTGAGTGAATGAATTCCAGCGTGAATGAATAACTGTCTTTCAAAAGGAGAAAGCTGTGAACTTATGCATTTTACTGTAATATGAAAATCCTTCAAAGACTCTTTCCTCCCATTTATAACTTCTGTAGCCGCTTTCTGTGACTTTTGACAGCACTTCACTTATTTTTATTTATGCTCCTCTGTGGGTTCTAAATAACTCCTAATTATTGCAGTCATTGTATTTTATGGAATTCTTCAAAGGTTTTGCTTGTACAGCTCCAGAAAGTTGTCTTGGGAACTACTATTTATCTTAACTTTGTAGGATTTTGCATCCTAGCAAAAGGCATCAGTGTTGGAAAGTCCAAAATCATTAATATCCAAGTTCTTGACTGTGACCAGGAACTAGAATTATTAGTTTAGCTTTAGCTCACCTTCCTAATTTTCATCTTCTTTAGTTATTTTCTCTCATGTTTCCTATTTTTAATTCTTGCCAATATAATTTCAAAAGTACTGCCTATCACATAAGACATAAATTTGAAGTACACACATAATCACATAGAATTTTTAATTTTATGTTGATTATTCATACATTTATTCAGCCCTACTTGTTATGTAAAGAGATTTGCATATAAAGGTAATCTTTAGTATTAGTCTTTTGCTTTAATTAGCGTTTTTCAAACTGTGGTCTAACAAAGTGTCACATACCCCAAACTTTGTCTATCTGCTCAATGATCATTGGCATATAAACTCACTTCATCTAATACATAGATATGACTTTTTAGACCCAGGGCAGCATTAGCTTCTATGTCTGTGTTCATTCACTTCTGTGATATCAGCATTCTCTATTTTTTGGCTCAAAGTTTTTCCATTTTCTTTTGAGCTTAACACATCTTCTTGAAAGTGTTTTGCTATGGCAGAAAGATCTTTCATAATCCCATAATCCCACAATTCCAATCCTTGGAAATGGAAGTCTACATCTGTTATTCAAGTTATGAGCAATATCCTTGTTTCAACTCTTTCCTCCCAACCTGCAGCATCCTTTTGTTTATTTGGACAACTCATATTCATCCTTAAAAACCCAGTTTAGAAATAACAACATATTGACGCTCTCTTATATAGAGAATTAGTGACATTGTGTATGTTGTTTTTATAACTACAAAATATTCCCCTTCTGCATTTATCATGTAATGTGCTCTGTTTACAGGCCTGTTTTCTCACTGAAGCATAAGTTTCTTGAGAGCAGCGACCAAATTAATACCCATCTTTTCTTCATAGATTCCTTTTATGGTATCTAGCAAATAATAAAACAAGGAAATTATTATAGAAAGGACTTAAATTTATTTCTCTCAGTGTACATTGCAACACAATGTGATTAATATTTCCACTGCTGACTGATAAACTTCTACTAGGCAAACAATAAAAGGGTTTTCAATCTTTCTATTCTCCAAGCAAAAACACACAGCAGCACTTTATATATCATCCATCCAATTTAGTGCTTGGAATACAGAGCTGGAACAAGAGTAACTAATAGAGTCAAAAATAGTGCCCAGTTCTCTCTCTGTCTCTCTCTCTCTGTGTCTCTCTCTGTCTCTCTCTGTGTCTCTCTGTGTCTCTCTCTGTCTCTCTCTCTGTGTCTCTGTCTCTGTCTCTCTCTCTCTCTCTCTCTGTCTCTCTCTCTCTCTCTCTCTCTCTCTCTCTCTCTCTCTCTCTCACACACACACACACACACACACACACATTACAATATAGCTTCTTGGAAGCTGATTTTCCAAGTGACTATAGAAAAATTATTTGCTGCTGACAAAGATATCACTTCTCTTCTCTGAGGGTGAACTCTGTACTGTGAAAATACTCTAGAATATATCTCTCTCCCCAAACCACCTTAATAAATTCATGATAATAGCAAAGTTGTATTTGTTAAACGTTACTACAGGCTATATATGTGTTATTTCATTGATCTCCAGCACGTAGTTTCGTTCACTCTTCTTTAGAATGGGATGTAATAGTTGTCATGAAAACTTCCATGTAAACTCGAATAAGCCAAGTTTTACAGATCACACAGCCAGTAGGTTAACTAACCTGGGATTTCTATCAGACACATAAGACAACAAAGTCAGTGTTCGGCCACTGCCATGCTTCTGGGGAATGATGACTGACTTCTTGATTGTGAAGAGAGGAATTTCAACCATCAGCCTTCTATGTAAAGTAGTTTGAAGGAAGTAAGGGATCACCACTAAGTGTTATGCCAGAGTATCCTACTAAGTGAGAAATCGAAATAACAACTGAAATAGACTTTATTTTTTCTAATCTATTATTAATATAGTCAATAATTTTTGATCACTTGCTGTGTGCCAACACATTTCCAGGTACTGAGGAGAGAGTGGAGAGAAAAAGAGAAATGGTTTATGAATTCTATGAGGGGACAGGGACAATCACCAGCTAAGTGAATAAGTGAGTAATGTAGTGCTAGAAATACATAATACAATAGTTATATAGTAACTCTGTAGCAGGATACATGGATTGTGAAAAAGGTGCTATTTTAGGGAGAGGCATGAGGGAAGCCTTCTCAGATATGGTATCTTTTGAGCAAAGACTTGAAGAAAATGGGGTACTGTTCCATGGAAACATTTAAAAAAAAAGAATTACAGAGATACAACAAATGGACAGGGCTTTTTGCCATGAATATGCTTGTCATATGTTGGAAGAAGAAGGAGACCAGTGAACCCAGAGTCCACTGAACACCACGAGGTTCTGGTGATTAGGGTGAAGATCACATGGAACCTTTTAGGACTCTAATGTGATTTGGATTTTTTGTTTAGTTTGACAGAAAGTCTTTGGAGGCTGTTGAACAGTTATGTTTTTAAATAATCCTGACTTCTGCAAAAGTGGAAAAGAAAACTATTGCAGCTACAA
This sequence comes from Solenodon paradoxus, assembly GCA_004363575.1. Classification (NCBI taxonomy): domain Eukaryota; kingdom Metazoa; phylum Chordata; class Mammalia; order Eulipotyphla; family Solenodontidae; genus Solenodon; species Solenodon paradoxus. The sequence goes on along the minus strand of RJWH01000405.1, from coordinate 2,286 downwards.
TTTCTCTGAAGAAAAGGGTGGCTTGGGCCTACCGTGGTAGCAGAGGAGGAAGTAAGAGTTGACAGGTTTGCTGCAGGCAAAAGGCATTGGAGGTCTCAGGGAGCAGAGGACTAGGCAACCCAAAATGTGGGTCATGTCTCCTAAAACTTGAAAGGAAAACTTGGAGAAGTGTCCCTCTAGCCTGTGCACCTGTGATCTGGAGCCGAGTGGACAGATCACATATGAGTACAGACCCAGACCTTTGTGAACAAAAAGTCCAAATCAGTAAAGATAAAGGTCATTTCCTCTCCCAGGTCCAGGAGAGATTTGCACAGGCGGAAGTCAGAATGAAACTGGACTTAGTTCTGCTGGGGGAAAAAACCCTGTAAGAATGAAGTGATCTAAATAAGCAGGCACCCTCACCCCATCGGACAGATAGAAACTACAGGAGAGAAGCCTTCTGAGTCCTCCTCAGGGCTTCTGTAACATTAACATTCTTAATCACCCTGTGCTGCCTCTAAGGTCTCCAGATAATAGTTAGAACCAAAGAGCCTTAAGACAAATGTCTTTTGTAACTTTTGTTACCCAGGTACAAATCAGACCACCTCCTCAAGGACCTTTGTTCTAAAAAGCCACCAAGGACTGCAACAGTAGGCGGCCTGCACGGAGTGATCTGTCTAACTCTTCCAGGGTTTGAATCCTCAGATTAATTAACTCTCTATTACATTTCATACTTTCTGGGATCTTTTTACTCCAGTTTTCCTCAGGAAGATCAAGTTTAGCCATGAAGATCAGGGGATGAGTGGGACTGAAATACACATGACGAAAATATATTAAATTGGGCCAAAAATTGGACAAGGGCAAGAGATTCAGAGATTTAAAAATAAGCCTGGGGATGGATGGATTTCACCTAATATTCTATCTCCCTCTCCTTCCCTCTTCCTCTTCCCCTCTCTTCTCCCCTCCCCTCCCCTCCCCTCCCCTCTCATCCCCTCTCCTCTCCTCTCCTCTTCTCTCTTCTTCTCCTCTCTTCTGCCAGGATTAAGATACACAGCTTTCAATCAAGATGAATTCCTTAGAAAATAAAAAGCAAACATAACTTGAAAATTTTCTCATCAGAAATAAAGGGTGAGAAGTACTAATAAAGGTAGAGGCTATTTTTGATGGGAGTGAGTCCTAGAAGATGGGAAATAACAAAATTAATAAAACAAATGATCTTAGAGATATCTGTAGTTTTTGTACCCAAGGAGTAACTTGGTCACCCGTTAGATAAGCACTCAGAGGAGACTGGTGGGTGTAGATCACAAGAGCTAAAATCACAAGTGATATGTGCTCTATCCAAGAGATCTTCATCTACTTATAAGTTTCATATTCTAAAGTCCCCAAGATAGCAGTATAATGTATAAAGTAGAATAAAGTAAATCATTGAAATTAATTAACTAGAAATTAATTTCCATCTAAGACTATGTCATATTTAAGAAATTGGCATTGATTTGCCATGATGCACACCTTAAACCTTTATGATGTTACAATGCAATATTCCTTCAATAAAATCATTTTAAAAACTGTGTCAGAAGCCATTTGCCTGGGGTTAAGTTCTGGCACTGCCAGAACTTATTATTATTAACTGTGTGTCCTGATACGAGTTGACCCTTTCTTAATTTCATCCTTCATTCTTCCTTTGCATTCTCAGTGACACTAACATCTACTCAGAAAGGAAGGGTTAAAAGAGGTACTATATGGAAAACGCTTAGTAAAATTTCTGAATCATAGGAAGGGCTATGTAAGAGGGGTCTCAATAGACAAGAAATTAAACTGCAACTTGGATTAGAAAAAGAGAAGAATTATGGTCTTAGAAAGGAAGAAAATTTTGTTTCCCACTTTCCTCAAAGCATTCATTAACCTGAGTGTGACTTTACTGTATTTTCTCATCAAATTGCTGATTTATTTTTCTGTAAACTCTCTTTCTGGTGCATCATACTTCCTAAGCTCTTGGTTTATATGTCTGCAAAATAAATCTATCATTTTTTGGTACTTTGATAGAAGCACACCTTATACATCTTGTCCCCAAGCGTGTATCAGTGGCCCTCTATATAAATTCCATTTCAATCACATGGATGAAAAAAAGAAAGACACACTTTGATGTCCAGGAATTTGTCTAGAACTTCCAACTAAGCCTCCATAGTCACCTATTAAACCTAAACAATTTCACAGAATCTCAATCTGAGACAAGGCCACTCTGTGACCAGGAAGGATCAAAACACATGCACACACACACACACACACACACAAAAAAAAAAAAAAAAA